>ML178826.1:4406-22528 GCA_004369125.1 Pterulicium gracile
GGGGGGGGGCAAGGGTATAAGCAATGCGGAAAAGCATCTTGGAGTTGGGATTAAGGCCACGGACAAAGTAGGCGCGCTTGCCGTGGTCTTCAAGATTGGTACGCCCAGCGATATTGGTGAACTTGGCGGCGTATGAACATCGGCTCAACTTCTGAGAAATCGCTTGTTGCGCATAATGTGAATGAGCGCAAGGTCAAAGATGAGCTCGTTGGAACGCTTGTCAAGATCATCATTGCCGTCTTCCGGTAGGTTCTGTTCGATATCTTCATCTTCCTGCTGTAGTCTGTTGATTTCGCGAAGAAGTACATGCTTGAGATAAAGCTGCACCTCCTTCTCGTTCCACGTCCTTGGAATTGTGGGAGCTGTGAGCGTCGCCATGAGCGCTGGTGGCAAGTCAGAGTCCGTAACGCACCAGGCTGTGAGCACACCTCAAGGCGCTGTTACAGGTAAGATTTACCCCGGATTTACCAGTCCGTAGCGAATGATCACTAGAATTTGTGTTCTAACTGAGGATGACAATCGTACGAAAACGTGGCTACCTGCTTAGCGTGACACGCCTAAGTCGACATAAGCGACGCTTCCTACGCCACTGTGTGGGCAGCTAGTAATTACAGTAGATTCGCCCGTTCGTAACTTATTCCGCATCGTCCGTGAACCTGAGCCTCGCCTGCATACTTGCTGCATAAGTACTGTATCTGCAGCAGCACTGACATCACAATTTTTGTGACTCGCGTGATGTGACCCACCTGAGTGCTTGTGACGCTTTCCCGCTGCTCCCGCCACCAAACTTTCCTGTCCTCCTCCTCTTTCTAATCGTATTCCATCCCATCGCGCGGCGATGTCACAATGGGGCCAGCCAGGGATGCAATACCCCATGCAAACGGGGTATAACCCACAGTTTCAGCAACAACAACAGCCGCAACAGCAACAGCAGTTCCAGCAGCAGCAGCCGCAGCAGGCAGGATACCAGGGTGGATTCCAGGCAGGCCAGCAGCCAGGATTTCAGGGTGGACAGCAAACGCCAGGATTTCAAGGTCAAGGATCAGGATTCCAGCAGGGTGGAGGGATGACACCGCAGATGACGGGATTACCGGGACAGCAGCAGAGGATGCAGCCTCAAGCTACGGGATTTCCTGGGATGCAGACACCTCAACAAGGCAGTGGATTCCAACAGCCGCAAAGAACTGGGTACGCCGGGTCGGGATTCTTACAATCTCAACCAACTGGGTACCAAGGCATGCAACAGCAGTCACGATCTGCTCCACCCGTTCCTCCCATTCCTTCCCGATTCCAGTCAGGGCCTCAGCAGCAACAGCAAGTCCCGCAGCAGACGGGGTACTTCGGCCAGCAGCAGCAGACACCTAACAGGTTTTTGAGCGCGTCGCCTGGTCTGCAGAGTCAACCTACCGGGATGGGTGGAATGGGAGGTGGAATGCGCCCTCTCGTCCCACAAGCCACGGGTTTCGTCGACCCTCGCATGCAGCTCATGGGCTCCACTTTCCTTCCTTCCAACCCCTCCGCCCCTTACAACCCTGCCGGCGCCCCGCAGCTCCCTTCTCAACAGCAAGGCGGGATGTCCCTGCAACAGGGCATCCAGGAGTACAATCAGAACCAAATGGGCGTCGCTCAGCCGAAATTGGGCTGGGCACTGAGCAAGGCGGAGAAGAAGAAGTATGAGCAGATCTTCAGGGCGTGGGATGGCAGCGGCTCGGGTTTCATTGGGGGCGGGACGGCACTGGAGGTGTTTGGCCAGAGTGGACTGAGTAAGGACGATTTGGCGAGGGTTTGGTGGGTGCATTTCGTTCACGCCGTAGCAACATATGGCTAATTTGAGTTGATCTGCGCAGGGGACTAGCGGATTCGACCGATCGTGGAAAGTTGAATATCGCAGAATTCCACGTCGCAATGGGATTGATTTACCGAAGTACGTCCACCCTCTCCATCTCTGTCTACCCAACCAAGGAACTAAAACTCCCCAGAAATCAGCGGCATGCCCATCCCCGAGACCCTCCCCCAAGAACTCATTCCCCCCTCCGCGCGCGACCTCGACGCCTCCGTCGACTTCCTCAAAGACATCCTCAAACACGACACCCCCTCCCGCTCTCCCTCCATTGACGACCCAACATCATACAACACCGCCCGCAACCGCTCCCTCCACTCCAACAACCCCAACGCCGGCGGAGCAAGGGACGCGTCGAACTATAAACATAACGACAAGGCGCCCCCGGGCGGGTTTTATCAGCCTCGCTCGCGGCACGTCGATAGGGATAATATCAGGGGGAGGAACGAGGACGATAGTCCCGCTTCTGATCTCTCCGATATGAAGCGCCAACTCGCGAACTCTGCCCGTCAACTCGATAGATCTATCGAAGACGATAACGCCCGTTCCGCCTCCGACGCTGCACTAGAGCAGGAGATGTCTGATCTTCGCTTCCGCGTACGGAGGTTACAGGAAGATCTGGATTACGTGAGTCGGGGACCGAGGACGAGTAGTAAGGAGGATGAGAGGAGGAAGTTGGAGAGGGAGATGATGAAGTTGATGCATGAGAGGATACCGGATGTGGAGAGGCGGATTGAGGAGAGCGAGGGGAGGAAGGAGAGGGAGAGGAGGGAGTGGGGGAGGGAAAGGGATAGGAGGAATGAGAGGTTTGGGAGGTATGATGATAGGGATTCGTACGATTCCTCCTCGAGGCTTGGGGGGGATAGGGATAGGGAGAGGGATAGGCCGTACTCCCGTGGTGGGGATAGGGATAGGCCTTATTCTCGGGGTGCGGATCGAGACGAGTACAGGAGAGATAGGTCGCGTTCTCGTGAGCGGGATAGGCCTCGTAGTCCTGTGGGAACCGCAGCGCGTACCCCTCCGCCCGCCCCACCCCCATCTACACTCGCACCCGCCGCATCCCGCCCCGCGCCCTCCGCCTCCCCAGCCCCAGTTATCAAAAACATGACTCCCGAAGAACGTAAAGCCTACGCCCGCGCTGAAGCCCAACGCCGTGTCGAAGCGCGTATGGCCGCGCTTGGCGTCACCGTTCCTGCCTCCTCTTCTTCCGGCCCTACGAGTGCGATCGATATGAGCGTGGAAGATCGGATGAGGAAGGATAAAGAGGAGGCGGAGGAGAGGGCGAGGAAGCAGGAGGAGGAGAGGGAGGAGAGGGAGAGGGCGAGGAGAGAGAGGGTCGATGGGGAGAGGGCGGCGAGGGGGACGACTGCTACGCCTGCGGCTGCTGCGACTCCTCCTGCGCCGACTCCTCCTGCTGTGAGAGCTCCCCCTGCTGCCCCCCCTGCGCCTACTCCGAGAAGTGCGCCTCCACCGCCAAAGCCGAGGAACGCGCCTCCGCCACCTGCGCCGAGGGCTGCGAAGGCAGCTGCACCTCCTTCTCCCGTACCAGTCGAACCAGAGGTGGACCCGGAAGAAGAAGCCATGCTCAAGCGCGAAGCAGCCCTGCGTAAACAGCGCGAAGCGCGCGCTGAGCGGATGAGGTTGTTGGATGAGGAGGAGGCGGAGGCGAGGAAGGCGGAGGAGGAGTATCAGGCGAGGAGGAAGGCGTTTTTGAGTGGGCCCGCCGAGAGTCAGCCTGCGACGCCGGTTGTTGAACCTGGAACAGCTGCCCCGCCGCCTGCGCCTCCTGCACCACCTCCACCTCCTGCGCCGCCAGCACCTCCGCCGCCTGCAGTGACTAGTCCTCCTGCGTTGGCTGCGACTACGCCAGCCAAGAGCAAATCGAACCCGTTCAGCAAGATGATGCAAGATGGCGCGCCGACTGCTCCCACGCCTCCCGCCGCACCGGCTGCGAACGCGAATGGAAGCTCGAATCCGTTCTTCAGGGCACAGACCGCTCCGCCTCCTACTTCCCCCGCACCAGCGCGCAGCCCCGCCCCGGGTGGCAAAACAAGCTACAATACCGCACCCGGCGACAGCGACACCGAGGACTGGGGCGACGTCAATGAGAAGGAGGACGACGATAGTAGTGATGATGATATCCCTCCTCGGGACGTCAGGACGCAGATTGCGAACCAGCTGTTTGGCGGGATGGTTGCTAGGCCTCAATCGACTCCCGCGGTGGGTAGTACGCCTCCCCCCGCCCCTGGTGCTCCGCCTCCACCTCCCGCCCCAGCTGCCCCTAGGGCACCGGTGGTGATGACGCCCTCTGCTGGACCGGCGGACGTGAATGCGCTGATGAATTCGATCAGGGGAGGGGCGGCGCTGAGGAAGGCAAAGACGGTGGATAGGAGTGGGGCGGCGTTGAGTGGGAAGGTGGTGGGTGATAGTGCGCCGCCGGCACATATCAATGCGGCGCCTGTACCGTCTGCGCCTTCCCCGCCTCCCGCACCTTCGTCGTTCATCGAGGAACCTACGGCGACTGCAGATACGAACGGGGATGGTCAGTCGAATAACCATAGCCATAGACAGAGTGTGGGTTGGTTCGCGGGGATGGCGGCCGATCAGCAGGGCGGGCCTGGGGCTATGGGTCTGCCAGGTCCGACGATCTTTATTCCTCCTACTGTTGTCGTCGAGGAGGACGAGGAGGGCGAGAAGTACGAGACGCCTGTGACGTCGGTGCCGGGGATTAATGTGACGCATCATGATGAGGCGGAGGGTGGGGATGATCATATGGCAGATATTGATTTGGGGATGAGTGAGTTCATCTCGTTATTCTTGTGTGGGGGAAAATGCTGATTGGGTTGGTTGTGTTTAGAGGTCAGGGTCAGGACATTGTTCCCGTATGAGGGGCAGAGGAATGAGGATTTGTGTAAGTTTACTTTCCTGGATTTCGTGCTCATTCTGGCTGACGGGCCTGGATAGCATTCAATGAGAACCTTATCATCGACGCTCATCCCTCCAAGTCGAATGGGGATTGGTGGTATGGCAGCGTTGCTCGTGATGGCAAGACTGGGTTCTTCCCGAGGACTTACGTCGAGCCTTTGGAAAATGGTGAGTCAACCTCGTCTGTGCGGTCCACCAGACCCTGATGCGCTTCTTTCCAGTCAAAGCCAAGGCACTTTACGATTATGCCGGAAGCAACGCCGACGAGCTGCCTTTCGTGTCCGGGGACATCCTGACGATCATCGACAAGACATCCGAGGCTGACTGGTGGAAGACCGAGAAGGGTGGTGTCGTTTTCATAGTTCCCGCGGGCTACATGGAAGTCGTTGAGGGTTAGTGTCTCGTCTCCCCCGCACCCCCTCTCCGTCCCCACCTCTCCTGGCTTCCTTCCCTGTTTTAACATCCCTCTTCTTTCTTTGTGGCACACAGGCTAAAATACCTTTTTCCTTTTTCGCCTCTGTTTCCCCTCTTCGCTGATAACTGTACTGGCACTGTGACAAAATTCATACGATTTTTTATGTTCGTCATCTGGTCTTACCTCGTGCTTTCCGTTGATCAGGCAGGTCCGAACCGCAGAATGCAGTTGGTAAACTTTCTGTGGTGACAGGTGCAGCCGACATGTCCTCCATTCCTGTCTCACCATCGCATGTCGATCAAGTAAAGTCCGTGCAGCAGCATTCTCCAGTTCAAGCACAGACCGTGAAGGTGCCAAGTGATTCTGAAGAAGACGAAGATGGCTGTTCTTCCGATTCTGGTAGTGACTGGGACGCCAGCTCAGACGAAATCGAGGATAACGAGGCTACGCCCGAAGATCTAGCAGCGCGAGAACACGAGCGAAAACTCGTCCTCGAAGCCGCCGGTCTCATTGTGAATCAAGATGTCAAACCTCCCGCTCATATTCTAGAACGGCGCAAGTCGAAGGGGCATAAACACCGTAGACCCGCCCCCGCTGCACCACGACACCGTCGCTCTGACTCTGCCTCTTCTACTACCTCCATCACGGAAGAACCTTTGCCGCCGTCCGTCCATCGTACAAACAGCCAAGCTGCCAAAGACCTCCCGTCGATCCCGGAGGGCGAGCAAGCGCATTCTGCCAAGCCTGAACTGGATCCCGCTGCCCATTTGGACGATGCCTTTGAGCGTTACGAAGCTTTCAAGAGTACGATGATGAAGCCCGGCCACAATCCGAGGCTCTCCGTGTCTTCGGTTGATTATATGATGCAGCAGCAGCAGCCGACACCGCCGTCACCTATGTCTGCCTCCTCAAGTATGGGACCGAATCAGGATCCCGAGCCGAATAGTCGAACGTACTCGCAGATTATGCACTTCTTAGGGCGGAACAAGACGCCTGTGGATGGAGGGCATGAGGGCAGGAAGTTGGTGATTTCCGGGCCTATTATGAATGCGGGGGATAGCATTGATAGACAGAACAGTCCGGCGTTTGGATCGGTGCGTTTCTCGTGTTTTGCATGATTGGTTTGTGACACTGAAATACGTCGTTTAGTCTTGGACAAGCCTTGTGGACAAGAGTGCGCTGGAGGGTATACCGGATGAGGAGAGGAAGAGGCAGGAGGTGATATTGTTCATTCGTCTTGGGACATCCAAATGTCTTACGTCCGTGTTTATTAGGCAATCTTCGAGCTCATCGCGACGGAGGGGCTCTATGTTCGAGATCTGCAACTCATCGTTGAGGTGAGTTCGATCTGCCGTAATCTGGGGTTTGGGACCCGCTGACCCGACTTTTCAGGTGTTCTACTCCAGCATGATAGATCTACTCGACCGCAAAGCCGTTACGGTGGTATTCGCCAATATTGAAGATATTCTGTTGATGAGCACGGTATTCGTGATGCTCATTCGCCCGTTCGTCACCTTACTCAGACTTTTCTCTTCTTTAAGACGTTCTTTAGCTCACTCGAGGAGAGACAAAAGGACTGCCGCCTGTATATCGATCATATAGGTGACATCCTCGAGCCACATATGCGTAGCCTGGGGGTATATATGGTATGGTGTTTCTGTTCGTCTTTCATCTCATGGGCTGACTAGCTGCCCAGGAATACTGCGTAAATCACGCTACATCCATTCAAGTGCTGCAATCTTTGCGAGATTCGAATCCTGACCTCGCCTCTCATCTACAAGTATGTTCGTGGAGTTTCTTGGTTTAGCAGACTTCTGACCATAGCTCAGCGACTACGAGACACCGACCCGGCTGTACGAAATTTGGACTTGTCAAGCTACCTTCTTGTGCCAAGTAGGTCGTCCCGAGCATGTTGTCTACCTGATCATGTTGCTGAGATTAACAGTGCAACGGATTACCAAGTACCCACTGCTTATCAGACAGGTATGTACCAGAACTAAAATGTTCCCTATGAAGCTAATTTCGTGCGACAGATTTTGCAACGAACGACGGGTGAAGGCGAGAAGAAGCGAGTCCAAATTGCGCTCGACTGCTCCGAGAGGATCCTCAACCACATCAACGAGACTATTCGGCAGCAAGAAGGAGTCGAACGTTTGAAGGTGATCTCGAAGAACCTCTGGATCGGTCAAGGGTGAGTTGTTGAACCGTCTACAACTAACTAACTTGAGCTCATCTATGATTGTAGACGCTTGGATCTGAGTGCTCCTACTCGATTCATGGGATCACGTATGCTGTTGCGTGAAGGGACACTCACGAAAGCGAAGAGTCGTCGGAAGCTGCGAGCTTTCCTCATGAACGATATTCTAGTTCTTACAGACGATGGGGCGAACAACCTCTATCGCATGGTAAGTTTATGTCAATGCTTTTGGATTTACATCTACTCAACACAAGCTACAGCCTATGCCTTTGAGCCAACTGCAGATCGCGGATCTGGCCAGTGGTCGCGGTGAGCTTCTTTTTGTACAACAAATCCTTATCCACTCTGAACTCCGGAATAGATGAGACCGCGTTCGAGCTATCATTGTCGTATCCGAGGGGTGGTGGGAAGATCACACTGAAGGCCACCTCGGTTCGAGACTGCCAGCTCTGGATGAGCCAGATCCAGCAAGCGAGCAAGAGATGTCGAGCTGCAGAGCAGAAAGCCATGCAGCGAGCGAAGACCAGATAGAGTCCTTCGTAGCAGCATAGCTGGACGACCGCCCGCCCTGTATGTAGATTACCCTAGGCCTTCTATGTAGAGTAGATATCACTTCGAGGACTTCGTAACCTAAACTTACTGCTAGTTACTATACCTGGAGTTCCAGTCGAGTAGTCAGTACTCGCTGCAAGCGTATTTCCTGTACATATCTCACCTGTATTTCCTACCCATGGCTGCAGCTACAAGTACTACTTCCTTGCAACGGCAAGCGAATTGAAGCGAGGGACCACCAAGGCGCCGGTAGCAACGACGCCGGAAGTGACATCCTTACATCGGAACCGGGTACCCCATCAGCCGGTGATACTCTCCTCAGCACGCCAATGACCACCTCCGACATTAAACACTTTTCTAATTTATCCCCACACCACAACCATCATGGCTGGTAAGAGCCGAAGCAATCTGTGCGATGCAACCCCACTGACTAACTTTTGCGTTCAGACCTCAGTACCACTCTTAGCGCAGAGTCTTTGTACAATGTCAAAGGCAAAGTCGGTGCGTGTTCAGTGTACCGATAACCCCGTTGACGGATAGCTAACTGGATGTGTACTTGCAGTGCTTGTAACGGGCGGAAGCTCTGGAATCGGCAAGATGATGGCTGCCGGCTTCGTGAGGAACGGTGCCAAGGTCTACATCGCGGCCAGGAAAGAAGCCCAGCTCAAGGAGGTGCGCAGGGTATCTGCTTTACACATCAAACTAGACTTACCACTTGCTTCAATCCGCTCAGGCCACTGAGGAGTTGCGCACGCTGGGCTCAGGAGGTGTTGAATTCATTGTAGCGAACGTCGGGGTAAGCTGCTTTCTACGTGCTTGTAAGCCATGTGTGCTGACATATCCCTGTGACAGTCGAAGGCTGGCTGCGACGCATTGATCGCTGAATTCAAGAAGCGCGAGAACAAGCTGCACGTTCTTATAAACAACTCGGGTATCACCTGGGGTGCCCCAATGGACGACTTCCCAGAAGCGAAAGGATGGGACAATATCTTCAACGTCAACGTCAAGAGCATATTTTACAGTACGCTCTCTTCGCAACCAGTTTCTGTCATATGCTCACCATTTCTTATCAGTGACTGTTGGGTGAGACTTGCATCTACGCCGCTCTGAGCCATACATCTCACAGCTATCTGGTTTAGTCTTGCGCCTCTCCTGTCAAAGGATTCCAACAACATCAACCCAGGACGTGTGATCAACATCTCCTCGGTCGCCTCCCTTACTGCCGCTAGCAAGACAGCTCTGGCAAGCCCAGGAACAGGCACCTACAGTTGTACGTACCCTGCCACTCCCGTCGCAATTCCTTCCCTATGTCAAATTACTCAACGCACCAACAGACAACGCCAGCAAAGCAACAGGTATCTCCATTACCTCAACACACACCGTCCACAGTCTAACACATCTTCCCAGTAAACCACCTTACCTCACAGCTGGCTTACGAGTTGATTGGTCGTAACATCACGTACGTTGTGTTTCATGCACCCGATAACATGACACCACACTAAGTGCCCTGCGACCCTACTAGTGTCAACGCTATACTGCCCGGGTAGGAACTATGCTTTTATTCGGTCAATGAGCGAAGAGCTCACCATTCCAACTCCAACATTCAGTGTTTTCCCCAGCAAGATGACGGCTTATGGATTCAGTTCAGGCCAGGAGCTTCTCGTCGCCCATCAACCAACAGGTTTGCTTTCTACTCGCATCGTGTTCCTCTTAAGCTCAATGTTGATGGCCCGCAGGTCGCGTCGGAGCCCCTCAGGACATCGCAGGCGTTGCTTTGTTCCTGTCCTCTCCTGCGTCTGCCCATGTAACGTCTACCTTCATTCCTGTCGATGGTGGTGCGATGCTCGCTGGCGGAGGGTTGGCTCCTCGCCCGAAACTCTAGCCTGTCGTTGTATTACGCCGACGGCTATGGTCGATCTCCAAATATACATTCGAACGTTTCTGTGAATGTACTTTCTAATTCACTGTATACCAAATCTAAACAGGTCTCTGAATCTGAATCGCCATGAATCCAGAAAGTAGAGTACAAGGAATACAAAGTTCGGACTGTGACCTCGCACAGAAAATATCTCAGAACTTGAGCCTAGTTGAGATGTCGTTAGTCCATGTGCTGACCATGCCTCGTAATGCAGCTGAGCGACACTTGCCTGAGAGCAAACCAGACAAACAGCATCGGCAGCAACAAAACAGCCCCCATGCGTTCACCTAAATGCGAAACAGCTCCGGATCCGCTCCCTCTTTCTGCGCATCCAAGCTCATTACTCTGAACAGGCATCGAGCCATTGCTGAAAGCCTCAATCAACGCCTCCGGAACGACATCGCGGATACGTGTGACGTTGTCCAGCGGATAATAGCTGATCTCATAAACGCCGACAGATTTTTGCGCAGTGCGATTGTAGGCTCCAAGGGAAGCTGTCAGGCCAATGTTGTACCAGCCTCCCGGATCGAGAGAGACCTTGAGATCTTCGTAACTGACAGCCGAGAGATCTTGGGCCAAGGCCTCTCCATTGATGGTGAGATTCACCAAAGGCCCGTTATCGTCCTCAGGGCCGGCCAGCCAGAGCATTTTAAAGGCATCCCCTTGCGAAGTAAAACTCAGCACCGCTCCTCATATATAGGGACATGTCCATGGACTCACCGACGATTCCTACACTGAGCGATCCTTTGCCTCGCCGCAGGTACCGCGGTATGGCCCACCCCTCCCACATGAACGGTCGTCCTTCGAGATGTTCAAGCGTATCCCACTCTCCTTCAGCTTCCACCTGCGTGGAAAAAGACGAAATGACGACGTAGTCCCCAGGATGCACTGGAGTGTCTGGGCCAGTGTGGATGCGGGTTTGGTTGTTGATCTCCAGTGTCGTCGCAGTACTGTTGGATTCAGAAGAGACAACGAGCGTGTGTCTGGTGGTATCGTTGCCCTGCAGCCCCGTCGCATGGAACATCCGCGCGAAAGGACAACCGTCCGCGCCGTCGATGGCCCACTTGCAGCTGTCTTCCTCACAGGTGGTATCTGTGATCACTGATACGCCGTTACCTGAGCAGACAAGGCCATCAGCTGGAGTCCGAAATGTGGCGACGAGAAAGAATTAACACGCCTACGAATGCCAAAGATGCAGACCAGCCTCCGGCGTCGTCGCACTTTATGGACGCGTTTGTGGTGCTACACCCTTTCAGATCGAAATAGCAGTTCACGTCGTTGTCGCCGTCGCACAGTCTTGTCGCGTCAATGCCTACCTGAGGGAGGATCGTGGCCATCTGTGGGCGTCGACACTTCAGACGAGTCTAAGTTTGAGTTCGGAAGGAAGACCTAGAGACGGGCTGCGCGTACCTCGATAAAGTGTTGTTTAGCACAGTGAGCTCGGCAGGGGAAGTCGTTGAGCAGTTATCGTCAAGCACCTACACCGTTGAGTATTTATATGTTGTTCACCACCTATCATACTATCATAGAGTCGAACAGCACATGAGGTAAGCTGTTAGAAGAGGCATGTTTTCACAGCTTTCCCTTGGCTTTCCCAGTGTTCGAACGCAGTTTTCGATCACCTTAGATCGCCTTGATCCGTTTCGAATTCATCTGCACCGGCGAATCTTTGAATCCGACTATAACCAGATTTTGAACCTTGCATCAGTGTAAGTACATGCGGGGGCCGTGTGCTTTCTCCGCGCACTCAGGAATCGATCTGGTCGTTGACAGTCCAGAAGCAAGCAAATCAAACCTCGGCTGGGATATAAAACTGTACGATAACTTTGGATTTTGCTGAAAAGTAGGTTTAGAGTAAAACCTTTACTTCCGGTTCACCGTAGACTGGGAGAAAATTGACAACTCAACATACAGAAAACAATTGGAGATGCGATAGAATGAACTTGTTCACTCTGGGTTGAGAGAGATCTGCAATTGAATGCATAACTTGAGCTTCAAAGTCGCCCTGAAGCAATTCCTGAATTTATTCACGTAATTTCAAGCCAATGATGTCGCTCTATTCTGGTCATGTGATATTCAGAATTTAATCTAGGGAGACCCCGAAGCCAAAGTTCTGAATTCCGTGGCGGAGGTCTTCCAAGTCGACGTGCACGATTGCATTCTGTTCCGTCCTCAATTGTTATTTGTACGTGGAGTTGACTATTTCCTTCCAATCTACTGCATACAAGGCGTAAAGATTCATGTTTAGATCAACTTTGCACGAAAGTTCCAAGTTCCCGTCCACTTTTCTATGCCGGACGAGATTTTATTTGCTTATTTCTGGAGTGTGAAGTCGACATTGATTGATGCGCGACCGAAACTCTAAGCAAAATTCTTGATACGTACCCGGACTACTAAGTCCACACACGAGGTTGAACTCGGAGGTTGCCAGTCGCACGGAGGAATCGCCGGTCAAGGGAGATGTGAGTAGCAGCCATGCTCGTAACTGGGAAAACAAGTACACATGGTTGTCATCATTGGCTCAGTCGGTTGCGATGATTGTAGTACGATGATACAAAGCTCCGTCTGCTTGCGCAAGAAATCTCAGTGCTTCAGCCTTATTGAAGTATTATTAGTTCAGTGACTCGCCATACCGAGCGGTTCAGAGCGTACCTGAGAGCATACCACACGAAAAGCATCGGCATCAGCAAGAAAGCCCCAGTGCTCTCGCGTAGATGAGAGACAGCTCCGCTCTCTGGCGCTGCACATCCAAGCTCGTTGCTCCGACGAGGCGAATAGTTGAAGGACCCGACCAACGCTTCCGGTATGATGTCGCGGATGGACGTGATGTTGCCCAGAGGATGATAGACGACCTCGTAGGCGGTAATGAATTGAACAGGGCTGTTGGTGTCGAAAGACGCCTTCAAGCCAACGCCGTACCAGCCGCCAGGATCAAGAGGGAAAAGGCCTCTGTCACGGGATTCTAGAGTGAGCTCGGTCTCCTCTCCGTTGATGGTTCTCTTCACGGTGGGCCTGTCATTGCCCTCGAGCGTCCCGTTGGTAGAGTCAGTGGTGAATGAGTGGCCCATGTGGAAGGCATCCCCTTGAGAATGACAAGCAAAAAGGATGAATTCGTTGATCACAGCTGTGTTGGTGGTGGGTGGTACGGACTAAGATCCAGCGACAACTCGTGAATCGCTACGAGCCAAGAACCAACAAACGTCCAACTCACAGTCGCCCAACGCAGATTTCACGCAACACTTCAGAGTAGAGGTATGTAACCAAAATAATGAACTTCCGATGTATGTAGATCCTAAACGAGCGTATACGGTATCGACAACACCATGAGAAAACAGTCGCCAAGCAAAAACAGAAACAGGAAACAGGATATAACAACATCCGCTCATGATCCAGCAGCGACATCGGCATCCCTAGCCTTCTCCGTGATCACACCAGCGGCCAGCCCAGCATCGACTATGCTAGGTCCGCCTAAAGCGTTCTTCAAAACAGCGCCAAACACCGACGTAACATGCACATCCGTGTCCTCTGCAACAGGTCCGAGGAGAACGTTGAACCTGGCGCGCGAAGCGTTGACAGCGTGCTTGTCGACGACGGCCTTGTCGCTGTTCCTCAGCGTCTTAGGCGCGGTGCCGTCGACGAGACCAAGCTGGTTATCCTTCCATACGCGGTCGCCGAAACTGCCGTAGGCCGTTGCGGGTACCTCGACACCGACGTTAGCGCGACCGCCAAGTCTTGTCCAGTCCTTGACACGGTTGCACTTGAGCTCGGTGAAGATCTTGTCCAGGGCGTTGACGAGCTTGTCCATCTGCTCGAGGGTATGACGAGGAGTGACGGTGATACGGAGACGCTCCTCTCCGCGGGCGACGGTGGGGTAGTTGATGGACTGGACGTAGATGTTGTGTTCGGCGAGGAGCTTGTCGGAGGCGGCTTTAGCGAGAGCGGCGTCACCGACGAGGACAGGGACGATGTGGGATGGGCCAGGACTAAGATGACAAACGCATTAGTCATTGAATTGAACGCAGTACACCAGAGAAGTATAGTGCTTACACGACGGGGATGTCAATGTCAGCTAGGCGTTTCTTGACCTCCATGACGTTGATCTGCTTGAGCTGACGGTCACCAAGGTATTCCTCCTGGTATACAACGCTCGCACGAGCACCGGCGACAGTAGATGGGGGTAACGAAGTCGTGAAGATGAAACCAGGGGCGTAGGACCGAATCATGTCAACCAAATCCTCAGAGCCGGCGATGTAACCGCCAACTGCGCCATAAGCCTTGCCAAGAGTACCTGAGGAATTTGTGTGAGCCCATGAGGTCCAACTCGGAGAAGAGAAGGATAATTACCGGTAATAATGTCCACACGATCCATAACGGAACCAGGGATGGCATGTGGGCTGCTGCCAGCAGCTTTGTGCGCGTCGAAGTCGAGATGTTCAGCTACACCAGCGCCACGGGGTCCATAGAGACCAACGGCGTGAACCTAACAACGAAGCATCATGTGAGCAACTTTGACACGTAGCAGAGGGAGGGAAATTTGGACGAACCTCGTCGAGGAATGTGATAGCACCGTACTTGTCAGCCAAGTCGCAAATCTCCTTGATAGGACCAACGCTGCCGCACATAGAGTAGACCGACTCGAATGCGATGACCTTGGGGGTCTCCTTCGGGTACTCCTTCAACTTGTTCTCGAGATCTTCGAGATCGTTGTGGTTCCAGATGACACGTTTCGCCTTAGGGCCGGCGTGACGCATGCCTTGGATCATGGAGGCATGGTTGGAAGCATCGGAGAAGAAGACGCAGCCTGGGAGCTTGGAGCCCAACGTAGAGAGGGTGGCATCGTTTGCCACGTAGCACGACGAGAAGACAAGAGCAGCTTCCTTGCGATGAAGGCCAGCTAGCTCTTTCTCGAGGCCCAGATGCATCGCGCCGTTGCCGGCGATGTTTCTGGTACCACCAGCACCATGGCCATATTTGTCGAGAGTGCGGCTGAGGACAGACATTAGCATAGCATCGGTAGACGACGAGCGGCATTACTCACTGCATGGTCTCTAGGACAACAGGGTTATTACCCATGCCTAAATAATCGTTGGCGCACCACACTTGCACCTCCTCCTTAGGGTCCCCAGTATGAGCGACGGGGAATTTGGCCGCAAGGCGATTGATGTTGTTGAAGTAGCGATAGGAGTTATCCTGATGCTTCTTGTCGAGCTCCTCGGAGTAGAACTGCTTGTAGTCGAAGCCGACGTGTGCCTTGGCAGCAGCGGGAGCAGGGTTCTCAGCGCTGGTGCTGGCCTTAGCGTGGAATGGGCATCCAGCAGCAGCAGCTTTCGCTGCTTTCTTCGAGGCGGCGGCCGCACTGATCTCTTCGGCCATCTTGGCTGCAGCCCTCGCGGCCGAAGCGTGAGGGCACTGGTCGATGGATGCGTTGGGACCAGTCTTCACGCCGTGGTCTGCGTGAATCTTCTGGACGTCGTCCGAGGCAGCGATGCTAGCGTAGCCAGCGACCATCTCATGCGAACGAGTAGTCAGGGCAGGGCCCATGACTGGGCATTTGACTGCCTTGGCCGTGAGCTTCGAGAGCGTCGGGTATCGTTGGGAGGTCGCAGTGCCTAAACGACGAAGAGAAGCTGGCTTTGTTCTACCCAAGTAAGGGCACACGTTGGCGAAGCGAGAAACCGAAGCGAGACGGTCCATGGTGGTAAGGGAAAAGAGTTGGAAACAGTTGAAAATTCATTGGCTGTACCTATAAATTCCAAATCATTCACCCATAGCCGATCAAGCCCGACTGTAAAATCACACGATTTCCATTGGTCAGTGATCAGATTAAATCATCTTCTAAATTAGGCAACACTCTCTGCGGTCACAATCTCTAGAACGGACTCCAACACGTCCACCGCCTGGTCAATTTCCTCCTTTCCAATGTTCAAAGACGGCACAATGCGAACAGCGTCCGAGCCAGCTGTCAGCACAAACAGTCCACGCTCCCGCGCAAGATTAACGACTTTGGCAGGGATTGATGTATCCTTGAACCCAAGCCCCAAGATCATCCCGCGGCCCCGAATTTGCTCCTCCAGGAGCGAAGGGAACCATTCTGTTAACCGCGCTAAGCGTGCCTGGAGATAGTCACTTGATTCTTGAAGCTGTTGAGCAAACTCCGGCGCACTCAGACGGGAGAGAACATGATATCCGACGGCGCACGCCAAGGGAGATCCTCCGAAGGTCGTGCCGTGCGTCCCTATTTCACCGCTGGTAAGCATCGCGTTGATGCACTGGAAAGCAGGATAAACTGCTGATTAGACTCACCAGCTGTCATCGTCTCAGCAATCGCATCTCTCATCAGCACAGCGCCGATGGGATATCCGTTGGCCAGAGGTTTCGCCATGGTCACTATATCCGGGTGGCATTCACTGTCGAGCGCCGAATGGGCCCAGAGTTTGCCGGTCCTGAACAATCCGCACTGCGCATCAAGAAGAGGCAATCAGACATGGCCTGCGCGGGGTCTGGAGCAGAGCTCGATTCAGGGCACATTCACTCACCTGGATCTCGTCGAAGATCAACACCGCGCCAGTTTCATCACAGCGCTTCCTGATCGCCTTCAACCACTCCTCTTGGGCGTAGTTGATGCCGCCTTCCCCTTGAATGGGCTCGACGATAACTGCGCAGGTCTCGTTGGTGATCAACTCCAGCGCAGCCATCTCGTTTATCCTGGCCACGTCGACGCCAGGTAACAGCGGCATGAACGGCTGCTGATACTTCGGATTCGACGTCACGCTCAACGCGCCCATTGACCGCCCGTGGAACGCGTTCTCGAAGCACAGAATTCGCGACTTGCTAGGTCCTCCTCGGTCTTTGCCGACTTTGCGGGCGATCTTGAGGGCCCCCTCGTTAGCTTCTGTGCCGGAGTTGGAGAAGAAGATCTTTGCGCCAGCAGTTGCGTCGAGGCCAAGGCCGCCCTCTTTGCGGGTAAGTTCGACGATGAGCTCAGCTAGCTTGGTGGCACCTGGATGATGGTAGACGTTGCTTGTATGTAGCAGCTTGCTCGCTTGTTCGCCGAGAATCTGAAGGTAGTGTTGTCAGCAGCGGTTCGGCAGTATGAATAGCAGCGAAGCGAGACGCAGGATCGTGCGGTGGACAGTGGGAAAGCGCAGATACCGCTATCGGCGGGACTCTTCCCTCACTACTGCCCCGGATAGACAAAAAAAACAATACACACCTTTGCTACACCCTCATCCGAATGTCCCAGCGCATTCACCGCAATACCCGCACTGAAATCCAAGTACTTCCGCCCTTCCATATCCCACACATATGATCCCTTTCCGTGGCTGAGCACGAAGCCCGGCCGAGCGTACACGGGTAACATGTACTTCGCCGACGCATCTATAACGCTCTTGCTTTCTTGCGACAGTGATGTTAGCGCAGCGGTGTGCGTAGGCTCGAGGTATTGCTTGCATGGGGTCGTAGGGGGTGTGTGTTTGGTGGTGGTGGATGTGTGGGCTAGGCGAGAGTGTGGGTGACATCGCTGAACAGCGCGTGCTGAGCGGAGTAGGCTGTAGCGTAAATACATGGTTCGGAAGGGGTATGGCCTGTTCTAGAGTGGTGTCCTGGGTGCGAGAGGTAAGTAGGAAACTTGAAGATATGAACCGGAAGTTTTGCGAGCGTCTATCAGAACCCGGCCGGAGACTTTTGGCGGGTCGAGTCAGGCAAAGGGTAACCTTGAACTTATCAGGATAGGTCTGATTCGTTCTGAGCGTCGGAGGGCTTCCAGAGGGCTTCCCAGAAGGCAGCGAGAAAGGTCGTGAGTATACGGTTATTGCCTGAAGATGGCGGTGTGCGGCAAGCCAGTTAGCAGGCCTAGACCGAGGGCGCATTGCGCGATCACGACGTCCATCTTGTTTCTCTACTATCATCACGGCTGGTTCTTGCGAGGCCTGTCGTTTACTCAACTATTCATGATGAGATTACCCGTCTCCGACGTGTCTTTTCTACTTTTCTGTTAAACCTTTGTGCAACATGAGTCGCATGGCGGTACGAAGGGAAAGATGCGACAGGAAAGCTGGCGACGGAGGGCAAAGACGGTCTATCATGAAAGTTGACAACCTTGACAGTTGGCGCCTCGACCAAGGATCTGGAACTCCATCTAGGACGCAACTACAAGGCGGAGCTCAAGGTGCAACCTCTCCGTCTCCTGCCTTTACAAACGATCCCCATTGCAGCTTACCATGCCATGCCAGACCAAGACTTCACTTGTAACCTCCCCAACGAGCTCATGAGCAAG
>ML178826.1:46364-62788 GCA_004369125.1 Pterulicium gracile
GTACAGTCAGCAGATACACTGGCAAGCCAAACAAAAAGCACGCTCACAAGGGAATGGTGTTAATAGCGCCCACAATCCTGCTTGACACCTCATTGAAATCCCCCGCCTTGTTCCTCAGCTTCAAGCTTGTGAACGTCCCTGGAAACAAGATGAACTCAGCCAGCAATATCCGCGCAAAGAACACTGTGAGGATATTGTGCAGTTTTGGAATGCCGTCCAGTGCAAGCAGCATATCCACATACTGCGTGTGCTGGAAGGTCTGGTGCGTCAGTCCGGGTCTGCTACAGCCTGGGTGGCTGTCACTGGCTGCGTCCGTGTTTGCTGGGACGAGGTTTGCGCCGTGGTTATCATATTGCAGGTTGCTGTGTCTGTGCTTGCTCAGAGCTGACATCTTGCCGGAGGTGGCAGTGGGGTGTCTAGCTGGCTTGGGCGGCTCTGTTATTCTCACGTCTGATGGCGCTGGATAGATAACTTGGTTGAGAAGAATTCAGCTGATGATAGCACTTCATGACAAACATACCTTGTTTGACCGCGTGCCCATGCAAAGCTACCAAGCTTATTGTGTTTCTGGTGTTAACGTTTGAAGCTGAGGTTTAGGGCAACTGTTATTTGTATGATGAAATGGGTATAGATGATGGTGGTTTAGAGCAGGCTTTGAATAGTCAGGAACCATTGTGGCTCTGGCTTGCGCAACATGGGGCGCTGAAGAAGATGATGATGTTGACAAAGATGTGCATCAAGCATCTGATGTGGAGGCTCAAGTGAGGCTGAACACCTGTAGCAAAGCAAAATGTGAAGGGTTCTGTAAGACCCTGGGGATGATCTGCAAGGCAGCACACCAAGTAGTCTAGTAACAAAGATGAATAATGAGCATGGTGAGGCCGTGAGTATGCGTACCTAGTAACAAAGTGGATAAAACTAAAGAGCAACATCACGTGATGGTTGGCAACACGTAACCCGCGCACGTGCTCGACGCGCGGGCCGCCACCATCAACGCGCGCCACTCTTCAGCCATCCACTGCCGCTACATCTACTCTACAAGGCTAAGTACACTATGTATCGTAACAAAAGTTAGATTGGAAAGTTAAACAACAACAGAGCAAATACCCACCTATTCCCAAAGACCACAAAGAGGTCAAGATGGGAAAAGGGGGGTAATGAAATACAGGCTACTATAAGTGAGAAAGTATATCACAAACTAAAGATGGGAACAATCACAAGGCACAGTCATAAGGCAATGGGAAACAACAGTCAACAATTGCAAGCTGATGGAAAGGAGAAACTCTGGAGAAACACAAAAGAGAGAAACAGACTAAGTCCCACTGCTTCTGTACAACACCCTCAACCACTTCATTGCAACACCCATCCGTGAGCATCAAAGTACGCAGACCCAAATGACCTGCTTGGTAGCCCACAAGCGTGCTCGTCAATTTAACTCGTACGTATTCAGATATCGTTGGCTTCAGATATCATGAGATTGCCCGCATATCCATTGAGTGAAAAGAGAAACTCGGGCGAAGTGGTGGGAAGAGGAGGTGAGCGAGTCCATCTGACCGCAGTTGGTCTCTCTCTCGACTTGCTCTCGACTCCCATTGTTCCCCATCCGCGATCGGGGCCAGCAATGTTGCCTTTGTTTCTGCTTAATTCATTCCGATGCTCAAATCCTTATATGCCGTGAATGAGGTTAACACCATTTCCCACCTCCAACCAAGCTCTCAACCACTCAACCACCCATCCTGCGGGTCGTTTGCACCTGCCAGGCCTACCACAAGTGAGCTCCCAAGATCCATCCTAATACGGTCATGGCTACCAAGGACCAAATGCCGTTAGCTCTTCACTCCACCGCCGGTGCGCCTCCCACACCAACAACACTGTGCCCAATCAAGGAGTCAAAAGCTCCTCGAGCTCCTCAATCTGCGCCTTCATGTACCCAACGTTCTCCGCCGTAGCCATCAGCTTCTTCTCCATAATTGCAGCTGCAGCAGAAATATTGTCTTCGTTGAGTTCCATCCCATCCGCGCCAAGATCGCCGATGTGTCAGGGCCAGATGGTCGTGAGCGGTCTGATGCGCTTGCAGACGACGCGATGGGGCTTCTTAGTGTATGCCCATGCGCTGCGCTGGCACTCTTTAGAGCCTGAAGTGCCAGAGACGGTCAAAACTTGACGACTAAGAGAACAGGGACGGAGAGGCTGCTCAGAGTATATGTAAACTTAAATTCTTAACCGGACCTCAGTTCGTGAAGAGCCACTGCTACGCTGTTCCGGCTGTCGAGTGAGAGCGAAGAAAGTAAGTATATGTACCTTGCCGACTGTGGGGTATACACCCTACATTTGTACACCAACGCAAGCGACCGTATCCAGCGAAGCCGGCGAACGAGTGCCATACACGGAAGCGGGTCCACCACGGTGATCTTCTGCGCTGACATGTACTCATGCATCTTTGTGAGCTTTGGTTTTGCTGTGACTGCAGCGGGTTCGAGCAACAGGTACGCCTCCTTCCAAGCATCACCAAGTCTGCAACCAATGACCCTAGCTCCTGGCGAAGTTCGGCGGACCTGTGGAGATTGATCGTGTCATGGTGACGGCCTTGGTGAGGATGTACTGCGCATGCGGCCGAAGGTAATCATTCCGTTTCTCTTTCTCTGTTTTGAAGTCAGGATGATGGCCAATAGCTGGAGGACGAGGATGGAGCATCCTGGCTGGGAGTTCTTTGCCGCTGTTCAGGTCGCTTCTCCTCATCCTGCAAGTACCACCACCAATGCATGTCATTTCTGCTGCACCTTACTACTTCCAGCTGTGTTCATCCGGTATCATTTGGCGACTTCTCAACGTGCCAATGCCAATGCCAACATCAGTGTATCGAATACACTCTTCTTGGGCTATCTTTGCCATGTTGTCCAGTCTCCCAAAACTCGGCTCAGCCATCCTGCTGGACCGCCTGACTGCACCGCCTGGCATTCCAACCTAAACACCGGCTCGCACCGTAATCTACCAGGACTTAACGTACCTTGTCCCTGGGTGGTTAGCACTGCCGGATTTTGTCAGGCACTGGATGGATTCATCTCCTGCTTGGGCTTGATTGATGTCAAGACGACGCAACTGGCACCTCCGGATGTCGCGGTACGTGTTCTAGCTCCCAATGAACCGGCATTGAACTAACATGCCTCGTGTTTCTATAGTTTAGGACAGCAATCCACACCAGTCATTCAGAAACGCTGTTTGGATGATGGACCCGAGCGCTATCAGGCTCACGTCTGACTTGCATAAATGCAGCTGGCCACATCCAGTGCGTACTTCCCTTCCACTCTTTGCGCAAAGTACTGAAATGCTCGTCTTCAAAGGGCCAACATCTTCTCATATCACTACAGATTATCTATGCGCATTCTTCCTCCTCATCTGCACGCAGGCAGCCCACGCAACCAACTTCACAGAGTGCTTCACTCGGCTGCAAAATGAGGGAACCACCACAGGAGGGACCTTCAGCGATGGAAGTCCAGCGCCCATTGAGGAGGCCACTGGGATTACCTATCGCCTCTGCCTCAGCGAATGCGGCTCAGAGCAAGAGGCCTTTAGTTGGAACACATTCTCCCAGCAATTCAACGCCTGGCTCCTTCCATGGCTCGCCCTCATCTCCCAACTCCCATTCGGCGCAAATCTGCGCGTCGATAACCTCGTCTCTGTCCTCCTCACCGTTGGTTCGCCCACCCTTGCTGCCTACTCCATCGCTATCACCGCTCTCAATGGCCAATGGGTGTCTCGGCGATTCCAAGTCTTCACCTACCCAAACGCGAAGAAGATGAGCAGAATCCTGGCAGGACTTCAGCAGGCACCTCTCAAGGTGAATCAAGACAAGGCGCTCCTCGCAAGTCTGGTGATACTACCGGAGAATGATGAGTGGTTCACGGAATTGGCAACCTTCATCGAGTTTGAGCATACGTGGTCAATCAGTGCGGCAACGAACATTGGGTGGGTGTTGGTGGCGTATCTGTTCACGGTTGCAGACTCGTTTGATGATGTGACGAGGATGGTTAACTCAAATGGACAGGCGGTCGGCTCGCTCTGGTTATGGGTGCGTTGTCCTTCCACATCTAGGGTTTAGCATTTACTGATTAACAAGCAGCTCGTCCCCATAGTGGTCGGCTGGCTGCAGATAGCCCCGAAGATTGACTCCACTCGCCTCACCAAGGCCATGAGCAGAGCAAATCAGCTCGCACACGTGGCGACTTCCCACGCCGGAGAAACAAGAACGTTCGGTGTCAATATCTCCCAGGACAAACGCGCTCTCTCTCTGGCAAACCCCACTTCCCACCGCATCCATCCAGACGAACAGGCTACCGCACCGATATTCAACTATGCGCGATGCTTGCATTGGGCAAGTGGGGTGGAGGAGGTAGCATCCGCGTATCAGCATGCGTCAGAGAAGATATCCCGCAATGTACCGGTCGACGCCACCCAGAGTTGGATAGAGGCACCCGTAGCGTCGAAGAGGAACTATGTGTTGGATGAGAATCGCCGGGGCACCCTAGAGCAGGTTGAGGCATACTGCTCCCCAGAGACCTCCACTATGCAACAAGATCCAGATGCCACCGCCAATGACGATCTGTACCCACCCACAGTCACCAGTGCCCCGAGCCCTTTGTCCACATGGAGTCCAGGAGTGTTCAGGCGATCCGTCGTTGCGTCTCTGGTGGCTCTTGTACTGCAATGGGCAACGACGGGTTCTGCGATCATTATGGTGTGGTTCACACCCACCACTGGCCTCGCCTGTCGTTCCGGAGCCTACCTGGGATACGGCGTCCTCTCCACGCTCGTGTGGCTCATGATGGTTTCCTCCAGCTTCCTCTTTCACGCAGCCAACCTCCGCCGCAGCAAACTTGGTCATACAGATCACAGCCTTCGCGATCCTCGCTTTTCCTCTCCCTGGTTTTTGGTCGTAATCTCTGGGATCCTGCGCCGATTGGGCAAGACAATCGCAGCGGTGAACACCGTTGGGATACTTGTCGCCTGCATCGCGCAGTTCAGCCACCTGTTCGACACCTGCTACTGCAACAGCAGTGTGATCTACTGGGGCGCAGAGAAGGCGTTCGCGGTGATCCAGTTATCGGAGAAAGATGTTAGCAGTATGCGGAGTGCTTGGGTAGGGGCGTTAGCAATGGCGTTGACGTGCGCGTTTGGGTTTGTAGGGTTTGTGAATCTGTACGCTGAGACTCCCGCTCCGACGGATTCGTAGCTGTGACAGAACCAAATCGCAATCGTACTGTATTTATTCATGTGTATAGCAGAATGTAGCTTTATCTTGTACTTGCTATCCTCAATGAACATCCGATTTACCACAAGCACAGGTATCTAGAACTATCGTGAAAGACAGCGCAGCCCGGCACCGGTCTGGGCATGGTGCCATTCTCCAACGCTCTCATCTATGGCGGAGACATTCAATCTGCGCGACAGCTTGAGAGGAACGGGTGTTTGTACACGAAAGTACAGGATCGATATACTATAGAACGAAAATACAACAGTAACAGTAACACATCACAGAGGCGTCCGTGTCCTTCAAAAAGAGACTGACAAGTACATAGTGCGCATACGCAAGACATACATCAAGAAATAGGCAAGGGAATGGGTCATGAAGCACAAATACAGCGGCAAGTCACCCAGCACAGGCCATCCGTTGAAGAAGCCTCCACCGAGGTACCACGGCATGATACCAGTAATGTAAGTTACCACTCACGGAGACGGTGGATCAGTGTATAAGTTAATAAATCCAATAAAGATAACACAAGTACTCAACGCCATAGCCAAACCACCAACCCATGCGCTCCTCATCGCTTTCAGGTCACCATGCAAGGACATGACATCGAATGCCCTCTGTCCCCAATACGGCACGCTGCTGTTGCAGTAGCACCGGCTAAAGCTGTTACTGAACTGGAAGATGCAGACACCGACGATGTATAGCGCGTTGAGTCCTGCAATGAGTTTGCCTGTTCTTCGTAAGGTGCTGGAGAGGAACCTCAACAGGTGAGGTCCTATGAATGACTGGCGGCGACGTGGGGGGTTTCGGCGTCCCGTTCGGAGGGTTGCTGCATGGGCGAGGAAGGCGGAGGACACCATCAAGAACCAAACCAATGTGGAGGCTACGCCGTACGCCAAATATGCAGCGGAGCGGCATGAAAGACCCGTGGTGGGCGTGAACCACAACATGACCACAGCGGAACCTGTGGTAGCCCATTGCAAGGTCAAAGCCATTGCAGACGCTACGAAACACCTCTCCAAGACTCCCGGACCCCAGAAGGAGGAAGATGGTGGAGAATTGCCCAGCGAGTCTTCTTCCAGTTGCAGATCACTGCCATTCTTGTTGACAGGACGGCAGTACACCACGACTTGTCGGAGCGTTCCGTAGCGATTGGCTCCAGTCGATGTCTCGTTCCACTCCTGGTCACGGTTGACGGGTATATTGCGGGACATCTTGGCTGACGCGTTGTCGTATGCATTCGCGACCTGATCCACTGCTTGCACCCATGGTAAAAACCTGGCGTAATTGAAGATGGGTGCGGTGGCTAGTTCGTCCGGATGACCACAGTCCTGACCCCTCGTAGCAAGCCAAAAGGCGCGATCCGTCCTAGATAGAGCGTTGGCGTTGTGGACCACCCCAGCGTGATCCGTTGCGACTTGAGCCAAGGCATTAGCCCTGTTCATAGCGTCCGCGAGCCGGGCAGATTCAATCTTAGGCGCAATCTGTAGCCATCCCGCCACGATAGGAACGAGCTGAAAGAGGATTAGCATGGTCTGGAATTAAAAGATAAGCGAACACGGAACCTCACCCAAAGCCAGATAGACCCGACCGCCTGTCCATTCGACTCGATCCTTCTCCCCATCTCCTCTGGCTCGTTGAATTCTTGGAAGGACTGGGCGACGGTCAACACGTATGCCACCAAGACCCATCCGATGCTGGTCGCGGCGCTGATAGACCAGGTATGACCGAACTTGATCCACTGCGCCATTTCTGCGAACCAACGGTCGTTCTCCGGTAGCACCACAAGACTGGCCAGAAGCCCTCGGTCGCCGTCCATCACCCTCAGTGGCGCCTGCTGCAGTCCGCGCAGTATTCCCACGACCTCGGCGACGTTGGAGTATTCGGAGTTGGAGAATCTTTGGGCCACCCATTGTCCGTTGAGAGCGGTGATGGCGAGAGAGTATGCGGCGAGGGTGGGAGAGCCGACGGCGAGGAACACGGAGACGAGGTTGTCGATGCGAAGGCTGGCTCCGAAGGGGAGTTGGGAAATCAGAGCGAGCCATGGAAGGAGCCACGCGCTGAACCTCTGCGCGAACTGGCTCCAGTTGAACGGCTCCTGACCACTGCCGCACACCTCGACGCATAGCTTGTAAGGGATTCCGGTGGCCTTGCGAAGGGAGACCGGGGATCCATTGCTGGTTGTGCCACATGTGTCGCTACCGTGGTACTGCGCGTCGAACGTCGAATTGAGTTGCGCAAAGCATTGGAGGAAGTCCGCCCCGTGGGCACCGAACAAAGGAAATTGGCCGGTGAACTCTTCGGACTGCGCCAACAATCGCTTCGCGTCCGTTATACATTGGTCGACGTTGTTGGTGATGTTCTGGGCGGAAGCGCAGAAGCCCAGGAATAGGAGACAAACATAGAGGCGCGGAAAGCGCGAGAAGAATACTGAAGGTGATGCCGCGAGCAAGAGCATGAGCTGGTGGACTGAAAGTGGGGATGAAAGGAGGAAACCTTACCACAATTGCAGACCCCGGCTTTTGAAGCAGTGACAGTTTGTGGGAAATACGACGGACAGCACCAAGTATGAATGCTCCGAATCACCATTCAGCTGCTGCTTCCACCTGTCACTCAGATAAGTAAGAACCCATCTCCGCGGACATAAGGTAGTAATCCGGAAATCTGACCACTTTCTGCGCTGGTCGTAAATAATAATATTCCTAGTTCGCTTCCAACGTCCAAGGCTGGGTCAACGAAGCTCATGTCATTTGCCATCTCTGCTATAATCACCCAAATCTTCTCACCGTGATACCCCCGATACCTGCACCCCTTCTCCTCAAGTATGTTGTTACCCACACTGCTCCTATCTCTAGCAGCCCTAATCGCAGGACAAGACTGTTCGAACTACGGCACGCCCAACGGCACAGCCTGTGCATGCCCCATCGGCTTCGGCGGACCTACATGCGAGAATGTAGCATGTGGAGGAACACCATTCGATGGTTCTCTTCGACCTATTACCTCCTCCTCTGGCATCGCAGCGAATCTCACTTCAGATTCCACGGGGAACTGCGATGAGTGTGCGGACGGGTGGATGGGTGTGGGATGCAACGTCTGTACCTCCACACAAGCCTGTCAAGATGGACTAGTGGCCGCTGGAGGATCTTTGACGGCTACGACAAATGCGGGGGGTGGGAGGAATAATACGTTGGTCTGTAGTTCGACGAAGGAGGTGTGGGCTTCTGGGATGATGAGTTGTGCTGTTGATGTGTGTTGTTACCCTCTTCCCTTCTCCTCGCCGTTTCTACGTACTAACTCCCCCTCCAGGTCCCCACGATAAAAGCCGTATTCCCCCGCCTAACCTCCCTAAACCTCCAACGCACCCTCTCCCCCCCTTCCTCCCCCCTCCCCTCCTCCGCCACAGAATCAACCCTCTACGCCCAACTATTCTACGACGGCACAGAACAGTTCTTCTGCGAAGCCACCTCATGCACCCAACTCAACCGCACCGATTCTCTGGACTGGTCGTGTCCTGACCTGCGATGTACGTGTATCCCCGACGCGGACTTTTGTGGGGGTGGGAATTTGGATCTGTCGAATACCGTCAACGGCCTCACCGGTCCTCTCGACTTGTCTTGCCCAAGAGAAGGAAACGAGTGTAAATTCCAGCAACAGGTCCTGCAGAACGCATTTGGCGCGCGAGGTCTAGCGCTGACGCAGTGCGGGTTCGGGGAATGTGTGAGGCAGAGCGTTATAGACGGGTTCAACTCTACCACCATTGAAGATTCCGCCGGGGACGGACTGGGAGGAGGTGTTATAGCCGGTCTCGCGGTCGTTGGCTCCCTCGTCGGCGCTGCGATCCTCCTTCTTCTCTGGGGATTCCTCGTTCAGAGAAAAGCGAGGAGGAGAAGTGGAAGTAGTGGAGTAGAGAGAGGACGGTACGGGGTTACTTGGCGGGATGTTGGGTACGCTGTCCCCAGTTCTTCCTCCTCCTCCTCCAAGAAAGGTGGAGAGGGAGCTCGAGGAGGGGAAAAAACGATCCTCGACCTCGTCTCAGGCACTCTCGCCCCCGGACAAATGATGGCCGTCCTCGGTCCCTCTGGCGCAGGGAAGACGACGCTCATCGAGATCCTAGCGGGGAAGTCGAAATCTGGACTCGTTACAGGCTCGATTACCTATCCCTCCTCATTTTCCGATGGTGATGATTCCTACCCCCCGACCCAACGTCCACCGAGAATCGCATTCGTCCCACAATCAGATATCCTCCCACCCCTCCTAACAGTCCGCGAAACACTCCTCTTTGCCGCGTCCCTCCGGCTCCCAGATTCGCTTCCTCCTTCCCTTAAAGCTCAGCGCGTCGATTCGCTCATATCCAAGTTAGGCCTGGAACACGTGAAAGACACGCGAATCGGACACGGCGGCGATGGAGTGGGGAGAGGGGGGAGGGGGATAAGTGGGGGTGAGAGGAGGAGGGTGAGTATTGGGGTTGAGGTGGTGGGGGATGTGGAGGTTGTGGTTTTGGATGAGCCGACGAGTGGTTAGTGGGGTTTTCTTTTTCCTTTGGGGTGATTGCGGTTTTCTTGAGAGTTCTTTTTTTTTTGGTTCACGTCGTTGTTGGTCGTGGTCAGTGCTGGCGATGGGATGTGTTGGTGAGAGCGAGGATGGGACGGCTGGATGCATCTGGGTTCTTTGGAGAGCGGGGATGAATGCGCACGGGGTGGCGACGGGATGGGAGCACGGGGTGGATGGGATTGGGTTAGCTTGGGTTCGGCCCATGGAGGAGACCGCGGTTTATCTCTTCTCGCTTCCTTTTATTCCATCACCCACCGCATATACGATTAGACACTAACCTCCTCGTCGGTGCAGGTCTCGACTCCGTCAGCGCCGCCCGCGTCGCGAAAGTCCTCGCTGATATCGCAAGCGATAGGGAGAACCCGACGGCGATTATTGCGAGTATTCATCAACCGAGGTACGTTCCCCCCTCTTCCCCTCACTCACTCTTCTTCTTCCCTCTTTCTCCCTCTTCTTACTAATAAGAATCTTCAACGTAGCTCCCAGCTCTACGCAACCTTCAACACCATCCTCCTCCTCTCCCATGGCCGGGCGCTGTACTCCGGTCCTGGAGGCTTAGCGCCTGTTACGCACTTCAATGCCGTGGGCGGGGTGGAGAGGTATAAGGAGGGGTACAACGTTGCGGATTATCTGTTGGAGGTGGCGAGTGAGGCGCCGTTGGGGGCGTTTGGTGCTTCAAACGGAGGTCAACTCACTGGGAATGGGCTCGTGAACGGAAATGGACACGGACATGCAGAGGAGAAGTACAATCCTGCAAGGACGTCGAAGGACGGGAGCCATAGTACCGTCGATGCGGCGACATTGGCTAAAGGCCCGTTCGGGAGTCAGAACAGGAAGAAGAAACCGAGGGGGACGTATGCGACGACGTTCCTGACGCAGTTGCAGGTGCTTTGTGGGAGGGAGTGGAAGGTCCTCAAGCGGTAAGTTTGTCTCTTCATCTTAAGAGCAGGAAGGTTGACGGTTTGTTTGTGACAGGGACAAGGCGCTGTTCGCTACGCATGTGGGTGTCGCTGCTGTCTTGGGCGTGTTCTGCGGTACGGTTCCTCCCTTTGGTGTATTGTGTGGTAGTTGATAATGTGCTGTAGGTGGGCTGTACTATAAAACGGACGAGACGATTGCGGGGTTCCAGTCGAGAATTGGGTGTTTGTTCTTTATCGTGAGTTCGTTTCTCTCTCTATATTTGGAGGATGTAGGTCGCTGAACAGATTGGCTATAGGGCGCCCTTATTGCTTTCTCGTCGCTCAGCGCGCTGTATAACGTCGTGGAGAGCAGGCCGCTGTTCATGCGGGAGAGGTCGAACGGGTACTACAGGTGACTTTCTCATCCTGCGCATTTTCATAGGTGTTTAGCTAACCCGGGTTATAGTCCTACTGCGTGGCTTTTATCCAGGTTCATCTTTGATGTTATTCCCTTGCGAATCATCCCTTCTATTATCGTGTCGACCATGTAACTTACTCACTTCACGCTCTTGCGCTGCCAGCTAAAGTGACTAACGGGATACACAGAACGTACTGGATGGCAGGGCTCGCACCCGCCGCCGCAACGTACTTCAAATTCCTCTTCATCGTCGTCCTCTACAGCCTCGGCATGACCCTCTTCGTACGTCCTCCCTCCTCTATCCCTCACACCCTCACACCACACCCACCACCAACTAACACCCCACACACAGAACTTCCTCCTCGGCGCAACCTTCCACAACGGCGGCATCGCCATCCTCCTCTCCGCCCTCTCCGCCCTCTACCAAATGACATTCGCAGGCTTCTTCGTCAACCTCACCGCCATCCCGCCAGTATTGAGGTGGCTGCAGTGGTTGTGCCCGTTGAAGTACATGCTTGAGGCGCTGGCGGTGAATGAGGTGAGTGCGGGGCTGCAGATTAGGGATACGTTGGAGGGGGTGCCGGTGGATGTGAGTGCGGGGTTGATTATGAATATGGTGAGTTCTCTCACCCTTTGTGATGATGGAAAGAGCTTATGGGTTTGTGATAGCTGTTCGGGTTCGTGGCGGACGCGTACTACAGGGATGTGTTGGTGCTCTTTGCGTTTATTGCGGGCTTTGGGGTGGGGTTGGTGGGCGTGGTGTGGTTGGTGGTGAGGGAGAGGCGGTGATGGACTTTTTTTGCAGAAAAACTATGCGGCTGCTTTGTCGGGCAGAATGTACAATCTTTTGACTCTTGTTCCTTTCCTTTCCTTTTCCTTGGCGTGTTCCTTTTCCTTTGGTAGTGAGGTTTGAAGTGCACTGGCTGATTAGCCGTCTCTGTGCATGTATTCGGTGCCAGTGGCTCTATGTAGTCGTCTTCTTGCAGTGCGTTCGCGTCGGTTTGTTTTCTGCGTAGAAAGCTCGTGCTGTCGTATGTGTATACCCAGATGCGAGTCGGATGTAGCTTTCCTGGTAACTTTCTGGTAACTTGGGGAAGTCCAGCATTTGATGAGTTTGGCACTTTTCCGTCCGTGGGGGTGGTGGTGGTTCGAGGGTGAGCTGGCGATGAGCGGACTTTTGCCTCTAGAAGTATAGATGTGGTTGCTTGTTGTCTTGAGCGACGGAATGGATGTACTGCTTGTTCCTTTCCTAGTGTGGCCATGGGTTGATGCTTTGACCGAATCGTGTTTATGCGTTGTCTGGTGAAACTGATAGCCTGAGCTAGTCTCTTTGCTTTGGTTTTCATGCCGTGTTCTGAATGGTCCTTGCTGTTGTGTATCTCAAGTCTCTGAGGTGCAGTGGCGGTAAAGACAACCATCGCTGACACGGATGTGCATTGGATCGCACAGCGGCACATGTAGAAGACTATATTACAGGCGACGAATGCATGTCGCGGATCGAGGAGTTGCAAAAGTGCGGAATGCTGCCAGGTACTGTACGAGGTGAGTAGTGACTGAGATTAAAGAGGAGTAGAGTACTCAGCTGCGCCAGACGAGCTTTACGATAGTATAGTGAATAATGAAGGTAAAAAGGGTTGTGTAGAATGCAGCGAGAGCGAAGCTCAGGCTGGCGACGCGCATAAGTACACAGTATAGCCGGGTTGTTCTCTGAATCCTGAAGCACACTATCCCTCCGTTTGCCCGATTTCCTTCTTGATCGCAGTAGCGCGTACAGGATTGGAGGCCTGCGACACCGCGATGTTGAGTGTACTAACGTGTTATCAGTGTCGTTTTTCAGTCACACCGAATCTCATTCTGCCCACGACGACCTACTGAGTACTTGACCAGATGTCACCAGCAGCTGCGTCAACGCCGGATGCTACACCTGTACGATGCCTGGTACCAGCCATCCTTCCGTCAGGCGACCACTCTGCCTTCATTCATTCTGCAATGCGTTTACCGTCATCAGAGAGTTTGGTGTACAAGGGAAGCACCGAACAGGGGGCTATATAGGTCGAGTACCAAGACTCCTTGCCGATTACCCAGCGTTTGCCAACACCGCCGTAGAATGGATGCTAAGTCACTCCTCCGACGAGAGTGTCCGATCCACGGTGGACAAGCTCCTCCCATGCCATTGCAACAAACTCCGCGGCTTATGGATCAAGTTTCTGCACTGGGAGGCCTCCGCCACTGCAGAAAACGCCATTAAATCCGTAGCCCACACGCTTTGTGTACTGATCAACGCGATGCTGCTGGATATCAACGAGCGGAGGCTCGCCAAGGTAAATGACCTCCAGGCGCTCGGCCGCAAACACAAGCAATACGAGGCCATCAGTCGCTTTTGCATCGACGAGCCACGCACGCTAGTCCGGTCAGCCTGCAGCTGGTGGAAGATCTGGTTCTGTGAACAGAGCGTGCTGCTTTTGGCGACCTATGCCAAACTGAAGAACTCCAAGGTGGAGGATACAATCACGGAGATGGAACCAGATGTGCCCGTACTTGCTTTGCAGAGGATAGCTGAGCTGATCAAGGATCCCCAGAGCGAGACCGCAGCAGTGTCGGCGGCGGAGGCGAGGACTTTGGTTAACATGCCAATACTGGCATCTTGAGGCGGATAGGCAGTTGCCAGCAAGATTCTGGGACTTCGTGCGGAGGAACTGTATTCCCTTCTCTGCTCTATTCTTGAAAATGCAGATGAGAAATGCAGGCGCGATATGACCGGACATCTTGCTGCCATCTTTCCAGCACCTAAGCAATTCATGGAATGCATCCACTCGCACTTTGCCCAGTCCCACAACATCGGTCCTCTCAGCTCTCCCGCGGGGAGCTCTGACCCACCACAGAACACTGTGTCAGAATCGGCAATGACGCTGCTCAATTTAATGGGGTCTCTAAGAGGAATGAAGACTTGCTGTGCTCACTTCTTATTTGGTGCGATTACTCAACCTCCTACTGCTCTCTTCTAATGCGCAACCGCCTAACTCATTCTTGTTGTCAGCTCGGCGACAGCCTCCTCAAGTCAGTCGGTGTGCCAAGTGCATGGTAGTGGCTTACTGTACGTCGAGTCTCTACTGCAAACATCATGCACCTACGCTTTTACCCCGTAAAGGCTCGAAAGAGTGCCAACGAGCGGCGTGGTCATGGCCGCAACTCTCTCACATGCTATTGTGCAATTACTGGGCCCGTCTTCACAGTGTATGGGCGTGGGACGCCAAAACATTGTTCATCACCACAGCTGAGCAGACAACGAAAGACAGCGCCAACTCACCGTGTACATTTGACGAACACCACGAATATTTGCAAAAGCTCGCCGAGGGCATTGGGCTCGATGAGAGGATGATTTTGGGGCTCTGCAAAGCAACCGCTCAGTGAGAACAAGTGATGCTCAAGCGCATGGAAAAGAGGCGGGTACATTGGGCATCTGTAGTAGCTCGCCAGCCATAACCAACGTAGATCCTTCTCAAGTCCTGCCGCCCGCAACTATCGATTTCTTTGTCCACCAATGCAACGTGGCGCGATTATTGATAGAACCACGACTATATCACGACCGGATCACGACATCTGCTCACCATTGCCTAAGAACGCTCTTCACGACAGGCGAACAAGTACCGCCAGGGACACATGTCCTATACTGGACGCTGTGGTATGTCACAGTACGTAGATCCAGACGCCCTGCCTAATCTTGGTCGTATGTGTTTACAGACAATGAGTGAAGACAGTCGTTCACTCTAGTATGACAGCTGATCCACTTATGCAGCCGTTGGATCCCTTCGCACGACTCTCAACCGAGTTAAATGTGTACATCTTCAAATTCCTTGTGGACAATGCCAGGAACATTTCGTTCACCGAGAAGGTCTCTGCACTCAACAGCATCACCGGTACTTCTCATACCTGGAAACGCGTTGCCAATCCGATCCCCGATTCTGGATCGAGATCAACTGGAGAACCCCTTCTGTGCAATGGCTGCAGGATTCCTCTCGTACTCCGGCACGGGCCCCCTGCAGATGGTCATACAGGAAGACGACGAGTATGGACATCTACCGGGACGGCGCGTACCCAGTAACTGGAAGCTTTTTGCTAAAAGACTAGCCGTGAGGAACGCTTGCCGCATCCAATCACTGACATTACATTCTGGTCGCTCCCAGACCATCGCGAAGTTCTGTATTCCTTCTCGGACACCACGGGGATTGCACTAGAGGACGTGTCTCTGCAGCACCTGGACTTCAATTGGGACTACATGCCGCTCTGGCTCAATGACGTTGCAGAAGTCGTCGATCCTGGTGGACACAATGTGGTTCTGGAGTTGCCCAAGCTTTCTTCACTTGCGCCCAAATGTCTCAATCGTAGAGCCTTCATCTTCCGGCCCACGCTATTCTCAACCTCCAATCTCCACGACGTGGCGTTCACCGAGATTGCTTTTGACTCAGTCACGCAACTCGCTCGATGGTTAGTGTCGGCTACTCAGCTGCGCACTCTACACTTCGCGTACTGTGGTTTCGCAAAGAACTCCGTGTTTGCGACAGGTATCAGAGGAGACCGTAGTTTTGAACCGCTCGGTCAACACAGCATTGAACATTCTGGGTCAAAGCTTGCGCCAGTGACGCTCGATTCCGTACGACCGGCAGCTTGCTGGCGTCATATCATTCAGCACCTCCGAATCCCTCCCACCACCAACATCCGCATGCTAGCCAGGACAACGTTAACGGATCCCCATAACGCGGAAGCACCGCTCTTGCAGGGAATGGCAGAACTCCTCTCCACCGCTCAACCGCCTATTGAACTCATCATTCTGCTCCTTCGACCGGCCCAGGGATATTGACTCCGATTCAGCTACTTGTCCCATTCTCGAAAAAAGCAGCTTCGAATCCGTCCGTAGGTTCCCACTACCGCATTCGTGCCACGACAGTCTTTGCGGTTCATGCAGTGCAGTGCAACGACGATTCCAATTTATCTCATGGAACGTATCTGAAGATCACCGGCGTGACGGTATGATGGTCGACCTGATCTCTGTGCCAGCGCTGAGGCAAATGTGGCGTCAGCTGCACTACGACCTCTGTGTTGAACAATGGGCAGGGCTGCTGGCGAGACACCCGAATCTTACACTGCTTCATGTGCAGCTTTAGAGGTGCCGCTTCTTATGCGAAGCGCTGATTGATAATTTTTATCTGGGTACAGATGCCCTGAAAGATCTGCTACTGTAGGGGGCCTATCTATACTCCTCTTCGAGCCAGGATATCAGGTCCAAGCAGTCCCCGTGAAAGGAGGATGC
>ML178826.1:64738-110800 GCA_004369125.1 Pterulicium gracile
TATCCTAGACTCGCCATGTCATTCAACGCACTCTCAGGGTGCCTCCGCTGTCGCATTACTTCGCAGTTGGCCAAAAACGCAGACAGCTGGTTACTAAGACCAAGCCTAGCCAGCGCCCTACCCAACCTCAATTATACCACCCGTCGCCACCGTGTGGACAGGGCTGGCGGCGGATCCAAATCCAAATCCAAGCACTTCAACAGAGGACAAGGACAAGGAGGCAAGAAACCGTGGGGTCGTCGCGATGCTGAGCCCGAATCGCACTACCAAGGCGCTGCTTCCCTCGTCTACAAGCCCCTCACTCCACCTTCCCTCGACGCCGATGTCGACTCACCACCCGCTCTTGACTCTGAACACCTATACGACTTCTTCCTCAAACGCGTCACCGCGTTCTCCACACACAGTCCCACGCACGACCGTCTCCAAGGATTTGGTATCCCTCCCCAAGACGTCGGTCGCCTCCTCCGAGCATTCGCCCAAACCGCTCAATCAGGCCACTTCACCACTTCTCCCGACACATTCGCCCACTACGGTCTCTCGCGACTCGGCGAAGGGCAACCTGCAGGGGATCAATACGCTGCTCTCGCGTACGGAGATAAGATTCTCACCCACGCGTGTTACAAGTGGGCTGCGGACCCCGTCGTACAGGCCGAGCTTAGAGACAAGTACAACCTCTCGCAACCGGCGCTGGACTCAATAACGCGGCTTTACGACGCAGCAGACAAGAGTAACCTCTCTGAGCAGTTCGTCGAGGCGCGTCGTATTCGGAGGAAGATCATCATGCACGTCGGTCCAACGAACAGTGGGAAGACGTTCAACGCTCTGCGCGCATTAGCAGCAGCCAAACGTGGTGTATACGCTGGCCCTCTCCGACTCCTCGCACACGAGATCTGGGAACGACTTAACCTAGGAGAGATCCCACCGTTGGGGGCGGAGATCCCAGAGGTTCTAGACGGTGCGAAGGCGAAGGACCGGGCGAACCCTGCCCATGCTAGGCTCACGAACATGATCACGGGTGAAGAGCAGAAGATCGTCGACGAGTTCGCGCCGCTGCTAACATGCACTGTGGAGATGTTGTCGCCTATCGTGCGGTACGACGTCGCTGTCATCGACGAGATTCAGATGATCGCTGACCCCGAGCGAGGGGGTGGGTGGACCGCTGCCGTGCTGGGGTTGTGTGCCGACGAGTTGCATCTTTGTGGGGAGGACACGGCGATACCGCTCATCGAGGCGATCGCGAGGATGACGGGCGACGAGCTGATCATCAATCGTTATGAGCGTCTGACGCCTCTGGTAGTCGAGGACAAGCCGCTCGGGAAGATCACGAATGTTCAGCCAGGAGATTGTATAGTTACGTTCTCGCGCAAGGGTATCTTCTCGGTGAAGGACCAGATACAGGAACAGACGGGGATGAAGTGCGTGGTTGCGTACGGAATGCTGCCGCCTGAGATCAGGAGCGAACAGGCTGCCCTGTTCAACGACCCGGACAGCGGCTACGACATCATCATCGGCAGCGACGCCATTGGCATGGGCTTGAACTTGTACGTATTCTTCCGCTTCCCCGTATCTCTCTCATTCAACGACTCATCCTCACATCCAGGAAAATCAAACGGATTATCTTCGAAAAGGCCTCCAAGTTCAACGGTCGGTCCGACGTTCCTCTTACCGTCTCTCAAGTCAAGCAAATCGCCGGCCGCGCTGGTCGTTTCGGGCAGCACTCCTCCGGCGGCCTCGTCACCACCCTCCACGCCAACGACCTCGCCTTTGTCAAACGCACCCTCTCGAAGGCCCTCCCTCCCCTCACTCACGCCCGCGTCAACGTTTCTCAAGAAGACATCGCCCGCATCGCCGCCGCTCTCCCATCCACCGTCAAAACACAATACCTCTTCGAAGCCCATGCGTATGTTGGGAACCTCAACTACGGCGGTGGAGGCAAGGTGTTCAAGTTCCAAGAAGTGGCCAAGATGGGGGAAATGGCGGAGGTGCTGGATAAGATGGGACCAGATTTCACGCTCAAGGACAGAGCGGCGATCGTGGCTGCGCCTGTTCCGTGGAAGGACTACGATGGGGTGCATGTGGTGCAGAATATCTTGAACTCGAAGACGCGGGATATGGTCGTTTCGCTGGAGCAGGCGTTTGATGAAGCGGAGATTGTGGAGGCGCTGAGTACGACGGAGCAAGCTATGGCGCGGGCCCAGGGTGCGGCCGATGTCGGTGTCAAACCGCCTACTGTCAAAGAGGAAGCCACGCAGGAGTCGCTGAAGAGTCTAGAGAAGCTTCACCGATGCCTGGTGTTGTACCTTTGGCTCAGCTACCGCAATCCTGTGACGTACTATGACTACGACAATGCGATGACGCTGAAGGGACGGGTGGAGGTGGCGCTGGACTGGTGTTTGGCGTCGCTGAGTGCAGAAGAGGCGGAGAAGAAGCAAAAGAAGCAGAGAAGAGTGGAATACAAGGATGGGTTCCAGATGCAGAAGGAGTCGGTTAAGGTGTCGCAGGTGCTCGCTGCAAGGCATGAAGACCCGACGCTCGGTCTGAAGATTGTCTGATACCCATCATAGTCGATCTCCCCCTCTTCGACTTCAACTGGATCTGCAGGAAGGCCCCACATTTATCGCCACCTCATCGGTGGCTCAAAGCATCACGTCTTCACCAGCGACGACGACTGCAGCCTGGCTGTATCAAATCTGTGCTGCTCCGCTCCACTTGGACTTTGACCTTTGAAGGCTACAGTTCTCGCTCCCACCACCACTCTTTCCATACCCACGCTCTCAGGAGATATGGAGCCGAGGCTTCGGAGTCAAGGCCGTCTGTCGGTTGTCAGCGACGAGGTTGACGTTCGCACACGTATATGTCTCCTTCTAAACTGTTCGTGCCGCTGGTTACTACAGTTCTCTACGGACGGTGCTCGTTTCCTCAGCTCAATTAGACGACGCATTTGACCTTCATTCATTCTCTCTTTTGGGATGCATACTGCTGTAGTAAACGCGATGCTTTTGTTACTCACAGCTACTATCAGATCGGAAGCCGTGTTTGGGATGATACGAATTTGGGATGATTGAAAAACGAGTGTAGCGCTGACGCCAGCTAAGATGAATGCGTGAGAGAATTTGGTGCGAGCAGTGGGACAGGTGATACATAAGCAGGTTGAGTTCATTTCTTTCCTTTCCCTTCAACCATCTCCTACCCCTCCCTCGCTACCTACTGCTCTACTATCTTTGGCTGGCCCATCGCCTCTCATTTCTACGACCACTCACACTCACACACTCACTTTCTCGCACCTACACACTCAATCACCATGATGTTCACATTCCCCCAACGAGCCAACATCCTCCTTATCCTTCTCGCCTTCTTCTCCCTCTTCACCACCGTCCTAGCTGCACCAAGCAGTCTCAGGGGCAAACGATATGTGGTCAACAACAGCAACGATGTCGTCGGGAATGACATTGTCAAACTACTGCCGAGCCAGCAGCGCTCAACGTCTCTCGCGATGAGGTGGTGAAGATCGTCGGGAAAGATATCGTAGATGAGATACTCGAAACTAGAGTCGTCTCTCTTCCTCGTGGGCTGAGGTTCGAGGAGATCGCGATGAGAAGGGAGGGGTTGAAGAATCGGATGTAGCTGGGCTACACACTGGTCTGGTGGTTAAACCCGGGGTAAGCCCTCCGCGAACCATGAATATTTGAATACTTCCGGGCTGGACGCTCATGCCTCCGAGCCTCTAGGTTACCACCACCCGCGGGCAGATGAGAAGACCTATAACTGGATTGAAGGTTTCGCTTGCTGTCTATCTTGACATGATTATTTGGGCTATAGTGCTTGCAGAAAAACTACCTGCGTCCGAGTACGCGTTCAGTAGCTATATTGGTATCAGCGTATGCTGCGGTATGCGATGTGCTCCTCGCGATGGATACTTTCCCCGTCCTTCAGAGTCGTGGAGGACGGTAAGCGCATTGTAGAGGGAGTTGAGGCAGAGCGGTCGGTTGGTAGAGTCCAAGTGCGCGTTGGAGCCGGACATGGTTGCCTCGAGGGTGCGGGTGACGAGCTGGATGGTTTTTCCTTTCAAGAGCTGGCTCCAATATCTCGGGCTCCTCGTAACGTTAAGGTCAAGGATGAGAGTGCCAAGTTGAATTTCATCGTCATTCACCGTGAAAGCTTGCGAAATGGGCTGAACGCGCTCACGTACTCAGTTACCGCGCTCGGAAGCATTCGTCTTCAGACTTCGATTCTTGCCCCGTTGGCCTACTTTCCGGAACTGCCTTAGTCTCACCGGCCCTTCTTTCTTGCCTCGTATTTCTGCCTCGATTTCCGCTCGTCCGAACCACAGCTACTGCCTGCATGCTCGAACAAGAACCTTCTGATGCTATCTTGGGAGTGCACTTGCGATGCCAGCTTCTCACGTATGGAAAGTAAGTGCGTTCTAGAGCCCGGATGAAACTCCCACTGATCGTCCATATTTACCAAAGCCCACGAGGGACACATCGGATTGTTCAACAACAACACCGGAACGATCAACTACCATGTCACTCAAGGTGGGTTGATGTACGATCATCTACTAGCGACGAAACAGTATGTTCACCACAGACTTCTAGCCGCCCCTCCCGTTACACGAGCTCCTGCACCTCGCTGTCCTCCGGCCTCCTCCAACTTCATCGGGCGCACACAAGAACAAGAGCTGATGTGGAATTGTTTCTTCGGGCCTAACTTATCCAACCTATCAGCCTCGTCACTCTTGTCCAACGAGCGCCGGGTCTTTCTGCTCATCGGGATCGGCGGGTGCGGAAAGACACAGCTCGCGCGCAAGTTCATGAAGCGGGTGTATCAGAGGTGCGTTACCAGTACTCAAGGCAGCGCCAAGTTGAGCGGTGTGATCCTTATGCTCGTCTCGCAGATTCTCTGAGAGAAAGCAAACACATCTAGTCTTCTACGTCGACGCCAGCACCCCGACCACGCTCGAAGCCTGGTTTGTCGCGATCGCCAAGCCAACGGGCTGGACGAGTCAAGTGAGGCCGCGCTGTCCTGGATGACCAACCTCGAAGAAGAGTTCAATATTATATCTGGACAATGCCGATGATCCAGCAATCAGGCTTCGACAGTATTTCTCCGATTGTCAACATGCGCGGGTCCTTATAACAACGCGGCTTGCAAGGCAGTATGGGACCAGCAGGGAGTCGTGCTTGGAGTTGGATCCACTTGGGGAGGAGGAGTCGGTTGAGCTGTTGGCTCGAACGGCACAACTCCCAGACGGGACGGATGAGGACTGGCTGAAAACACTATGCACAGTGCGTACTAGACCTAGCCGCAAGACAATCAATTCACACCCTCCTACAGGAACTCTAATATCACCCCCTCGCCGTCGTCCAAGCTGGCGCATGCATGTTCCTTAGCAAGTGGGCACCCCAACACTATCTTTCCAACTTCCGGCGACTTCGCACGAACCTCATGGACGGCCGAAACGACCGAATTGACGCGGAGGTCATCGACGATTGTCCTCTGCATGTCCATACCACCTGGAGGCTCAGCTAAGACCGGCTGAACGGCACTGCACAGACGCTGCTGCGTCTGTGTGCTCACCTTCATCGTACTGGGATAACCGAGGCGATGTTCCAGGACGCGTTCAACGCCATTGACGGAGAGTACTTCAGTTCCCCCGGCCTTTTGTTGTCTCCTGTCTTCTGAAGAGCAGGCTGCTCACTCCAGAGTCCGAGCATTCCTGCACCAGTTCGTCAGTGTCGAAGATTCCTCATGGAACGCAGATCAATTCAGGTGGTGCATGCAAGACGCGTATTCCTCCTCCCTCCTCTCTTTCGACCCCGTCAACGACGTGTACCCCATCCCTCATCCACGACTGCCTTCGGTCCATCACGACTGCCAGCAATGGGCAGAAGTGCTGGAGCGCGGCGCCTTGCCCTAGGTTCACACGATCCCGACACGATCTCAGCACTGGTCAACCTGGCATGCGCCCGTTCGTATCTGGGCCACCACGACGAGGCGGAGGCGATGGGGCGAGATGCGCTGGAGAGGAGCAGACGACTGTTCGGGAGCCGTAATCGAGGGTATGAACTGGTTCCGGCTCTCTGCGTAATTAAATTAAATATACTGTACTATATCCCAACTCGAATGTCTATCACAAAACCTTGCAATGGAATAACTTTGTATCTTTACCTCTTCTCTGGCGAGCAGACTGCATCAGAACACTTACCATAGAGGTAGTAAAGCAATGCTACGGTGGCAAGCAGGCGTCCAATATCCCGCTTCCTTCATGTGCAGCAGTTGGTCGCGTTGAGCAGCTTGAGCTCGAATCAACATGGCGGTGTCGTGATCATCGACCTGTTGCGGTGGTTGGGCAGCAGGAATCAGCCAGAGCAGAACGCTCACCATCGAGTTCTGCCACGAGCAATGCATCTCCTTTTCCTCCAAACCAAACTTCGAGTGCAATTGCGTCTACTTCTCTCAGCCTTCAACCGAAGAGTATGCAAGCGTTCCTAGAGAGTTCATGTGTCTCAAATTTCTCCTTCTCCTCCAGTTACCTAGTTTGTGCTCCTTATATGCACTCACCTATTCGCAACTATGTCCTATCTTTATGTATCTGCTGTTATCAGTTAGGCACCACCCATCATGTACTCCAAAAACCCCATCACAACGACAACTGCTTACCGTAACTTCAACCGCGACCCGCCCTCCCAACTTCATAAGACTGCCGCCCTCCAGTTGAAGTTCAGTGTCAGCCCGTACCCCCCGCTTGAAGTTCATAAGGCTGCCTGCCGCCCTCTAGTTGAAGGTCCATGTCTGCCCGCCCTGACCGCTTCATAAGACAGCCGCCCCCCAGTACCTATCTAGAAGTGTTCTATTTCTTAATTTACGTTATTTAAATAAGTCCAGGCTAGCAGGCTTCAAGAAAGTCTTCCTCAGGGTTGATCAGTCTGCTAGTACCTCGGTAAAAGGCATACTGGCACCCCCTATACCCCAGCAAGAGCCACCGACCTTTCCTATCAGCTGGGAATCGATCGACGAGGAGTTGTGGCAGAGAACGGGTGCATGTGAGTCGACTATCTTCCCTGACCCGTTTGGAATGGATGCTGGTTCCTTCTTCGCAGATGACACCGATTAGGCGACGACGGAAAAGGGAGTTGAGGATCGAGGTTGGGCTGGCCCCGACCCCGGCTCAGGTAAGCCGACCGGTAAGGGTCTGGTTTCTCCTAGCACCTTCGATCCGTACTAACCAGGGACTAACACCACTAACCCTCCACTCACCTTCCCTTCTGATCACAGTGCGAGCCTGCAAGAAAAGGCACCTCTTCTTCTCCCCACAGTGTGAGCCTGCAAGAAAAGGCGTTACATTTTTGCTCTTCGTCCAAACTCATTGCAAAAGAAGAAGAAGGATAGCCCTCAACTCGAATATTTCCCTCAATACGGCAACTTTTAGTTCAGCGTCGGCTCAGCTCACTCTCCCTCGTATCACGTCGCCTACGCCTCAACCTTTACATTACCCTCCTTCAACGTCGCCTCCCTGTCAACGTCGCTCGAGTTATGACTCATTCTCGGACATGTTTTGTCCATCCAGCTACACACGACCTCGACATCGGTATGCAAGCTCGAGTCATATCATTCTTCTGTTTATTCTTGCTGTAACTAGAACAATATTATATTCTGCCGTTCGCTGATCGTAATCTATCGTCAGGATGCATTGTACTTCCGTCCTGAATGATATTCACAAACCCGTTGATGAAATGCTGAGCTTGTCCAAGCGCGTAGGAGAGTCGTGTGAAGCAGGAACAGTAGAGAACCTTCGAGTACCAAAGCAAAGCCATCATGGGGTTTCTGTTCTATCTTAGAGAATACAGAGGGGCACATCGCCACTACAGTTCCGCCGAGTCCATCCCCTCGGATACGGAGTGATCATAGAAGTGATAACCTAGTCAAGTACGTCCATAGGCGGCTCAGGAGGATCTTCAGAGCCTTGTTCAGTGCTACGCGTCCGTGTCAAGGGTTCAAGGGTTCAAGGGAACGCAACACCAGCCTCCTTCATCAAGTCAGGCACCTCCTTGTCTACAAGCCGTTGTCAGTCGACGTGCTCTCACCGAAAACATCAGGGAGGTGGATGATACTCACGATCCTGCGAATGTTGCATGATATTCGCGAACGTGCATCGTTTCTCTGCAATATTATAGTACCATCAGCGCTGGAATGAAAGTATGTAGGAGGAGGGAGGTGTGCCTACCATGGTCGAATACTAGCTCTCCACCATTCTGAGAGGGTGGTCCGCCCTTGGTGGCTACTCCGATGTTTGACACGGCGCGCTGGAGGAATACATTATCAGCATCACGACGAGGAGCAACATTCGATAAGAGGAACAAGGTTCGATAAGAGGAACAGCATTCGATGAGAGGAACAGCATTCGAGAAGAGGAACAGCATTCGATGAGAGGGACGGCATTCGATGAGAGGAACAGCATTCGATGAGAGGGACGGCATTCGATGAGAGGGACGGCATTCGATGAGAGGAACAGCATTCGGAAAGAGGAACAGCATTCAATGAGAGGAATAGCATTCAATGAGAGGAGGAACATTCGATGAGAGAAACGGGATTCGAGAAAGGAAACACGGTACTCACATACACACTCCTCAAGATATTCATCGGCAGACCGACGGTCATGTAACTCGGCGTCTGACCAGCCGGTGCGCCTTGGGTGGTATTCGTCGTGTTGAGAGCGGTGAAGATCCCTCGGGTGGGGTTGGCGTAAATTTGGGAGAGGGGGAAGGAGGTAGTTTCTGCGTAGCGATTGAGATGTTCACTTAATTGCAAGATGAACTTGTATGGGTAAGGGTACGCACCAGAGTAGAACTTGATGGGTTGGAAGTCCCCACAGCCGACGATGATGATCTTGGTGTTAGCTTCGGCGAGTGCGTCTGGGCGGACTGTAGCTAGCTGGGATACGTAGTCCTGTTCATGTGAGTGTTAGGTATGGACGAAGTCTGGTTAATTCGCAGGAGACGTACCTGACATGACTATGAGACGGCCAACGAAGCCCGGTCAGTGCCAACGTACGACCTACAAAGGAGCGAGAACGCGCACCCCACAGAAGAAATGTCCTATTCGACAAATCAAGTCAGCGCCAGCGTTGCAAGAGCAAGGGTCCTAACAATTGCTCACTTACGAACACGACCACCGTCTTTCTCCTCCCCTCCGCTCCCTCCTCCACCTCCAAGAGCTTCCCAAACTCGATCTTCTCCCCTTCAGAGTTGAGCACGTTCATCTCGAAGGATTTCTTGAGCGTGTCGTCAGTAGGGATGGAGTTGGACATGGTGGTAAGAAGTCAGTCGAGAAAGGAGGCGCTGTTCCCACATGAGGTCAAGATTGGATGGGTCATTAAATGTGAGCGCCGATCATGGCCACGTGGGAAATTGAGTGGTGGGTAAGGTTGTGGACATCGCATCATCGTTGTTGACACAATCCGTTTACCAGGACTTCATCATCGTCCCCGTCTTGCACACAAATAAGATGACGCCAGACCAGTGGCGACGTCGTTCAGTGGATAGTCATCGGGTTCAGCCTCTAACTAACGACCGATGGCGGCTGGATTGGCCGACGACGAAGAATGGTTCAAACCCTTCACTCCGACGTACTTAGGCCTTGCGAACCACGAATCCCGCTCCATCTGGGTTCTAGCGACCGTTCACCTTGTCGCACCTATCAATGCCGCCTTACGGAGACCTTTTACACCAGATGAAACCGCTTCGCCCCGAAGCAAACCCCTGTATTCGATCTGTCGAGCGTTCTCCGTGTATGGTCGAGTTGCGAAGATGCTCCGTCCAAGTGGAGCCTCGAATCCTCAGTTGAACCGTGAAAACAGTGGGATGCATTTCGCGCGTATGCTTTCAGGCATCCTCTTCAATATGTTACAAGAAGATGGGGACTCCAGGCGGAGTCTACTAGACACAGGTGAGTGACCATACTCCGAATCGGTGGAGTAAGCTTATCATGAGCATATCCTTTATTGCAGTTTCCTATGAAACACTCTGCTGTTCGCCCCCGGAACGTGAGGAATGCTACCGCTGCAGTAGTCCTATGGAGCCCGAGACGGCGTTTAGCGAGTTTCCAAGTTTACCCGTCGGTGTCCTCCGAGCCAGCCTATGCCTCCTTCCTATAAAAGGTATCGAAGAGGTCGACTTCATTCCCCATTCCTTGCCACCGGGGACCGTCCAACGTTCTTTCTTCTCGCTCCTTCACCACACATTCACATTCACTCTCGCTCTCTGCCCACCGAATCTACATTCTCTCTCTATCCACTAACACACGTACAATGCCCTCCTTCACCACCCTCAGAACCCTCCTCCTCATCACCTTCCTCCCCGCCCTCATCTCCGCCGCACCCCTCCCGAAACTGGACCTCCTCATCCCCTCCGAGTTCTGCACTACCAAGAGCGGCTCAGCCCACCCCGCGAGCTCTACGCCCGCTCCCCACCACCCGTACGACTCCCCAGTCAACCTCGACTTTGATCGTCGCGCCGGCGGACTCGAGGGTGGGCTTATTCCCGGCGGAGGTCTAGGTCCAGTCAGCGACATCCTTAACGGTCTCTCAATCGTCGGGAACGGAGGAAATAGCAATGGGGGCGGCAACAGCGGCCCCGGCTATCCTCAACCTCCCCCACCACCCGCCGGTGGAGGATACCCCCCTAGTCCCATCCATCGCCCTGCGGAGCCCATTCCTCCTCAGCTACCTGCTCCTTTCGCCAACTTAAAGGCGAACGTCTCACCCTCTGCGTCCCAGTCAGCGACGACCCCTTCTATTCCGGGTGGGGACGGTGCTGGTACCAGTGTCGGCGGAGGCGACGCTCGAGGATTGCTCGACGGTGTGAATACTCTTCCTTTGGGCGATGTCATTGGGGTTATACTGGGTGGTGGGAAGGCTGGCGATGGGCAGGCTGACGGGGGAAAGGCGAAGAGGATGGTTGTGACGCAGTGAATTCGTCTGTGAAGCAAGGGCGGATACGTCCCTCGCTTGTTGGGAGGTAGGTATTTAGCGGCTCCTGTCGGTTGTTGATCTGTTGCTGATCCTTAGCGTCTTTTAGCCCAGCGCGTTCAAGCTCTGGCTCGATCCCCGTTTTGAAGGCTCATGCAACGTCGAGCTGAGCTACAGACACTCGTTTCGTCCACCGCTACCGGCGTCTATCCTTGCTTATCTGCTAGAACTATCTTTGCTCGTTTGTTAGGACTTACCTTAGCTCAACAAATAATCACATCCCTTCGTCCGTCGTCTACTTTCTCTCCGTGCCCTAGATACATAATTGCTTGTTTCCCTTGATCGATCTACCTTATTTGACTTGCAACTATAAGCTGACTGGTCTGTCTTGATGAATGCGGCCGGGAAATAAGGGAGAGGCAGCGTCGAAATGCGCGCGCAGTCATCGGTCACAGAGTTTCTTCATTATCACACACGGTGGGAGTATCGACACACGATATCATTCTAAAGCAGATATGAAACGACAAACCAAAAGTAGGAGAGAACGATACGAGACATGGTGATGGATACAGGTAGGGGCAAGGAAGTTGCAAACGATACAGATGAGCATTAACAGGTAGGATACAAGCAGAATGGAGATGCAACCTGGCGCAACGTTACATATGAGTATTCTTCTAGAACGTGTAGTCCATTGACGCCGCTTTACACTCCGGGAGAAATGAGAGGAAAGATATGATTATAGGCCAGTCTTGGTTGTGCGGTAGGTCGTGGGAGGCGCTGGAAATCTAGAAGCCCTGCGGAAAGTTGTTCCCAGGGACGTGCTCGCCGTTCTCTGGATGACCAAAATTCTCAAGAAGAGCGTTGGTGGACAACGGGGAGAGGAAGTTCGTGAGGTCGTAAGAGGGGTTCGTGAAGTTGCTGTCACCGGTAGGTAGACCGCCAGCGGCGTAGAAAAATCCCACCTGGCTCCACTGTGGGATCTGGGGCGAATTGTGGTGACTATTATAAGGGGAAGTAAGCCCGCTAAACAACATCCATCAGACCAAGACCGGGAAAACAGATCAACTAGTAAAACACGTACACCTAGACTCTCCGTTGAGCCTCGCATTGTAGCCCACGGGTGTTTGGCTCCAGACAGGACCAGGACTCGCGTGCTGGGAACTCCAACCGGTCGAAGCCGAAGGCAGCAGTCCCGGGGTAAGACCGGGAAAACTTTCGTTCTGTGGTACTTGGAGGGAGGTATCCTGTGCGAAGAACGGGTGACCTACGTTTCCTCTTACCTGCTCGTGAGGGAAAGAACCGTTCCAGGGTGGCAGGCTGCCCAGAGGCAGACCTTGCAGCAGGGGAGTAGTGTACGCGCCGCCTGCGATAGGACGCTGCCATGCCGAGTTGTTGGGGAACATGGAGTTGTAGGGCTGAAGAGCTCGCTGGGAAGGAACATGAGCAGCGAGAGGGGCTGCAGGAAGTGTAGTGCCCCAATGGAAAGGTCGAGACGGGTTTGCGATCGAGGCCATTCCTTGTCCAGGGTGAGCCGGAAGGTTAGCCGTCGCAGAGGTGACGGCCAATCCGGCGTCCCCGTTAACAATCGGTCCAACGTTGAGCGTGGCGGAAAGTGAGGGCTGGAGCGGTCGATGGGCAGGCCATTCAAACGTAGGCCCAGATGACGGGAAATTGGGTGAATGACGCGCGCCGTTCATTTGCGACAAGTGGGATGGGTATTCCGCGTGAGCCGAGAAGACAGCCTCGGACGAGTTGGCAGCCACAGGAGATGGGATGAAAGAGCCTGCGGGGGACGAGGTCTCTTCCGAAGATGTGAAGAAGTCGCTAATTGGAGTGGTAGTCCTGGCGATAATTCCTTGCTGTAGTGTAGCGACACCAGGTGGAGAGATGAGAGCGTTCAGATTCTGCCTCAACTTGCTGCATGCGTTGCCCTTGTTTCTGAGATGACGCGTCAGAGCGTCTTTGCGCATGAATCTAATCGTTGAAAACGGACTTGGGATAAGGCATAGTTTTTGGCAGAAACGATAGAGGTGATAATGACATACACTTTGTTGCAAGGCCCTGGGCAAAGGAATTCCTTTGCGTAGAGGGAATCCGGATCCCTGTGATGCGTGCATTTGTGTCTTTCTACATCTAGGGGGCGACCGAAGCCATCGCCGCAAGTAGGACAATTGAATCCTTTGGGTTCTAAAAAATGCTGAGCCAAACTGTATCAAATAAATAGACTGAAATCACCTACGTCGAGTGGCAGGCATGTGTTGGATTGGAAGAATGGTGTCCCGTTCGATTCAACGCGTGCAGGAACTGAAAGTCTTGGAGTAGGATACAAATGGCAGATCGTGCAACTGGAACCAATAGTTTAAGAAGGTGTGTAAAGAAAGACGGAAAGACGGAAAGACGGAAAGACGGGATCCTTGTTCAGGAGGGAACGAGGAAAGCGGGGAATGGTGGTCCATGGAGGCGCAGAAGACAGAAGACGAAGACGTACAGGAGTAGGTTGATCGGTACAATTCAAAACGTGTAGGGATTCGTGGAGGATTCGCGAAGCGACCCGAGAGGGGCAAGTCGTGGGATAAGAAGAAGAGGAAGGTATGAGATAACCCTTAAGTACCTGCGCGGGCTCGTCCACTCTCCAGCCATAGGCTGGATTTGGAACTGTGAGGGGACACGAAATTTGATGGAATGATGTGGCGCAATATAGAAAAGTTGGCTGCCGTTTGTTCCCTGGCCCCGCCAGCCTGATGGAAAAATGGAACCCAGCGGCTTCCAGTGTGAAACGCCTTGTACTCTACTTTCCACGAGGCCTTCCCATTCAATAAAGTCAGCGTCGCAAGCCTGTCAATGGAAAAACGTGGGGCGTACCTTGATAGCGTCGCCTCCTAACTAGGATAAGTTCTATCCCGCCCAGTTGGCTGCAGAAAATGCGTTCCCCCATTGAGTTCCATTGTGCGACGACTACGAGTGGATGTCGTCGCGATATCGATGCCAATCTCTGGGTCCACGGAAGCCGGTGGGTCCCCACCTTTGTGACTCGGCTACGCAACACGACCTCCGAAGCACTCTTCACACTCTTCACAATCCGCTCCGAGTTCCTCGATTATCGCCTAGGCCTTGCTTGTGGTCCTTCCGCGAGGCCTGATACATGTCGGGTAGAGGAGAGCACTCCGAGACGACCGACCAGCATCCCAGTTGGTCGTCAACAGTCCTCTACTAGCACCGAAGGAAGAAAGTCATCCTGCTCGGGGGCCAAACGTGCCAGGCTTAAGATAGAGGCCGGAGTCGACGTCCTTGCGATTTCCTGCGCCAGTATTGTGTGGTGTCTGGAGCCTCCTGTCGTCAGCGCCATGGACATCCAATCGTCCTGCAGACACGACACAGACGCACCTATGATATGCCACCAAGCACACGATTAGCCCACTGGCCGGAGGGTGACCGTCACGGTTCTACGCCTTCTTCTTCGCGCGCAGTCCGCTCGTTTGCCATTTCTCATGCAACAAGCGAGAGTTGACTTGTATACTTGGCTTCACTTGAGTGGTGGGTGCTCGTCCTCTCCGGGTCTGGCCTGCTCTTGAAGGGCGAACATCTAGGGGCTTCATCGTAAACCTCCTCGTCGGTCGACATGATCTCGAAAACGCACCTATTTTCACTCGCCTCGCTCCACGAGCTCCATACTCAGAACGACGAGCCACTAACGGATACGTAAACGCTCAAGTACTCCCAGTCGGTGCTTCCATTACACTCAGAAACACGCCTCAGCTAATCGCGAAGACGTCTCAAGGCAGGACAGCCAGATATCCAAGTCAACGAGAGCATCGTTTCACCAGCTCACAAAGATTCCTTTCTCGTTGCTTCCGCTCTCCGTTGTAGCAGGGGACTGTCTCTTTTTTTATAACCGTCTGAGTAACCTCTAACCATAGAAACCACCGTTAACATCAATCCTACGCCGGCAACAAGTCTAACCAAAGCACATACCTTCTACGCTTTGCGAACTGGCGCGACGAACGTTGTCCAAGCGTGAGTTATCCAGCAATACTGACGGTATACATCCCCGCCCTGGTAAACGTTATCGCCAGCCCAGTCCGGAGATCCCTCTGATTCGTTTGTTCAGCAAAATAGTCGAAGAGCAACGGAGAAACATCCAGCCAGGACAACGCTAGACGAAGCGTGGTTTAGCAAAGCAATACAAGAAACGGCGTCTTATCGGCAGCAATGTGGAGAGAGCAAATGCATTACATCGAACTGCACACCAGACCCGTTGAAGGGAGGGGAGCAGAAGATCGAGTTCAAGATCAAGCTCGGACGGCAGCTCGTCGTGACCTACGTTTAGTCGAGGTGCTCAAGTCACTCGAGGCAAGGAGCCCTCTTCACCGCCGACTTCACACAATAGTGGTAGAGAGAAAAGCAATCGTAAATTCGTAGATTATAATGCATGACATGTGGGGTACACGGACAACAGAGAGCATGGCAGAAGGCAGAGGAGAAGACTGGTAACACAAACATACAGGCAGGGCGAGAGTGAGAGAGAAGGAGAAAGCTACGGATATAGAGTGCATGAGCCCGAGAGGAAAAGAGAAGAATGTACATAGATGCATGACGGCGGAAACCTTAGATCTCGTAGTCGTCAACATCCTCACCCCTCTTCTTCCTGGCCATACGATCCTTCTTCGCCTTGCGAGCCTCTGCGGCAGTCAACTTCTTCTGCTTCGACACGTCGATCTTGTTGCCCATGGCATCGTAGACATCCTCAGCCTCGCCGTCGGCCTTGTCGATCCTGGCGCCGGAACCCTGACCTTCGACCCAGTTGTGGCCGGAAGCCTCGAGGTGACCGTCTCGCATAGCCCACACTTCTTTGCAGATGGACTCGGAGAAGTCACGGTTGTGCGTGATGATGAGCACACCTCCCTCGAAGGACTTGAGGGCCTCGATGAGGGCAGCCAACGACTCACGATCGAGGTAGTCTGAAAGAGGAGACACGATGTAAGAAATAAGCACGAGCTGGAAAGATAGAGAGAAACGTACTAGTAGGCTCGTCGAGGACGACAACGTGGGGACGACGCCAGGTGGCGGCACCGAGAACGATCTTGACCTTCTGTCCACCGGAGAGACCCCTCATGGTGTTGTGGGAGACGAACTCGGGCTCGAGACCGAAGTCGGCGAAGTGCTTCTCGATCTCACGACGGACGAGGGGTCGGAGGAGACCAGCACGCTGGGCCTCACGGGTGTCGACCTCGAGGACTTTCTACAAGAAGAAAGTCACGTTAGACCGGTATCAAAAGAGGAAATGGATTCAGTCGACAACGTACCTTCTCGAAACCACGCTTGATAAGGTCATCACGAGGCAACCAGATGTTCTCGGAAGAGGAGAGACCTTTGAAGGAAACCTCGTACTCGTAGGACTGCTTGAGCTTCTTCCTGGCGGTGATCTCGTCGATAATCCTCTTGACACCCTCGACGACAACGGTAGATCCATCCTTCATCTTCTGCAGCTCCTCCTCAGAGATGATGCGGTTGGCCTTGCTCATCTCCTCGAGGTCCTCACCGGTCTGGTAACGCCACAACATGTACTCGAGGGGAGTCTTGTCGAGGTGGTGATCGATGTGGTGGAAAGCGTGCTGGGCCACGTAACCGATGACCAAGTTGGGATGCTTCCAGATCTCACCGCCACGGTTGGGCTCGAGATCACCGATGAGGAGTTTGACGAGGGTCGACTTTCCGGATCCGTTGGGACCGAGGACAGCGACACGGGAGGAGAGAGAGACCTGGAGGGTGATGTCGTACAGCTGCTGGACGGGCTGAGTGGGATACTGGAAGCCGACTTGGCGCCTAAAAGAATACGTGAGAAAGAGGCAAGACATATACAAAAGCGTGCACGCCGTACATCTTGAGCAAAGACTTCTCTTTGGTCTTAACACCTTCGAGAAGAGGTGGGTCGGGGAGCTTGAACTTGTAGTCCTCCTCGGCCTGGAGACTGTAGTAGGACTTGGCCTCGGGTACGGCGGCGACAAACTTCTCGAGGTTACCACGATATCTCTTGAGCTTGAAGCGGTTCAGGTGAAGAACGTCGGTGATGGTGTTGTTCAAGAAACCGGAGTCGTGGGAGACGATGACTGTGAGCAGGGATGATCAGCGTGGGTAACATGACAAGTGGAGGGTAATACAGATACGTACTGGAAGTGCAAGTCTTCAAGCCGGTGAGGTAGTTCTCGAGCCAGGCGACATTGACGACATCCAAATGGTTGGTGGGCTCGTCGAGTAGCAAGATGTCGGCCTTGAAGAGCATGGCACGAGCAAGAGCCAACTTCATCTTCCAACCTCCAGACAGGCTGCCAATGGCGTGGCCTTGACGCTCAGCGTTGAAACCGACGGAGTTAAGGACCTCCTTGACTTCGGTCTCGTCAGCAAGGATACGCTTGTCGCTCAGGATGAAAGTGAGGACGGATGTGTCCTCCTCGGAACCGTCAATGTCGTGCTCCACGTAGAAGGTGCGGACCTCATCGGGAGATGGGAAACCCTCAACTTGTCTGGAAGAGCATTCCCGTAAGGCACCGTTCGATCAGAAGAGAGAGGAGATGGACGTACCCGTTGGTAATCGCACGCATCAGCGTCGACTTTCCGGTACCATTCTTACCGCACAGACCGTAGCGGTGGCCACGCTTGAGACGGAGGGTAGCGGTGTTGAGCAAGATCTTGGCACCGTAAGCGAGAGAGAACTGGCAGTTACACAAATCCTCGCCCTCTTCCTCGTCCTCGGGAACGTCCTCATCCAGACCCTCAGTAGCAGAGCGGACCACCCAGTCGCGGGTGACAAGGACGGGATCGGGGTTGGCAGAGGCGGCGGCGAGGTAGGGAGCAAGGGTCTCCCACGATGGGACCTCGAACGCCTTGAAGTTGACGAGGGTAGCGGCGAGAGTGCAAGCGTAAATGACCGACGCATTCTTGGTGTCGATCGAAGTACCCTGCTTGGAGTAGATGGAGGCGAGGGTGGTCGACGTCTGGGCGGCATCCACCCACTTGAGAGGAGGAAGGTCGGTACCATCGCTGTCAGCGGGCACCTCTCCGACCTGGCGGAGGGTGGCGATGGCCTTGGCGACGACGGTACGAGCCTCGGGATCCCCAATGGTGTTCTCGACCTTGATCAAGCCGGGAAGCAGCTTGGGGATGAACGGCCTGACGGTGACGGGAGAGTCGACGAGCTTGGACATGTTGTCAACAATACTGTTCGAATGAAAAAGGATCAAAAGATTGAAACATCAAATAGAGGTGAAACGTACACAGCTATCTTACGCTTGATGGATGTCAGCTTCTCGGAGAGACCACGAGAAAGCAGAGGAACCATGAGCGAAAGGGTGGGGGAGTCTACTTCGGAAACGAATGTGGTAGCGGCGAGAAGGGCGATAGTGTTGGGAACCTCCTCGACGGGGTGAATGAGGGCTTTGATCAAAGCCGGAATAAAGCGTTCGATGTCCTTGTTCGAAACCAGGGCGGTCGCCTTCGTGAGCGAGTCACGGGCAGCCTTCTTCACATCGGCTTTGGTATCCCAGATGACCTCAGAGAGGACTGGAACGATTTCGGGCATGAGGCGGGCGGTCTGGGTGGGTGCGCTCTTAACGAGCTGGTTGAGCACCACGAGAGATCCGGCCTTGATCTGCCATTTGCCGGCAGTCCTGATCTGGTGAAGAAGGGTGGGAAGGACGACGGGAGCGGACCATGGGTTCATGGCCGCGACGTACTCGCGGACGGCCTCCACTGCAGTGTCTTTTACAGGGGCGACTTTGTCGGCGAACGTCTCGATGACGGCGGCGTAGACACCTGATTCCACAAAAGTGGGCTCGAGAACCTTGACGGCTCCAGAGGTGACGAGGGTCTTGATGGCGTCGACAGCACCCTCACGGGCGATGGCGTTCTTTTTGTCGGCGAGAGCCTGGAGGATGGAGGCGTTGAAGGAGGAGATCTCCACGGCGGAAGCACCTTCATTTTGGGCGAGGGCAGCAAGAGACTTGGCTGCGGCCTCACGTTGGGCTTTGTCGGCGACATAAAGGGAGGTGAAGTCGAACTGGCCATCGACTGGAGCGACGGCTCCCTTGAGGAGCGTAGCGGAGGTGGCGACGGGGTTAGCTGTAACAGCGGGCATTGCGGGAGATCTGAATGAAGATCGAAAGCGATTAGCTTTAAACTTGAAAAAATCGAGATCGGATGACCACGTACATGATTTGTGGGTTGGGCGTAATGGGAATCAGGTGTCTAAAAATCACAAAAGGCGAACAAGGATAAAGAACGCTCTATTATCTAACGGCTGAGTAGCCTGAAAAAAAAACAGAGATCGTGGTCAGCGATTGGCGATAAATGAGGGGATGGCTGTCGAAAAGTTGTCTACTCACCTCTAAGAGGAAAAGTGAAAGAGGGAAAGGGAGGTGAGCCCACTGAAAATTGATCACTGTGATTATATACAAGGCCACAGCTTTGTTTGCACCAGTTTGTGAGATCCGCTTACTAAGTCGACGCGGCAAGCTGATTGGCCCGGTACGAGATTGCGGGGTAAATGTAAAGGCACATATAAAAATTCAAATGCGTGGTGGGGCCGAGATCGCTGCACCGAGAAGCAGTGTTTTCATCGTCGAGATAACATGATGTATCACTATCGCCCTAAGGCGAGGTAAAGGCAAGGTACAGGCGAGGTACGAGCACGAAAACAGGCTGGCTACTGCGCTACTTCTACTCGAAGTGTCCGCGTTACTCCTGCGCGAAGCTCAGAGGGGTAAACGCCTGTCGGCCATGAGGAGTCAGTAAGGCTTGAACGAGCGTCTCGTGCGAGGTGTGTCAACGTACCTGTCCGTTTCCGTCATAATGCTTGCTGTTCGCCTCGACCCAGTGAAGACGCAAGGCGTGAAGGAAGGCGGATAAACCCTGAATGAATCATAGAATAAAGCGCTAGTCAGTAACTGAACTGGGTTTGCCGCGCTAACGAGGTGATTCAGAAGAGAAAATTTTCGACACTTGCCTCCATGATGCACAGGATGAAGATAGTCAAGATGAGCCACAAAGATCCGACGACGAGAAGACCGATCCAGCCGAGGATACCGGCAGGATTCAAAAACCTTCCAATAGTCATCGACCAAAGTACCTCCGACAGCTGTGCATGCGCCAGCGAAAGCGCCCAGAGTCGCAAGTAGGACGCCGTGTGGGAGATGCACCCCAAGCAGAATTCAATCGTGTGGATGACCTGGTGGATGACTATTTCGCCGAAATCGTGATGCTCCTAAGGTGCAGGTGAGCTGGATGAACATGGCATAGAGCGGGGAAATGTGACCCACGTGTTCTTCATCATCCATGGCTTCTGCAACTGCGCGACCATTACCCTCCTCTTCTGCCTCCATTTGGTCATCGGTGGTTTCCCGCGCAGCTCCGTCATGATTCAGCCCAACGTAGCCTTGCCCCTGAATCTTCTTCATCTCCTTGTATTGCAGGTATGGTTTAGCGCACAGCAACCACGGCACACAAACACCCGCAATCATCAGGAGCACCGTCTGAACAAAGGCTTGACCACGGTACAACTGAGTTTCGGGATCGACATTGCCGGGAGACAAGAACATGGCGATGAGCATATTGAGCAACGACGGCGGTCCAGTGCTGGATTTCGTCCAGTCGATCGACCACTTGTACAGGATGCACACTACCAAGTAGCCGAAGATACTCTCCAAGAAGAGGATCTGGGGAATGAAGTTGGTGTAGATGTCGACATAGCGCTTGAAGTGCAGGTGGTTGGGAATTTGCAAGCATAGAGCAAAGGTCATCTAGTGGGCGCCGGTGGAAGGTGAGAATAGCTCGAACGAGGCTGTGACAAGCAGCGTTAGGTGGCAGATAAACTTACGTGGATGACACCGAGGACAACAGACATCTTCATCTTATACGAGTTGGTGAATACAAGCCCGTTATCGGCGCCGTGCCAGGCAGGATCTAATCCGAATGGATATACTTGCCCGTTAGCGACGCCGACTGTTGCATCACCTACGTCTTCCAAACTCCAGCCGGAGTGGAAGAGGTGAAGCGACTTGGAGAAGATGTCGTTGTATAAGAACCCAGTGTAGATTGAGAAGAGACCCATAAGCAAGATGATGTAGCGACCGCTGGAAAGCAGAGTGATTAGCAAGGACACGAACAGTGCGATCTCGTTGTCCTCACAAGAAAAACTGGCCGATGATCTGTCAAAGTGAAAGGTGAGCGCCCAGTCAATGAAAGAGATGAGACGTAATGTACCTCGCCCAAATCGGCCTTTGCCAACTTCCTCTCCTGTAGAATCATGTACAGCGCAGCGAAGAAGAGAAGGAATCCGTGCCCAATATCACCGAACATGACGGCGAACAGGAACGGGAAGGTGACCACAGCGAAGAGACCGGGGTTGACTTCCTGATAGGTGGCGATACCGTAGCTGTCCATGATGGTCTGGAAACCTTCGGTAAACTTATTCGTCCTGTTGTACGTGGGAGGCGTCTTGTTCGTGCGCAGCTCATGTAAGATGGGAGGGACCGAAGTACCAGATTCCTCCTGGGAGAAGATGTCAGAGCACGCAGCAAAACACTAGCCGACATGCGGTACGCACCGTGGCATGACGGAGAGCTAGCTGGATGGTGGGAATATCACGAGTGGGGACCCAGCCTTCCGCGATAAGGGTCTTCCTTCTAACATCGTAGTTGAAGAAATTGAGCGTCTCGAAGATCATCTTCTCCTTCTTGACGACGTCTTGCCAGCTGGATAGAGACTCTCCAATCTTCGTCAGCTCGCTTCGCCTGTTGGAACCGGTGTTGTAGAGGACTGTCTGGAGATCTTCAAGGCGAGTGGTGACCTCGCGAAGGGCGTCCGAGCGCTTGTCCCCGTTAGAATCGATAGGGTAAAGGGTTGCTCCCATAGACTCTGCGACTTTGCGGATCTTGGCAAGCAGGACGTCTCCGTGGGCGAAGATGATGAACACGTTCTTGCGAGTCTCCGCTCCCGTGGCTGGGTCGACAAAAGGCTCGGTGATATCGGTGTGGTTCATGTAGAGGTTTCCTCGGAGTACACGCCAAAGAACCCTCTCGAAGGTTGGCAAACGAGCACGGTCGATGGTTCCTGCGACGAATCTGGAAAACAAACGTGAAAACGGAGCCCATGGACCAAGAATGCGCGACTTACTCCAAGTCAAACCGGACGTTTGAGGTCGAGTAGCCGTTCTCGCGGTCCTCGTGCTGCAACAGAGGAGCAGAGCTATCGTCGAAGGAAGTGCGGATATCTGTTTGTCTATCCTGAGCCTATAAGGGGTATGGATAATGAATTCATGCCCAGCCAGTGACGTAGTGCGGCGAACATACCCTATCAAAAAACACCGCGGTCTCGCGCAGAACATGACGGGCCTCGACAAGCTCCTTCGTGCGCTCGCTCAACGTCGCATAGCTCTCGTTCATCTTGGTCAGCCTCGACTCATGCTCCGCAAGAGTGACGTCCAGCTCGTCGACTGTCTGCGCAGCACGGGGTCCGACGGTGATGAGAGGAGCAGAGTCGTAGAGAGGTCGAACAGGAACAACGTCCTTCTCCTTCTCGATCTGGGTTGCGAAAAAGCGAACGCGACGAGACATTTCGTCGACTCGTCGAATTTCGCCCACAAAAGAGCGTTGGAATGGGTTAACATCGGGATTGAGCTGGTGTTTGGCGCGTCAGTCGTGGTGAAAGTAGCTGCAAGAGATAATTGAACGAACATCTTTGAACTGAACATTTCCGAGCTCGCCCAACTCAGCTACTGTATCATGGGCAACTTCGGTTGGCACGAACAGCTGCACCAAGCTCATCTGCTCCGAACCTATTACAATATCATTGAGAGATGGATAACGTCGTAAAAAAAGTAGCACTAACGGAACAGGCTTGGGTAGTCGTCCGACATTAGAGGCGAACAAGGGAATGACAAAGGGGTATGATGGTAATATCCAAGTTGTAACAGTGGTTGCGTAGGAGGGCAGGTTTGTTTGGTCTTGTTTGTCCGATGACTTCGGGATTTCGCCCACTTGACTCCCTGTACAATTTTGCTAGAATGATAAGTACATAACATGATGTAAAATATTGGCCTACACTACATTGAGAAAACGGGGGGTGGTAACCAGAGAAATAAACATACAACAACCTCAGCGACAACCCGAGTGAAAGGCACACTGAATTTAGTAGTCCAACCTCAAACGAGAGTGTGCGACCTTCAAGCAGAGGAAGCTCTCTTAACCTGAGTCTCAAACTTCTAAGCTTCTCACCGATTCCTTCTCCTCACTGCTAGCTCGTTCTGATCTGAGCTCATCCTCTTTCCGAGAGTCTAGGCTACCTTCCCGCTCAGAGCCTGAACGTTCAAGCAGCGCGTATCTTTTCATCTCCACAATCAAAAACGACCGACCAAGCGCCATAGCCAGTGGTATAGGCACAGCGTTGCCTATCTGACGCACGTACTAAAGGTAAACAAGTGATATCAGCATGAGCTTAGCAGAGGTGAGATGATCAGATGGCCGCACACTACTAAACTGCGCCGACTCATTTGTCTCCACTGACTTGAGCACGAAGTCGTCCGGGAAACCCTGTGCTCTTGCAATTTCACTGCGGAGTCGGTCATCAGCATGACTGACAAAGTTGTTCAATCATCAGCTCCCTTACCGCACAGTGTACACTCGTCTTTGCTGGTGAGCGGCGTGTTTGTTAGCGAGTGGTCCAAAGTGTAGCGGGAACGACTCGAGAAGAGTTCACTCACAGAAGGATGCAAGTTACAGGTGTTTCTTTCGCCTGGTCTCAACGTAGTGGTGATTGTATGAAACCACTGATTGTCTGCCTTTCGACCATAGAAAACTAGTAGAATAAGGTTGGTTGAGTTAAGTGCCTGGCGGATTCAAGAACCATAATGACTTTGCTTCGCCATTCGTTTGATAATACCCGGAGGGAGATCTGCCTTGATGTTTTCCGGAAGATCTACAAGACCAGTTGTGGGTGTCGTTACTACACGATGAATGAAATGAGCATACGGATACAATACGAGTCAGGTTTCAGTGGGATGTGTACCACCCTTTTGAAAGAAGGTACGTGAGCTTAAGAGCGGAATCCAGAGACCGAACGGCTCACCGCTTCACAACACGCGATCGGTAACGCGGATTATAGTGGTAGGTTACTTGCGATGCGCCACCTCGCAACCACCTTTGATACCTCGTCTCCGGGTCACAGCGGTAAGCCACCGCATTACCGTAGCCTGTGTGCCAGGGTGAACCTTTGTACACGGCATCGAACTGGGTGATACCCTGCTTCTGTCGAGCGTGCATCTCCGCTTTAAGCTCTGGCGTCGGGTCAGGAAATTTCCTGTGGTACCATTAGGGTGTAATCATGGTATTGGTACCAGAGAGAGCTCTCTCACCATTCCCACTTTGGCTAGCGCGAGGAAGTTTTCCGATCAACAGGTGAACGAGGAGCCAGTCTGTGAAAAGCTCTCACCAAATCACTGATAGTATCATCAATGGTCACATACGCATGCGGTCCCTCGATGTGGAACTGGTCATCATAGTGTATCTTCTGCTCGAGATTGGGGTAGTCTCTCAATAGTGACCGGGAGACTCTTGGAAGCTGGTATTTCTCGATAGGGGTGCTATGGTCAAGAGGTTTGGGGTGAGAGTGTGTTGGCTCAGGAATGTTGGGTAGCGGGATACCGCATCGCGCAGCAAGAAAGATGACACGATTGCGAGCTTGCGGGGCTCCATACTGGATGGCATTGGGGACAGCGTAGCGAACCTGGTACCTGAGGAAGTTCGGACTCGGTTTCAGAGTGATGAACAGGTACAGCTGGGAATAGAGGAACGAACCCGAGTGCAACCAGCGCTGCGTAGATGTACTTGACCATGGCATGCTTCACCTTGACGCCGCTCGCCTCATCTTCTTCATAGTGATGCAGGAGTCCAGCTACGTTCTCCAACGCAACGTAATCAGGCCGGTAGTGTTCTACCAAACTCAAAAAGGCACATGGTAGTGTGGAGCTGGTGTTGCAGTATTGGGTGATGCTACAAGAACGTGAACGCTGCTAACTCACCGAATGTCATCCTTTGTCTGTTAAACCAGGGGAGCGCGAAGAGACGGTCAGCCCCGACGATCCGCACCCAAGAGCGAGTGTGGCCCTACCTTGTGCGTGTTCGCTCTGGAGAACGACTGACACGGAGGCCCTGTGTTATACTGACCTCAGTTCCTGTTTGGAGTAAGAGGAACATAAATCCGACACGCACCGCCAGTGATCAATCGAATGTCGTTTTTCCCTGGAAGCTCTGCGCCGTTGAGGATGGGCCTAGTGCCATTCTTCTCGGCTTCCACGACAGCGGCCAGGAAATCGTTCACGTCAACACAGTGCATGACGCCCTCCGGGTGGTTCGCTCTAAAACAATATAAGTGAGAATTGAGCCCTCCACGTCCATTGCCTGCTGAATGTGCTCACCTCCACGCCTCTGCCGCGCTCGGATTGAACTCCACCGCCGCAATAGTTCTAGTGGCACCGACACCCTCCATACCAGAAGAGAGACCTCCAGCACCTGAGAGTCAACGGTCAGCATACACATAACTACTCTCATCGACAGGAATACACCGCACCGGCGAACAGCTCCAGAGTCGTCAGTGGATCGATCTTATGCATCCCTTCACAGTGCCGCTGCCTCTCGACGAGACACAGAACGCAACAGTTCCAGTCCTTCGAAGGATGAACAAAGAAGTGTTCCTCCTCCTTTGTCCAGGCTTCAAGCCGCGTCGTGTCTTCTTCGTCCATGGGGGCAAAGCAGCTGACCCAACAGAGGCCGTCGATGGCGCTCACATCGTACCAGGCGTACGCATCGGTGTACTCAAGCAGGCGCTGTGAAAAGTTACATGCTTAGCAGCTGCACGAAAGCGGACAGAACAAACGACATACATTGTCTTGACGATCGCGCCTATCCATCATCCTCACCTTCACCCTGTACATATGCCCCAACGCGTCTACCTTCTTCTTCTCCTCCACTTCCACAATCTGCCCGATATCCAAAGTCGGCGGAGTGCTGCTCATCGTGGGCTTGAACACCGGTCCATCACCGACTTTCTTCCCCCGGCCGCTCCTCAGCAAGACAAAGTCGCCTGTGTGCATCTGCAGCGAGCAGTACTGCAGCCCGATACACTCCCCATCCGCGAGAATCGGCTTTGAAATGAAGCTGTCTGCCGTCTTGTCTTTCTTCGCGCAGGAGTAGCAGGAGACATGCTGCGCCAGAGAATGATGCTCGGCGTGCCAGGCGAGCAGGGCGACCGCCTCCTCTTGGCTTGCAGTGTCCACGCAGGAAAGGCCGACCTCTTCGTATACGAACCTGTTATAGAACGTGCCAGGAGGGAGGTCACTAGTATGCGCGAGTGGATCCACGTCTCGGTGCACTCTTTCCACATTGATGCGGCAGAATATAGAAGCGACAGGACTGTCGTCGCACTGTGAGCAGAGCTCGAACAGCTCCATCGGCACAGCGACCTCTTGCATCAGGGTACGCGAGCCATGGCACAGCCATGTTTGATGAAACATGACTTCGCCTTCAGCAGTTTCGTAGAAATACATGATCTGCCCAAACCTAAGCGATGGGATTTGTATCAGCCAGGACCCAGGAACACAACGAGGAAAAGCAGATACTGACCAAGACTTATTGACCAGCTCAATCCTACACTGCGATTTTTCAGCCTTGTCGTTCTCCCCTCTGTCCTCATCCGGATCATCTCCCGGTGCAACCGTCACGAAGTCGCCCACTGTGTAGGACACGCCGTCCAGCACCAGCTCTGCATAGTACCTCCTTCCTGTAGCTTCGTCGAAGTACTGCTCCTCCTTCAACTCGATACTGGTCGGATCCCCCTCGTGCATCTTCACCGAGTCTAGGACCTGTCCGTGGTCTCGTAGAACTTTCTCCCCGACAGCCTGGAGATTAGAGGAGAGGGCGGTTGCATTGAAAAGGTTGGAGACGCTGGCGACAATGGGAGTGACTATTGTCGGTTTGGGCTTCTCTTTGGTCTTGTTCTTTGAGGACTTAGTGGAGCGGCGTTTCGAAGTTGTACTGGTGGCTGCAATTGACTGGTCCTCAGAGTCTTCTTCTGATTCCCTAACAAGCTCGAGTTGAACACCAGTTTCTTGCAGCCGACGTCGCATTTCCACGATAAACACCGGCTTCACCGAAACACCCGTCTGCCTCCACTCGTAAAGAAAGTTTTCCGCAATGTGAGGCTCCTATGCACACAGTCCGTCTGTCAGTTGCAGGTTTACCATGTGTAATAGAAACAAAAACTGACAACATGTTCACCAAACTCCTCCTTCTTGAGCGTATACCCGAGTGCCCTGATCTTGCTATTCCCCTGCGGAGGAAAAAGATACGCAATGAAGTCGTCGTAGGAAAGGTCTGGGTCCTGGAGGCCTTTGACGAGTGCAAGATGGAGGGCGCGGTGTTTGAGCCAGAACTGGTGACAGGATTTCAGGTATGCTTTCGCCGGGTGCCTGAGTGTGTACCAAGCGGAGTCGGTGCACAGATAAATGTCTCTACAATGCAACCGCCCATTAGTTTTCCTCTAGAAATCGATGCCGATAGCACTCACTCATCCCACTCCTTCGTATCCCCATAAAACCAATGCGTATTGACCTGCGTCAAAATGGTCAACCTGACCCTAGTAGGCTCATCTCTCTCGTCATGATTTCCCCTAGTGAGCTTCGTCTTCACCACCCCTCTAGCGTGGAACTGCGTTAAATCCCCATCGGAGGATTCAGCACAATCCAGCAAATCCATAAAATCGACATATTCCCCAGTCTCGGCAGACATAATAGCAAAGTCCTCCATTATGCGCATGGATATGTCAAATTCGCCATCAGCATTAAGCTCAGGGGGCGATTCGCCATCTAGAAGGAGGTCTTCATCGCCGATTATCTCGCCGTCCAGAAGGAGGTCTTCGTTGCCACCGTTGTACTCGCCGTCCAGAGGGAGGTCTTCGTCGCCCATAGAGTATTCTTCATCGGCACCAACTCGCTCGTCGGCCTGAGTGCCGTTCTCCGTGCCTAACGGTGACGGGGACGAAGGAGGAATTGCTCCCGGGGCCTCTTCTGCATCCAGATCGACGACCATATCCTCAGCGCCTTGTTTGCTCGATGAAAGTCTTCCGCTGCGTCTTCGACCTTTCGTCTTCTTCTTCGGCAAGCCTTGTAGAGAGACGGATATGAGTGATGAGAAAGTCAGACCAACGTTTTGTTCACACACCTTCCTCCTCTGCTACGTCCACGTCCACATCCACATCCTCCCCATCTACACGCCCCTCGGCATATTGAGCCTCCGGAGCCCTCCGCACCCTCCGCCGAATTTCAACGACCGGCGTTGGCGGCAGATCCCTGTCTAGAAGGAGGTCTTCGTCGTCCAGAGAGTGGATACCGATCTGCTCGTCCGCCTGAGTGTCGGCTTGGGATGAAGGAGGCACCACTCCCGATGCGTCGTCTAGGTCGATTTCCATGTTGCCAACTTTGCTCGACGAAAGCCTTCCACTGCGTCTTCGACTGGGAGCTTTTGTCTTCTTCTTCGGCAGATCCTCTGGAGAGACGGACGTGAGTTTTCTGAAACATCAAAAGAGTCTTCAAATGACACACCTTCCATAATGAGTTCGTCTACCACCGCGTCCTCCGCCATCTCCTCCTCTGCGTCGTCTCTCCCGTCTTCCACAACATGCCCAACCTCCTCATCCTCCGTCTTCGGAGCCCTCCGCACCCTCCGCCGAATCTCCACCACCGGAGGCGGCGGCAGACCCCTCCGCACCTTCTTGCTGACACTGAAGTTGGGTAACGACACCTCGTCTTCACTGCTCGATATGACGATCGCCTCCTGTTCGTGCGAGCCAGGTCCGTCTGCTTTGGAAAGGCGGCCGCTAGCTTTGCCTGTACTTTGCCTAGCGGCAGAATCCTCGGGCGCGCGGGCTGAAGTAACACTGGCAGAGGTACCAGGCTGAGACAGTGGCCCACTGCGTCGACTGGTATGCACTTCCGCCTCCTGCTCCTGCCCCATTTCCGCATCCGTATCGGGGTTCGCCTCAGGCTGAGGTTGAGAGTGTCTTCGTGTACTGCGCTTGCGTTCGACGGCCTTTTGTTTGCCGTTGCCTTTCCCATTGACCTTAGGTGACGTGTTCAAGTTCTCCATGTCGACATCCGAGTCGACCGTGGTGGCGGCGTTTGAGGAGTGGCGAGCACTGCGTCGGGTTTTCTGCTTCGAGGGCGAGACGTCATCTTGTGCGTCTGATTGAGCCGCCGCAGGGAGAGATGTACGCGGGCCTGTACGAGACTTTGGTGGTTGTTTACGCGTGCTGGAGGGAACAGCTTCGTCTTCGTCGTCTGAGAGGGGAAGTAGATACCGGTTGACCTGTCGTACCTTCAGCACATTCACAGACACGGTTGGGCAGCGGAGAAGCGACGCACCTTCAACGCTGAATCCCTCCTCCTGGCTTTCTTCAACGAATAGACACGCCCAGCGGACCCTCGCGAAGCGGAAACAGAGTTCGTCCCGAACGTGTCAAGGGTGGTGGTGGCGCTCGGACTCGGCGAGCTGGACTACGTAAGAGATATGAGCGGCGCATCCGACCTATTCCAGGGATACAATGAACAACAACACACCTCGAGCAGTTGATCCATGATAAGCCGATTTCGCCTACCAGCTGACGCGGAGGCATCGACGGTGGCAGAAGCCTTGGATCGTTTGGGCGTGGTTGTATCAACCGGAGACTGTGAGCGTTGTCGTCTGTCGCGTTTCGTACTCATCCTTTGCTTCGACAGGTGTTAGATGTCGTTGGCAGGGTTACGGTTTAGCTGGCTCCTTCCACAGGTCGATCCCAGACCGACTCAAGACAGAGACAGGTTATCGAGGTGGTAGTGGATGAGATAGATAGCAGCAGAAATGAAGCAGTGTTTTCAAGGAGAGATTATAAGGATAAGAGTAGCCCTGGTCCTTAAATACGGCTTAAATATCTAGAACTGGGTAGCCAGTTGCAATCGGGTAGCTAGAAACGCTGGTGGTTGGGATGATTTGTCATTCATGGGAGGTGCGAGGAGAACGTCCGGTCCGCGATGCCGGTTAGCGGAGGACACGGTCACATGAAGCGACGACGGACTTTGGACCACTTTCGACCACTTTGGACCACTTGTGATCATCGAAGAAAGAAGCGTTTTCTCTTGTTATCACATCGTGAGAGAACCGAGTTGGACTGAGATACGATACAGGCTCATTCAGCCAGCTCTTACAAAAAAAAATAACTGAAGCAAATCCCACTCGAACCCGTACCATCCTATCTTGGTGCCGACAGGGCAAAGTTTGATCGGCACTCTCTCTCAGTCTCAGCAGCACTCTCCCACTCTCTCTTCCCACGCCCATGTCCAAAGTCAAACACACACCACCGAAAGTCAGGAATAGACCCAGAGCTGCTACGTTCCTGACCAAGAATCCCAATGCAGGTGTGGACCCTATCGCCATGTTCGATGCAGCCCTTGCTCAGCACTCAGCGCTCAAAGAAGAGACGAAGCGCTTGAAAATGAAGGTGAGGAAGAAGACGGAGGAGCAGTATAGTGTGATTTTGGTACGTTGTTATACATCGCATATCCCCACGTACGAGATACTAATAAAAAAGGTTGTAGGAGAGTGAGTACCCGCAGTGAGCTCCGTCAATGACGATGGGAAGTGACCGCGTTGTGATTTAGGGAGTAAAGCTCGGAAAGAGCTCAAGAAAGCCACGAAGTAACAAGGACCTCTCGCCAAAGGTGCGCGCCCCCATTCTCACCGAATATATGCGCTCAAACTAATAGGAATATGCCTATTAGCCCGCCAAACGGGTGCATACATCCCACTCGAGCCAATCCCGGTCTACTTCTTCACACGCCAACGCCAATGACGACGAGGACATCATCGACCTAACCGAGTCGCCGCCCTCGATGGTTATAGATCTTGTCAGCTCAAATCGAGCTTTCTCGTCGATGTATGCGCGGTATTCACGGCCGTCTCTCTTTCTAGACGGAGCTGAGCGACGACGACGACGCTCCACCGCCAACTCGGACACATCATACCAGCACTTCCAACTCTATCACACTATGCAGGCGCTCTCAGTCGGAAGTACAGGCCCTCCTCGGCAGTCCAGGTGCGGCAGAAGCTGAACTCGACTCCTCGGACGATGAGATGGAAGTCGGAGAGGTTCAAGTCGTATCATCGCGTCGAGACGTAAAGGTGCGCTATACTTTCTGTACAGAATGTTTTATCCGTACTAACTGCTTCCCAGCGCGAACCTTCTCCAGATGCACCACCTTCCGAAGATATCAAAGTACACACCCCTTGTCCGATGCACTCCACCAACTTTCTCGCCTACTCCGCCCCGCTTAGGTCAGCCTCCAGCGCAGAACCTACTGTTCCTAAGCCCCCCACGAGCTCCGCCGCGTCTGCCCCGGCGAGGTTCAGACACAAAAGCTCACCCGTCGAGACCGCCTCGCATTCGCCTGTCGACGAGGACGACGACGAAGTGCCCTCGGACGACGTGGGCGTGTCGGGATATGCCAACGACATGGGCGAGGATGACACGAAGTTCGAGCATGCGCATCCGTCTATCGACGACGACGAAGTCCACTCAGACGCACCCGCACATCTCAACGCTGCGCTCGAAACAAACACGTTCGACGATGTCACCGCCGTCGACCATGGGCCACCAGACGTTGACATGCCAGCTTCCTCTCCCATCCGCTCATTTCCCTTTGGAGCGGCGCGCTCTCGGACTGCGTCTCCTGCCAGTAGACGATCGTCTGCGCAACCGACGGCGAAGGCACCTCCTGGCGACGTCATGAGAACCCTCAGCAAGTCACCGTCGCCAGTCAAACCTGCGATTTTCGCCACGCCGAGAAGAGACTCGCTCAGGAACTCAACGCCAAATTCAGGTCCCAAGTGGACGTGTTTGTCCGTCAACAGGGCGTCTTTGGAGCCTGAGGATCGAGAGAAGGACGAGGAGGAGATCGACGAGTTGGATCCTGACTGATTCTACACGTCTGCACCGTCAGGTTAACAGGAAGTAAAAAGTATTTATTACAAATAGTGGAGACAGTTCATCTTTGACAGTTTCTTACTTTTGGATGTCAAATTGACCGTGGCAACGAGCTGGTTAACAGTTAGTTAGAACTCGCCTGAATTTTATCCGTCCAGATAGTGTGAAGAGACCAGAATGGTGACTCAAGACCCCTCGTCAATGTTAATTCCTCAACATTCATCGCGAGCATCGGACGAGCATCGGAGTTTGCTGGGTCAACGTGAGGTCCAGTCCCTTTGCGAGTCTCTGAGCAGGGCCAGTGAGTGGTAGGTTGTAGTCGAGTAGATATAGATACAATGCAATGATTTTCTACCTCCCACCTGCTGTTGTGTGTGTGCATGCGTGAAAATAGGCGAGCGGGCAATGGCGGAATAGTGGTGCTGCGGCGGGCTGAATCGGAATCCCTGCGGGCAAACGACCAGCAGCGGCAACAATCCCGCATCAATCTGGGCCGGTTTCTAACAAGTCGTTAACATGTTAAGTCGAGTATGCAAAATGTGGCGGACGGATTTTTAACGATTAGTTAAGATTTTTGGCTGGTGTGAAATTCTGATTCAGCTTTTAACGGATTGTTAACCAACCCGTGCAGCGGTGTACCATGGGTCTCCTTGCTGAACCGACTTTGCCTGCAACTACTAGCCAGATCTGCGACGACTTTTGGGGGTGTTGTTGATGGTACCCACTTCACAAGATACGTGTACACTACTTTTGCGATTCCTTTTGAAACGCTACATTACCATATCGCATACTCTACCTTACCAGACGTACCAATAATCTGCAATGCCTCTCTCTCACCCTCCACTCGATGCTGCGTGGAAGCATGTTTCGTCGCCACCCCCTCGCTCGTCCTCGGAATCAACTCGGCTGTGGCGCGTTTTGTAGCCACTCGCGGCTTTGCTCCTGCGTTCATCTATGTTTATCTTCTCTTCTCAGACTCAGAGACTGCATATACCGCATCCTGGCCGCTATTCAGCTCATTGCGCTCCGCCCAAGCTTCAGAGGGAATCAGCTGCTTCGCCGACGAATGTGAACGGCGCGCTCGAGCTTCTCCTGACCACCCAACCCCAAACCCAGATTCAACACTCTCGCCACCCAAACTCTGCGCCTCCTGTCCCATCCCATGCCCAATATCCCAATAACTAACATAAGAAAGACACTTAGACCTGGACCCTCCACTGGGGTCGCCTCCCAGAGGATGTCACTCACCTGTGAGCCATTCGAGTCTGGGACGGCGATCCCTCGCTGGTTGCGACCGATAGTGAGCCAAAATGGAGTATGGGTGCACATTATAATGGTTCCTAGGTTGTTCGAATCCCCCCTTCTTGACTGTTGTGTTCTGTTAGATAGAGGTGAGTCTTCTTTTAGGATTTGACGAGGTAGGATCGGACCCGTGTTGTGTGTGGTAGATATGCTTCAGGCTTCTGCTGGAGACGCATAGATTTTGACGTCTGGCCTGAGATTGGACAGCGGGAGGTGGAATGGGCTGATGGCCGTCCCCAGCTCAAGCCGTACTACTTGGCGATGCAAAACTACCGCCGGGGCTTTCTCAAACAAACGCAGTTCTCAAACAAACCCAACTCTCTCAAACCCAGATTATGCGCCTCCTATCCCATCCCATGCCCGACATTCTACTACCTAACTTAATAAAGACACTTAGACCTGGTCTGCCCTAGGCCTAGGGTCGCCGATTGATGATGATGCCCTCTGCTGCAGTGGCACCTATGGGCATCTGAGAGGCGCGCCCTGGGTGGGGAATTGACCGATAGTGAGCCCAATGGTCGGTGGTGCATGATGCATTGGGTGTACACTGAAATGGATGCTAGGTTGCTCCATGTTCTCCCTCCTCTATCGCTTCTTACCATTATAGATCATCGTTCCTCCAGCCTTAGTTGGCAAATGCGATTTTTTGGTTGCTTTTTGGGTGTACCAGCTAAATCTCAACGCATGCTGTATGTGATGGTTTCGCTGTAAGCTCCACATAGCAGAGACGCATGCGTATGTTTTGACGTCTAGCTCGAGCGGCCAGTCGGAGGTGAAGCGGGCTGCTACAGTTCGTTGCTTTCAGCATTGGAATGCAGCCTGGTCACGGAGATCGTGTTTCCTTGAGCACCACACTGTATAGTCAGTTGAGGGCTGCACGACAGTGTATCGGAATGATTTCTTGTGAGATGAGGGGATTCGGAAGTGCATGAGTTACCATCTGTTACCGTCGTCTACTGTCTGTGCACCGGCGGCCATTCGTAGGTGCTCAATGATACTGTAGATACTCATCTCCTTCTCCCCAACCTCGAGGGCGTATGTTCCTTCCTTATCTATGTACGAGGAGCCTGCTCTCCTGCCATTGGTTGTTTATCTGTGGCTTCACAACCTTTGTCGTTCTGGGCATCACTGCAGCCACCGTCTCGCTGATCATCCGCCCAACCGACCACATTGCCCCGATCACCAGCTTGCCATGCCATCAGTGAATTCGCCACAACGACGGCAGGAGCACCACACGGACCCCCACTGCTCCTCGCTGTCGTTACATCTCGAATCACACGGCCGGTTTCATCAGCTGAACAATTTACAGGGACCCGACTGATATCGACTGAGCGGTGTTGGAACAGGCTCTACTAGGCGAACCCGGAGCTGTGGGACAGACAATATTGAACAAGAGGCCGCCTGCTTCAATAGCGCCATCTCCAGTACCGCCACGACGGAACCTCCTTGCTCCTCTCCTCATCCCTCCTCCTCCTTCTAGAGCCAGGTCAATAGCCGGGTGTTTCGCCTCGCTATCCAGTTTACTTGTCGTTCGAACCCGGTCGTATTATCTCGGAATGGCGTTGTCTAGGTCGACGAGGATCACTATCCTCCTGGTTCTTGTGTCGATATTTTGTGTTATCGAGCTGGGCGTGGGTGAGTGGTTGTTTCTTGGGATGCAGGAAGATAGCGCGGTCTGACTTGAGCACTCATTAGGCTACTATGTGCACTCGCTGGCACTCGTCGCGGACAGTTTCCATATGCTCAGGTAAGGCCATCTCTATTCATACCGTCGCCGAGCGTGGTATCCAGAAACAATGCTAACGTGTACTTCTCCTCCCACAGCGATGTTCTAAGCATGGTCATCGCCCTCTACGCCATCAAGCTCGCATCCCGGGGAGTCGACGTTAACGACAAAGACCAGCCATACACTTTCGGCTTCCAACGCGCCGAGATTCTCGCCGCACTCGTCAACGGCGTGTTCTTGCTAGCCCTGTGCTTTTCTATTATCGTCGAGGCGCTGAGCAGATTCTACTCTCCGTCAGGTACGCGATGCTTCCCGCGTTCCTTGCGCATCATGTTCCGCGATCTGATCAACCCCAACAGAGGTGAGCAACCCGAAGATGGTGGTGGTCGTTGGCTGTATTGGATTGTTCTGCAACTTGGTTGGGATCTTCTTGTTCCATGGTACGTCCGCTGCGAGCTTGTCTGATCAAGCCGGTGCGCGTCACTGACCAGACACTTATCTCTCCCAGAACACGGAGACGAAGACCACAGCAAGGATACTGCGCCTAACAAACCACACCATCACGAGCTTCAACCGCGCAGCGAGGACCAATACGCTCTGCTCGATGAAGAAGACAAGGATACCGAAGACATCGCAGCGGACGCCGCCGAAGCCATTGGACACGACAATGACCAGTGCAATGTTGAGGCAAGAGCGAAGAGACTAGGTGCTGACAGGATTTACGCCGTATCCAAGGCTTCGGGTGCCACTCCACCACCGCAGTACGACTCACTCCAGGATCCAGAAGCCGGCGCCTCGCATTCGCACTCACATTCGCACTCTCAGTCGCATTCGCATTCGCATGGCCATTCGCACTCGCTTGACGGTCATGGGCACGGACACGGATCGATGAACATGCGCGCCCTCCTCATCCACGTCGCCGGCGACGCCCTCAGCAACATCGGCGTCATTGTCAGCGGGCTCGTTATGTGGCTCACGCAATGGGGCGCGCGGTTCTACCTCGATCCTGCAGTCTCCCTCTTCATCTCTGTCCTGATCTGTTTGGGCACCGTTCCGTTGGGTATGTGCTCAATCTTACCATCATCAATGTTCGTATGCTGACGACCATTCACAGTCCGCTCCACCGCACGCATCCTCCTCCAAGCAGCCCCATACCACGTCTCCCCCTCCGCGGTGCGCACTGCAGCCCTCGCCGTTCCCGGCGTCACATCCATCCACGACCTCCGACTCTGGCAACTGTCCGAAGCATCCTCCGTCGCATCTCTGCACGTGGAGATCGAGCTACCCTCATCATCATCAGATGAGAAGAGTGGGGTTCTCGCAGTGACGGGCGTCGTTGCTGAGATCCGGAGACGACTGAGGGAGTTAGGTGTCCAGGAGGTGACGGTACAACCTGAGTTTGTACTGAAGGACGCGATCTCGCTACGAGTGAAGGCGCTCGAGGAGGAGGTGGAGAGCGTTGATGCTATGGTCCGTTCTCCTCACTTTGCTTTCCAAGTTCTCTAGCTGACCCCGTTGGTTCGATGCCACCAGTCTGCAAGAACTTCAGACGAAACGCTGTACACCTCAACCGTACCACGATGACCTCAACGCACTCACTACACCCCTCTCTAGCCTTATATCAGCACTGTACCATATATATCATATACCTCTAACAGGGACTTTCTCGTCGTCAACGTCTTTTGGGCTTCGGAAAATGGCCTACATACATATGTAGTAGACGTGTACAGTACTCGTCAGATTACCTGTAACATACTTACCCGACCTTGCTGTGTATACCTCGCAAGCTGACTGCCGTTGTGGCTGCTCGGTGCCTCTCGCCCGGAGCAATCTCACCTGGCCAACTGGTGTCTGCTAGCTCGAGCAGGCAATAACAAACGGAAAATAGTGCTCAGTACAGGTGCGAAACTTGGGAGGAGGCACAATCTTACCTTTGAGGGTGGGCCTGAAACTGACCTGGGGAGAGGGGAGAGGGACAGCCTAGAGCCGCGAGAGGGACCTGCTTGAATCAGAAAAAGTGAACGAGAATTCAAGCCATGAATGGACATGGATGGAGCAGGCAAATCGTCGCACGTTCTCGTCGATGATATTAATGGTAGAAGTTGACGAACTTGGGTGAAAGACGAGTCGGAGCGTTACGCTAGGAAGGGTAGTCCACCTACTTAACGTTGAGGGAATGAACTATGCTATTGATTTGAGAGCAAAAGTAGCAGACCTCGAGTTAGGATAGAATCCGAAGTCAGCTACTTTGAAGCTAGAGGGAGTATCGGAAGTTTAGAACACGACACGCGCACACGGACGAAAGAATAGAAAAAGAAGAGGCCCAGGCAGCGGCAAGGCCGGTTATTGGACGGCCTAGCAGTGACGGAGTTGACCAAGGGTGGACGGATCCGAGTCTGAGGATGGATCGAGATTGAGGCGAAGAGTATATCCGTTCAGGACCGTGATTGGCATTGATGGAGGTCGAAAGTGGTCGAAGTACTGAAGGTCCTTCAAGTTGCGCGACGTTGAGATCAAGAATCGGCGGGTGAGGGTTGATGAATTGACAGCCGTTAGGGGATGAGGACGAGACCAACGACATGGGGGAAGTTGAGGACGGGGCCAGATACGCGAGTTGAGCGAGGTAATGAGAGAGCCCAGCGGATGTAGAGTATGGGTAAAAAGAGGATGGGAAAGAATCAAGTTAACGCTGTCGACGCGAATGTGCCCAGGTGAGCTCAGGATTGAACGGTTCTTATGAGGAGAGGGAGGAGAGCGTGTGTCATTTCTTGCATTAAAGGATTGAAACAGGGAACAACGAGCGACTCCGAACAAAGCAAAGAGAAACAGGGAACTTGAAAGGGTATACCGATTTAACCAAAGGATGGGGAAAGTTGAGAATGAATGAGAGATCCGAAAAGCAGTTTGGAAGAAGTTCGAAAGCAAAAACAGAAGGGTAAGTAGGTCCGAAAGGTAGGGCGAGGCAGAAGTCCGAAGAAAAGGTGAGCAAGGAAAGAGAAGTTCGAACGAGAAGCCGAGAAAAAGGTCTAGAAGGAGTCCATGAGAAGCCCAAAAGAAGTCCCAACAGAAGTCCCAAAAGTCCCAAAACAACACCCAAGAAACAAGTGCGAAAGGAAAGAAAAGAAGTTCAAACAAAAACATGGAACGGGGGTCAGCCCAGTGCGACACAGACCCGAGGCCGCATTAAGCGACTCATAAACCGGCCCAAAAACCCGACACCCTCAACTGATGTGCCCCACAACTACATTCTCATCCACCCCCGTCGCTCACCACGGGTCTACAACTATCGACCACTCATCCTTTACCTCTGTAATGAAGATTTGTCAGTAGAGATAGTAAGAGGTAAAACGGAGCAAACGTACCTTCTTGGGCCATCGCGCACAGAACCCAACACCTCATTGATCTCCTCATTGCTCCGGCTTCGTCTTCGGTTTCCGCCTCTGAAAGTGAAGGTAGTCAGCGAAAGCGATAAGAGGGAAAAAACAGAGAATCAGAATATGCCTTCTTGAGCCATTGCAGCGAGATCCCAACACCTCGCCGATCTCGCCATCCCTCCGCATTTGTCTTCGATCTCCGCCTCTGCAAGTAAAGTTGCTCAACGACGATGATGAGATGTAGAGGATTAGAAAGTAACTTGTTGGGCCAACACAGTAAGATCCCAGCACCTCACCGATCTCGTCATCTCTTCGCCTTCGCCTTCGCTCTCGTCTGAAAATATAGCTAGTCAGCAACCATGATAAAAATGTAAAGGATAGAGAATCAAAACATACCTTCTCGAGCCAACGTAGCAAGATCCCAACACCCCGCCGATCTTGTCATCCCTCCGCCTTCATCGTCGGTCTCCCAGTCCGCCTCTTCAGGTACGAATAGTCAGCAACCATGATAAAATATAAAGGATAGAGAATCAGAACACACCTTCTCGAGCCAACGCAGCAAGATCCCAACACCTCTCCGATCTCGTCATCCCTCCGACTTCTTCGTCAGTCTCCGAGTCCGCCTCTGCGAGTATAAGTAGTCAGCAAACTTGATAAAATGTAAAGGATAAAGAATCAGAACACACCTTCTCGAGCCAACGCCGCGAGATCCCAACATCCGTCCGAGGTCGCCGACCCCTCGTCTTTCGGCTCTGCAGTGAACGCTTGTCAGCATAATTAGAAGATGTGAAAAAAAAACATCAGCATGCCTTCCTGCACCATCATGGCGAGGTCCCAGCATCCCATCGAGCTCGTCAACCCCTGCTCCGGCTCTGCAGAGGAAGTATCATCGGCGACGGTAAAGATATAAAAGGGTGCGGAGAACATACCTGGTCCTGCCAACAAGCCGACATCCAATGGTGCCCCAACGACCGAGAAATAAGGAGAGACGACGACTGCAGGAATCGGTGGCGGGAGGAGCGCCATGTTGAATTTAAAGTCGGTGACGGGTCGTTTGTACATCCCCTTACCCATATCTACCTCCAACTATGCCTCCTCTGAACTTCCTCGAACAGCAGCGCCTAATTTTAAACAGTCGTAAAACGCAGCTTAAAGTGTACGTCTTCATTGTATTTAACGACAAGCTTCGCATCATCTAGGTACTACGTTTGTCGTGCCAATACATCACATCACTCGCAAGGGTCATACAACCGCCATCCTATCTACCTGGTGTCGGCCCATAACCACCACCGCTTCCAACCATAGCATCCTCCTCCGCTGCGGGTGTAGCTGAACCACTACGCATTTCTGGCGTAGATGCGCCGCACCTATCCTCTGGGGCAGTCACCCTCAGCGACCCGTCGGTCGGGGAAAGTCTGGTATTCGTCGACAGTCGTCGCCCATTTGGTCGAGACTCCAGGGAATGTTCAGGTATCTGTTGCAGTTCAGTAAGAAGTCGTCTCAAGTAGACCATAGGCTTGGTGCACGCACGGGTAGCCTGACGAGGTAGGACAATGCTGTGGACACACAGGCGTACACGAATACCGCCGTAAGCGCGGCCTTGTACGACTGGATGGCGGGTCTCTGCAGTTCTGGATCCAGGTCGACTACCAGGCGAGCATTTCGACGGATTTTGTCGATGAGCTAGGCAATAAAGGGTGTATACGAATGAGTGCCAACAGCCTCCAAAATCGCGAGTCTGTATCGCCTACCTCGCCAGCACCGGGTACAGTGATCCTTGCTGCGAGCTCTCTGTCGAGAACGGATTGGAAGATAGCTGAAGAGACTGCAACGCCAGCAACTTGTCCTATGGAAATAGGCATCAGGCCAGATAGATAGCACGGAGTTGGTGGAACGCACCCATTCCGCGGAACAGTTGGCCGAAGCTAGTGGCCACAGCAACATCGGAGACTGTAGAAGTTGTTTAGAACGGCGTTCCGCGAGTCTTGGAGCACATACCTGGCACATGAGCGAATAAAGCAACTACGCACAACCGTTAGCCATAGAGCACGGCGCGAGAGACGATGAACTAACTAAGGGTTGTCTGGAACACGACTGCGTTTCCGAAGCCAAGAGGGATCTGCATCGACCAACCATATCAGCACTGCTCAATAGCGTTGGAAATTAACTGCATTTCTCACGATGGAGAGCCATTTCTGGATGAACCCGGAATCCTCTCTCATGAAAAGGATGAGCAGAGTGCCCACGAAAGGGAGAAAGCCGAGAGTGACGTTGATGTTCTTGTATTTCCCAGTGCGATGTATCATCCATCCGGTGAACAGCGAGCCCAGCGACATAGATATACTATTCGGCATGAGATGTGCACCTAGAGTTCAGGGTGGTCAGGTTCAGATATTCCACAGAGGGCAGAGCTCGTACCGGCTACAGATGAGCTGCAGACGAGTGAATGGCATGAGTGAGCAAGGGCGCGGTCCCAAGGTAAAGAAGACTGCTCACCTGGTCAACAACACAGTTTGGAAGTACATCGGGAAGAAGTAGGTGACCGTGAAGTTGCAGTTGGCTACCAGAAAGTTGCTCATGCTGACCAGAACAGGTACTTTCTGCTTCAACAAAGACGGTTCCATAACGGGCTTTGGAGCCACATAAAGCTCGAAAAGGACGAATGTAATAGCGAAGGCGATCATAAGGACAAGCGGGGCAATAACGCGGGCGTCAGACCACTAGGTCGAATGTCAGAGCTTGCCACATCAGTGTTTGAACAGGATACACCCACGGGAAGCCCTTCGTTATAGCGGGTGCTGAGCAAGAAGAGACATGAGCCGACCTGCCAGACTCATAAGTATTGCAACAAAGAGATGAGCAACGCATTCAAGATACTCACAGCAAACAGTAGTGCGAAGCTACCACCATAATCGATCGACTTGAGAATCTTCTTGGTGCTCTTTCCTTGCCCCTGTTCATCAAGTGAGAAAGCAAGCAGTCCCCGGAGAACAGCGGAAACTTACTGGGGTCGTGTAGGTGAGGTTGTAAGACGTGATGGACATGGCCACAATAAACAGCGGAATCTGAATCAAGAACGAAGCTCGCCATCCGTAGCGGTCGCTGATAAGACCTCCAATTGGCCCGCCGAGACCCATTCCTAACTATTAGCACGTCAGTGTTGTACCTGGGCATACACGTTCGTCTTGATTTACTCACGCCATTGAACATACTTCCAACGCTTTGGGTGAGCGAACGCGACTGATTCGCTAGAATCAGCCTAGGATGGAGAACCGGAGAACAGTGGAAGACGGTACCCTAAGAGAGTACAGGTCACTTGCGACGATGCTAGAGAGAGGGTAAGTTGCCTGCTGGGATGAGTGGGTAGGGCAGGTAGAACTCACGACGAGAGGGTAAACAATCCACCACCGCCCATGCCAGAGAGCTAAGTACATATGAAATATCAGCACAGAAACAGCGGAAGACGACACAGATAACGCACGAATCTCGCAGCAATCAAAGTCTCCATCGACGGAGAGAACCCACAAGCCAGCGTTCCCAACGTGGCGAAGAAGATAGCGAGCTGTGTTGCGCGTCTTCTCCCGAGAATATCAGCAAGACGCCCGTACAGAGGGGTGAATGTACATGTAGCAAGGAGATAACTAGGGGCGTGTGAGAGGGCGCACAAGATACGGGGAGGGGATGCTTACGAGGTTCCCAGCCAGCTAGCTTGATACGATTTGTGGAAGTCGGAGGAGATGGACGGTATCACTGGGGGTGATAGCTTGTTTAACGGGCGGCTGATGCATAGAATGAAAATGCTCACTGGTTGGAACGAGGGTCACTAACCGCAACGCGTTAGATCTTAACAAGTTCTCGAGGATCGAAGAATCACGCACTGTTTACAGACTGGATGCACAAGTTGTCAGTCAGCAGGAGACGTAGAACGAAGTTCGGACTGCGCACCGATAGAAACGAAGCACAGAACATCCCAGCTAATATCCCATATCGTGTCGACTTTGACACATCTCTAGGCCCCAGTACATGCGTGTCGTCATCCTTGAGGGCGTTGTCGTGATCATGAGATGGCTGAAGCAAAGGCTCGCGCTCAGTCCCAGACGGCATCATGTCGAGAGCTGAGACGAGGGTTTACTGTCTAAAACCAAACAGGCGGAGATCGCTCTATTAGAGGAGCTTGTTGCAGCTATTCTCACGCTGGCGAGCAGGTTGCCGTGTAGCGGAGGCCAATAAGGTAGTAGAGCTAGAGCTCGGGGACGGCGACAATGGAGGTTAGAACCAACGCTCGCAACGTCATGTGCAGGGGAGAACGTTTCGGCAGGTCCGTCCGAATGTGACAGCTCGGTAAATACTTCAACAAAGGTATACAAATATTACAGTACACAACGGGCATGGTGAGGATAAATAGTACAGAGAGTATGTCTATGTACATAGAGTATAGTTGTGTGGCTGCGGAACGTCGTGGAAGAGTAGTCGATGTTCCGACGGAACACGGAACGAGAAGCGCCGGTCACCTAGCTGGTCCCGTTCGGTACTCGCAGAGCTGCTGAGGACCTTTGTAATTTTCTGAAGAAAACCATTCCGTATGCCCTAGAACGTCACGAAGCTCTAAGAGGAACCTGAAAACAGCCTTCCAAATCATCCGAAGCAAGTCAGGCACCAATCCAAACGCGAACGAGCCGGTACGACAGCCCACAGCGCAGCTAAAGTCGCCATCATCCCCACGAGACTGTCATGCGAATCAGCTTACAACTCAGCAAGAAGTATCACACAACCACCAACAAGACTACTCACAGCGGCTGTGAACTCAAAATCCCAAACTTCTCCGCAAACACACCCGTCATGAGCGGCAGAACCGCTGGCCCCACCTGTCCGACCCCGGCAATCCATCCAATGGCAGCGGGGAGCATCCAGCGGGGAAGAACGCGACTTGCGTGGTTCATGGTGATTGGGAAGAGGGGGCCGAGAAGGGCGCCTACGAGGGCGACGGCGACGGCGCTTCCGAAGCGGGAGGGGATGAGCCATACGACGAGTTCGAGTCTGGATTGCGGAAGACGTGAGGAACGGATGTTGGGTAGGTGAAGGAAGAAGAAACTAACCCGATGGCTAGGGCCATGTATAGGAATACCACTCGACGCTCCCCGATCTACGAGCTCGGTTAGATGCTGCTCATCACGAGGATCGAAAAAAGATCTCGCACCTTCTCGTTAACCCAAAGCAACACAACGCTCCCGAAAGTCAACCCAGCAAAGAACCCCGCGGCAACGCATCCCACAGATTGCGACCCATTGAGCTCCTCCAGGATATATGTCGAGATCCAGCTTCCCATCGTGAACTCCAAGCCAACGTGGAAGAATAGGTACGCGGCCAGAAGGGGAACCACCTTGAAGGAGAGCAATTGCTTCATTCTGATCTCCGGTCCGTCTGGGTTCTTCTCAACGGGCTCTCGGCCTGTTTGTGCAAGGCACTCTGTTGTGGAAGGCGTCAGTACGGCTTGACTGGTTACAGGGAAGAAAGCAAGGTGAAATGACCATCCTCCGTCTTGAATATGAAGGTGTACACTAACGTGGAGATGTTGAGGAGGGCGAGAGCGAGGGACACTATAAAATGAAACATCCATCGGTCGAGCATCGAGAATTGCGTCGAGACCAGAGCCGACGAGAATGCTCCAAAACCATGGGGTGAAACGACATCGGTAATGGTAGAGTACTCCACCCATGGAAGGTACTCACCGTACACAGCGTGCGAGATGCCCATCTTTGTATAATCGCCCCAAACGGCGACGTAGCTGTTGATGTGCGTGTCTTGGATGGATTGACCCAGCGCGTTGATGAAGAACGTAGCTAGAAAGCAGGAAATGGGGGAGCTATTATCCGGAGTGATAACGCAACCACTGGAAGGGCAGCTCCTGATGAATGAGAACTTCAGCACCATACCTCTTGCCTGACCCACAAGTGACTGACCGAATACCAGGATCTAAGGGCAGGGTTCAGATAGCTCCAGCTAGGCAGAAGTCAGACTCACCTTGCCGAATCCCATTTGATCGGAAAAGAGCATGCTCGTTACATCGCCCGCTCCCCATCCCTATAGTCCTTCGGAATGAGCTCAGTCCCAACATGCCGCAGATGGCACTCACCGCACTACAAAACACGAAGATAAAAGAGGCCACCAGAAAGCCGACCTGCATTGCTATAAGCCATGATCTACGCCAGTTTGTTCACCAATCCGATAGCTACCTGGTACACTTCTCTGATTCGTTATAGAAGGGAACCCAGCTTTCGGTCGTTCCATCCAGCTGAGCAAGCGACAGGTTCAGCACTTGGATCACCCAGGGGCCTCGACGAAGAGCTAACCTAATAGGAAGCACGTGCACATTGCCGGGAACTGTTTTCACTGCTCCAAGGAATATACCATATCTTGAGGTACCGGTACCGCTGGCGCCGTGGTTCCAGCTGCACGAGCGGTGAAGCTGAAGCGAGTTTCGGGTTGTCCGAGATCATTCAGGCTCGATGTCCTTTCGACTTGTAAGCAAAGCCTTGGGAAAGGGGGCAGAATAATCATAGTCGAGTCCAGGGAAGGTATGGATACAAGTTCAATGGTTTCTAGCGATGGAGCACGAAGTCTTCTTGCAGCAGCCACTTGTTCGGCGTCGATACGAGCAGAGAGTGAGAACATTAGAGGCGGGGATGGGGGCCGAAACCAGGTTTTTCCGAGCTTAGTCCGTCGTCGAATGCTCCACCCCTGAGCTAAATGCCTCAGCAACTGAGTGTTTTGCCCCTGAGCTGAACGCCATAGAACAAGCGTGAACAGCTGGCCATACTTACTTAGGTGTTTGTGTCGTTCTATGTAGGACCGGTGATGTAAGTCTGGGCCTGTAATGGGAGGAACAGCGAGCAGCTTCCGTTTAACACGAGAATTCATGCACACTGGGCGTGGTCTTTGCGGACGTCGCATTGTGGGGTGCAGCCAGGGTGCGGCTACGAGCTTCATCGCATACTTAGCAGTGACCGCATGCATTGGTATGATGTACGCGGAATCTCCAGCTAATCCCGGTGGATCGGAGTCTTTCACCATCGGAGAGACTAGTGAGAGACTCCACCACATTTTGCGGTTGGTTATACTGTGAACCTACTGCTTGCATGTGCATTATGTATTTTATATTAATGACATTTATTCAAGGGCGTTTAGCTCAGGGGTAGAGCGCTCGCTTCGCATCATAACGTGACTGCGAGAGGCCGTGGGTTCAATTCCCACAATGTCCAATGGATTGAAGTAATGTTTTTGGCGCGACAAGCAACCTATCTTATTGTGTAATCATTGCAATGTGTTACAGTGTGGGGAACTTATAGCTGACTGCATAGGTTTGCGGAAACGCCGATTTGTAAATCAACTTATTTGATTATGTTTGTCCTCAATCAATTATGTCGGCAACAGATGCCGCCTCGATGCCGCTGCTCGTGTGGTCCCCCAACTGCAAGATGTCAAGCTTCATCCTCTACAAGAACTGCTTCTCCAGAGGAGAAGTAGTGAGTGTCTGGAGTGGAAACTAGGTAATGGCTCAGAGAAAGCTGATGTCTCTTAATCACCGGTGGGGGGGTTCCTGTGATGAAGTGGTTGAGAGTAGTGTAGAGGACAAGTGG
>ML178826.1:112295-176740 GCA_004369125.1 Pterulicium gracile
ATGAAGGGATTCGGGAAACAAGATGAACAAAAGGGGAATAAAGACAAATGAAAACCAGAACAAGACAGTACGAGACTTAGCTTGAAAAGTGGTGAACCTGGGCACTTCATTACAGATGTAGACGCAAAGTTAATACAAAGCTCTATTCCCAATGACCACAAAGTTAGATTAGGAAAGCTAAACAACAACAGAATGAATACCCACCTATTCCCAAAGACCACAAAGAGGTCAAGATGGGAAAAGGGGGGTATCAAAATACAAGCTACCATAAGTGAGAAAGTACATCACAAACTAAAGATGGGAACAATCACAAGGCACGGTTACAAGGCAATGGGGAACAACAGACAACAATCACAAGCTGATGGAAAGGAGAAACTCTGGAGAAATACGAAAGAGAGAAATAGACCAAGTCCCACTGCTTCTGTACAACACCCTCAACCACTTCTTTGCATTACCCCCCTTCTAAGCACCATTGTTGTAAGACCCCAGGGATGATCTGCAAGGCAGCACACCAAGTAGTCTAGTAACAAAGATGAATAATGAGCATGGTGAGGCCGTGAGTATGCGTAGCTAGTAACAAAGTGGATAAAACTAAAGAGCAACATCACGTGATGGTTGGTGAGACGTAACCCGCCCACGTGCTCAACGCGCGGGCCGCCACCATCAACGCGCGCCACTCTTCAGCCATCCACTGCCGCTACATTTACTCTACAAGGCTAAGTACGCTATGTATTGTAACACTCAGTCCATGCAAAAAGAAAAGTCCAATCCAAAAAAAGAACGCTGCCCCTCTCAACTCCGGCGGCGTCGACGGGCCTTCTTCCTGGTCCTGCCTGCCAACTCTGCTGCCAAAAACTCAGCAATTGTCTCCTGCGCACCTTCCAAGTTCTCCTCCGGCTCCCACTGATCCTCTGTCTCTCCATACCCAACCCAACGCACCAGATACTGCATGCCGGTCTTTCTCTTGCGTGATGCCAATATCCTTTCCACCTCATACTCCGCCCCACCCTCCATCTCAATTGCCGGTGGCGGCACCTGCTTCCTGCCAATGATGGTGTCTGCCGATGCTGGTACCAGGCATGAGACATGGAAGACATTGTGAATCTTCCATGTAGCTGGCAACTTGATGCGGTAGGCCGTGTCCGAAATCTTCTGCATCACCTTGAACGGCCCAAAACGCTTGAAGTCCAGTTTCTTGTTTGAGCAAACTGAGCGCAGGTCAGCACGCTCCACAAACAACATATCTCCAGCAACCCAATCCGGCGCCTTGTCCACCCAGGCATCATGGTAGACCTACATCTTCACTGCTGCCATCTCCAGCATTGACTTCAACTCCTTCTCAGCAGAAATGGTGTTGGCACTGACTGGGTCAATAGAGAAAGACAGGTGGTAGCTGTACTTGTAAGACCTGGGGATGATCTGCAAAGCAGCATGCCAAGTAGTCTAGTAACAAAGATGAATAATGAGCACAATGAGGCCGTGAGTATGCGTACCTTGTAACAAAGTGGATAAAACTAAAGAGCAACATCACGTGATGGTTGGCAACACGTGCTTGACGCGCGGGCCGCCACCATCAACGCGCGCCACTCTTCTGCCATCCACTGCCGCTACATCTACTCTACAAGGCTAAGTACGCTATGTATTGTAACAGCAATGTCCTGACGGCCTCCAACGCAACCTGCGGGCCATCAACATTGAGCTTAAGAGGAACACAATGCAAGTAGAAAGCAAACCTGTTGGTTGATGGGCGACTAGAAGCTCCTGGCCTGAACTGAATCCATAAGCCGTTATCTTGCTGGGGAAAACACTAAATGTTGGAGTCGGAATGGTGAGCTCTTTGCTCATTGACCGAATAAAAGCATAGTTCCTACCCAGGCAGTATAGCGTTGACACTAGTAGGGTCGCAGGGCACTTAGTGTGGTGTCATGTTATTGGGTGCATGAAACACAATGTACGTGATGTTACGACCAATCAACTTGTAAGCCAGCTGTGAGGTAAGGTGGTTTACTGGGAAGATGTGTTAGACTGTGGACGGTGTGTGTTGAGGTAATGGAGATACCTGTTGCTTTGCTGGCGTTGTCTGTTGGTGCGTTGAGTAATTTGACATAGGGAAGGAATTGCAACAGGAGTGGCAGGGTACGTACAACTGTAGGTGCCTGTTCCTGGGCTTGCCAGAGCTGTCTTGCTAGCGGCAGTAAGGAAGGCGACCAAGGAGATGTTGACCACACATCCTGGGTTGATGTTGTTGGAATCCTTTGACAGGAGAGGCGCAAGACTAAACCAGATAGCTGTGAGATGTACGGCTCAGAGCGGCGTAGATGCAAGTCTCACCCAACAGTCACTGATAAGAAATGGTGAGCATATGACAGAAACTGGTTGCAAAGAAAGTGTACTGTAAAATATGCTCTTGACGTTGACGTTGAAGATATTGTTCCATCCTTTTGCTTCTGGGAAGTCGTCCATTGGGGCACCCCAGGTGATACCCGAGTTGTTTATAAGAACGTGCAGCTTGTTCTCGCGCTTTTTGAATTCAGCAATCAATGTGTCGCAGCCAGCCTTTGACTGTCACAGGGATATGTCAGCACACATGGCTTACAAGCACGTAGAAAGCAGCTTACCCCAACGTTTGCTACAATGTATTCAACACCTCCTGAGCCCAGCTTGCGCAACTTCTCAGTGCCCTGAGCGGATTGAAGCAAGTGTCAAGTAGACTAAGTCCCACTGCTCCTGTACAATACCCTTGACCACTTCATCACACACTTGTACCTTCATTAGGCAATGCCCTTGACCCACTCTAGCCTTGTCTTGACAGGCAGTCCGCGCATATGATCTGCAGTTAACCCCCCTGACTGTTTCACAAGGTATTTGCCTGTTACTATCCAGCAGTTTGGCCCTGTGCCAGTGAAGCAGTGAATGCCACAAGGGATGGTGAGTATACACTCAGAGAGCACCATGCTGTGTTCCCCAGGTTTCTTGGGCAGATCAGGGTTCCAATCAGTATTAAACACTAAGCTATACACACAATCCAGACATGCATTGAGTGGATATAGCAACAAGATTCTTTGGTAAAGTAGATTCACTAAGGGCTTTTCCTCTTCTCTATCAGTCCCGGAATGACTTTGCATTTGATAAAGTGAAAGCAACTCATCCAGTTGCCGCCCAGTACCTATAAGAAGGTTTGGAGCTGTTATCTCTCCAACAATGCAGAATGGGAGAGATCATACATTGCTGATAACTTGACGCAAGAATCCTTTTTGTACTTTTCTTCCACTTCTATGGGAGGCCCTAGGTTGAGGCCACTGAGATCAAATAGCTTGCCGTCCTCTGACTTGATCATTGAGATTTGCACTGACCAATCTTGACGACCCTCCTGCTTGACGAGCAACCCTACGGGAATCGGCTCCATCAGTTCAAGAAAGGCCTCTGTTGGTTCACTCCTGACACATGGTTTCTTCCGGGAAGCGGCTTTCTTGGCCTGGAAGTACCATGATAAAAGGACAAGGAGGTGAAGATGTACAAACATACTGTTGAAGTCTGCGCAAAAGAGCGTTTCTAGTTGCGAGGTCAGCAGGTGTGCTCGTGCTGCGCGGGGAAACAGAGACGTACATTCCCTTTAATATGTCTGGCAAGCGCAGTCTGAAGAGTGGAGCTCTACAGAAGATAAGCAAGAGACCGTACCAATCGAGGTAATCAGCCTTTCGTTGCATCGGGGTCCGACTCAGTGACCCGACTGGAGGTCTACGCAGGGAGCAGTGGTCAGTCGTAAGTACCACTCCGAATGCAAAAATCCCAAAGTTGCACTCACATAGATGGGCCAAAGTTCTTCCTCGTCTAATTTGATCTTCAATTTATCTCGCTGAATTTCGAGAGCTTCGTTCTCCGCCAGTATTGCTTCCATGGAAAGGATCTGTGAACAGTCGTGATTCGTGGACGTTCTTTGCTGTCGTGCAAGAAGAGGCTGATGCAATCCGAGCGAAGTGATGAGCAGGAGGAAGACAAGAGAAAATCCGTGATTCGCTGGTGATCGTTGGAAGCAGGTTCGAAGTATCTCAGGGACGTTGGGTACTGGCACGCGAGGCACATGGAGATGGCGTGTCTTCCAACTTCTGGGTATTACAGCTGCAGCTGTGCAGGGAAGGTGTACATCTCGATGATGGTGGTTATTAAAGATACATAATGATCAGCACAAGGAGCATTGCCAATAGCACGTCGACGTCGAATGAACAGATGAAGGGCGACGGGCGGACTGGCAGGGTTCAGTAACAAGCGCACGGTCTGGTGATACGATGTCGCGTTTCTCAAGCGGCGCAGCGCAACCAAATCCCTCTCAGAGTGCCACGGGTAAAAGGGAATATGAGAGTTGTACCATACATGTACAAAGCGGAAAGAGAGACGAACAAATCTTCCATAGACAGACAAAGACAGTTCAAGACCCGAAGAGCAAAGAGAGAATGACGAAAAACCACGCGAATACGCAAGACCTCAAGCTAAGCTTGGACGACGCCTGCAAGCACAGCGTAGTTCACCTTGCCCTTCCCAGCCAGCCTACCAGATAGACGACGCCCATCTGAGGTCGATACGATGGCTTCGGATGCCGATGGGGAGTGTAACAAGAATTTGGTCTCCTGCGCGTCCTGGCTAGTTTCTCACTTAACGCGCTTGCTTGGAGGAGGGTCATCGACGCCGGTATGAGCATGCTGCTTCTTCCGCTTCTTGGTGTCTTTGACTCGGGAAGAGGAAGTAAGCTCTGTCTTGATGGTGACTACGGGCGACCGCCGCCTGCTGACGTTGGGGTCGGGGAACGTATCTCCTTCCTCCTCCTCTGAGTCCTCCTCCTCCACCGCCACATCCTCTTGATCGTCGTCGTTATCCTCTTCCTTCTTCACGTCCCCTCCGCGACCGGTTCCTTTCTTCTTACTGGACTTCTTAGCGGGCTTCTTCTTCGGCGGCTTCGTAGGGTTCCTGAACTCGCCCATGAGCTTGTCGAAAAGGTCGGTTGAGAAGCCAACGCATTGCTGAACCGTGAACCCAACCCTCACTCGGCCCTCCATCAACGCCTGCAGAATATTATCAGCGTCGTCCACGACGATTTGCTGATGAGCGCAGAGTTGTGCGTTCTCCTGAGCCATCCACCTGCGTCCCCAGTCGGATTTGGCGATGCCCTTAGCCCACTCCAAACTTGTTCTAGGAGGCAGACGAAGCATCTGCTCTTCGGTTAACTCACCCCACAGTTGGACGTTATAAGAGCCGGTGTATACCCAGCGATTAGTACCCATGCGGGTGAAGCAGTGCACTTCGCTGTCGATCGTGATTCCGGCGAGCGCCATGCCGTGCTCTCCTGGTTTGGTGGGGAGGCCAGGGTTTCAGTCCATGTTGTAGGTACAGCGGAAGATAGGCACGAATTCAAGGTGAGCAAAAGCGCTATGATTTTCGGGAGCTAGCCTCACTAAGGGGCTTCGTGCCGTCCTATCAGCCCTGGCAGAAGTTTGCAGTCGGTGTTGTGTAAGCATTCCTAATGGCCACCGCCTAGGACCTAGAATAGCGATATGGGCTTCGATAGGCAGGATGGATGCAGGCGAGGTGGATTTCGTGCGGGAGTTTATCCGGGCGTCGGGATGCGCAGCGAGCATCAAGGAGCTGGCCACTAAGTATCCAATTACACCTCTCTCTCAAAGCAACTGAAAACACATACGTTGCTGATAACAGTACGCGTGAATCCGTGGTTGTACATGTCCCCAATCTCTACGGGAGGCCCAAGATTGAGCCCGCTGAGGTCGAACGTATTGCGCTTCCCATCCTCTGACTTGATCACCGAAACCTGCGCTGGCTGATCTGGGCGATCTTTCTGTTTGATGAGCAAGTTGACGAGGACCGGCTCCGGATCTGTTGATTCATCTCGGACGAGGATGACTTCTTCTAGTTCACTCTTGGCCGGCTGTTTTCTGCGAGAAGCGGACTTTTTGGCCTAGAAGAACGTTGAGCGAATGACGACGAGCGACGAGGGCATAGACACGTACCGCCCAAGTGGGCTTCGGAGAGGCTTACTAATCGTGAGATCAGCATGTCACCATGTACACAGGATAGGAACAGACGTACGTTTCCGAGGCGTTTCCTGAGACGCCCTGTCGGACGAGTCGTTCTCTGCAGAAGATGAGACAGTGACAAACATATTCAAGAAAGCGGACATACCATGCCGTCGGAGTCGATGTCAAGCGGTTCTTCTTCCAGAGGGGTTTCCATGTTTACGTCGTCTAGACCGCCAGAGGTTCCTGTCTTTAACACAGTAAGCGTCGGAATATAGCGCATTCTTCCAAGGCAGTCACCTCTTGCCCAGAACCCTCATCCATTGGAACGTCGATATTAGAACCAACTGCAGCTCCCTCCTCCACGCCTACAGCATTACGCTCGCGTAGCCCTCTGAACCGAAGGCTTCGAGCTGAGGGCTTGTCAGCAGTCAAGTCGTTTTTTTTTTTCTAGAAGACGTCAAAGGATGTGTGAGGCGAAGGAATATCGTGCGTACCTCGCGCTTCGGGGCTCGTTTGTTCTTTTGCTCTTCCTTTCCAGGTGGTTGGCGCTTGAGAGCATTTTTCACCTATGTAACATCGTCAGTCCAGATGTGTTATCGTGCTCGAAGAATTCGCGTACCGGTTCTGTCTTGGTCCTGGTTGGGAATTCGGTCTTAACTTTGACGTCGTCGTTTCGCTGCAAGTGCATTAGTTGTGATAAGTAGCACGCGAGGCGAAACGCACTTCGCGTATAATTGTTTTCTCCAACTTTCCTGAGCTCTCCTCTTCCTTCTTGGGCGCGTCTGATTTCTCAGGCAGCGCCGGCTGATACAAAAGTGATGTAGTCAGAGTAGGACAAGAGACACACTTATTTAAGGTTTGCACTTTCACCTCAGACTCCTGTGTTGCCAGAGGTATGTCAGTAGGAGTGAAGAACATATTGAGACGACACTACCTCATCCTTGATGTTTTCTAGCTTCACTTGCTCAGGCCCGTTATTCGCCGTCTACCCAAAGAGCAAACAGGTATCAGACTACCCCAAGTGTAGCGACCACAAAATACACTCACAAAAACAGCCCCACTTCTTCCTCGTCTAACTTGATCTTCAATCTGTCTCGCTCTGCTTTGAGAATCTCATCCTGAGCAAGGATGCCCTCCATGGGATGCTCTCGGAGCTGGTGTGGTTCGTGCTCATTATGCAGCATGAGATTCACCAGCGCCGACAACGCAGAAAGAGCAGAGGGGTTTCAAGGTATCGACTCCGAATTGGAGGCAGGGGTAACAGAGCCGCGGTCTTTTGATCGTTTCTCCCTCGTCTAGTTTCCAAGAAACGCGCGCTTCGCTAATCACGAGCTCCCTGCAATCCTCAACGTTTACTCGAAATAGGTGAGCTCAGTACTGCAGTCAAGGGTACGAAACTAATGATCTACATTGACAGAAAACCCTGGACAATCAGCGAAGAAGATGGAAAATCAGTACGATCAGAGGATGAACTCCAGGAAACCGGATGAGAGGCGAGAGAAATAACGGTGCCATGACTACTATAAGCAACTGGAGGACGCGCGTACTTTTTAGAAACGACATCATTGAAAGTCTGGAAACAAAGATGAGTAGATCGTGAAAGGACGCTCTCCGTCATAGATTGACATCCACGGGACTGCGCAAAGATGAGGGGTGCGAGTACGAGAAAAAGTGTGGAGGTAAAACAAAAATAGCTGGACATGGCGCTGCGCGAAATCGACTGAGAGTCAAGTACAGCCAATCAGCACGGATTGACAGGATCAGGAACCTGCACATCCTCAATACTCGTCCCAACCGGAGCTTCCTGAGGCACCAACGCCGGGAACCACGGATTCGCCGATGGATCCCACTTTAACCTTGTCCGATCCAGTTTCGTGATATCTTCCACCGTGCTCGGTATATCCTCCAGCAACGTACATGCACCATGCAGCATCTTCAGAACCTATGTTCGAAAAGCATGAGAAACCTCTCAGGGTGATGATGAAGAAGACGAGAAAACCTACCGCTCGCCGATGATGTCGCGCATGACCAGCCCAGCCTCCAGCGTGATCTCCCTCAAGCAGAAGAGCATACAGCGCCTTCGCATGCAGGACAGTTTCCCGCGGAGAGAAGTCCTTATCCGCTAAGATATCCTCTAAGTCTGCCTGATAGTCTTCGAACCTTGGCAGGTTCACCTGAGGAGTGGCGACCTGGGCATAGGCAGCGTCGAACGCCCACTTGTGGCGGAGGTCGAAGCTCGACCTTTGCATAGACAAGGGGATCGTAGATTGTCGTATCGTTAACTGAGGTCATGTCAGATCGTGTATTGAGGAGAGAGCGCGGAGACCTCACCGAGAACAGCGCCATGCAGAGCAGCTGGGTAGCGCTACTCAAGACGTGAGTGTATCCCAACTCCAGCGAAACGACAGAATCTTCAACCCAATTGATCAGACGGGAGAGATTGATAATCGAATAGCACAACAGACGAACCATGGCAAGCAGAGACGCTCTTCAAGCTGTCTACGCATGTAAGGATCGTGTCAATGACTCGAACCAAGTACCAGTACGCCATCGGAATCTCGTTGACAGAGTACAGCGCGAGCTGGAAACCCGAGAGGATCACATCCCTGACGACTTGCGTGCGCCACATCAACACAGCGCAAGGCGTCCGATCCACCAACGCGTCCCATGTAGCAGGAACATGCTCGCCAGCCAGAGAATCATCGGTTGGCCGAAGACGAGAAACGATAGAAAGAATCTGGTCGTAAATGGCGTGCCAAGCCGGTAGTGACTGCATCATGTACCGACGTTTCCGTGGTGGGTTGAACCAATGACACCGGACGTGTTTTACCAGGAGCTAGAGGGAGTCTGAGTATGAGGCAAAGACATTGAAGAAGAAACGCACATCGGAAAACATGTCCTCGAGATTTGTGAGGAGTGGAGGCTGCCTGCGAGTCCAGCGCTGTTTCACGTTCGTGACAAAGGCGTCATATGGCATCCCAATGATCTCGATAGAAAAGCGGTTAACTAGCCAGTTGGGTGTAAACCGGTTTAGTACAAGCACGCCATCGTAGAATACGCTCTGAACAGCGGATGAATTCAATTTTGAGGAGCGGCATCAAATGGAACACACCTGAATATATGATCTGATGTAAGGGAGCTTAGGTGGGACGCTTGGAAGCCAGGAGGTTGTGACCCCGTCGATCTGGAAATGGCACAGTTAGCTTAAGCGGCCACGCCCGGTCTGAATCACTAACCTCCCAACTTAGAACATCAGTGGTCACGGAGAGCCGGTAGATGTCTGACCACCCGTCCACCAGCGAGCTCATAGTCTTCCAGGTTTGCTCCTGCGGTGGCAGTTCGTGTATCCGTATCGGCACGAAAGTGTTCAGGCGCCGCGACACGGCAGGATCGAGTACAGCATGCGCAGGCGACTCGGGAGATGGTGCCGGCGAGGGAAAGGCCCGTACAAGGCGGAGTTGCTCCCTGCACATGGAGGCTAGCGACTTGAACTGTGATGGATGGCGATACACATTGGCGTCCATCATCTGGAGAAGATACTGCGAGAAGGTTTAGGGCTCCGATACCTTACTTCTGAGAAACCGCGTACTTTTCGCATCAACAACCGGCTATACAGCGCATCCCTCCACTGCACGGGTACTAAACATGCCTCTGGGTGAGTTAAGTCTCAACGGTGGCTGTTGAGAGAACTCACTTCGGTGGGTGTTGGAGATCCAGTACATGGCTTCGTCCAGAAGAGCCAGACACTGTCTGACTGTGGTGTTCTCCAAAAGAGAGACGTCACATTTATCCCCTTGCCAGTCTTCGCCCTGCAACAAACTCTTAGATGCTAGTCGATGAACGAAGTGAACTGAAAGACGCACATCGTAGACATTTCCCTTGGATAGTTCTCTCCAGCTGAGGTCACAGCACTTCAACATGCCCCAAACCGCCGCGCGAACGACCACCGTGATGAGTTCTATCGGCCGTGCAAACTCTGCCTGGGATTGTGGCATCCGCATCGGCACAGCATCAGGCTCAATGACTGCGAGGTGATGGACAAACAAGAACGTGAACACCGTCTGGGCAAGCATATTGCCCGAGTGCCATTCCATCTACACAAGTCAAGTGTGAGCTAAAGTGCCGCTAGCAACATCCTCAATGTTACGCCACTCACCTCACAAGCAAAGGCCCGGTCGAGGATCCAGCAGACCTCCTCTGGCAGTAGAGGCTGCAGAGGCTCGAATTCGCGTCGCACTTCCCCTGGCGGGACGAAGCCGCTGTCCAGGCGCGGTTCGCCTATCTGTGCATTGCAAGGTTCTTAAATACCCCCGGACCGAAGATATCTATAGTAGGCTCGGTCTACCTCGAAAACGCTCATCGCGTCTTCCAGAGTGAAGCCATCCATGAACACCATCTGGCCGGGCATCATCTCTGCCAACCCATAAGACGAGGGATTTTCAGGACGATCAAAGGGCGCGCGCACCTGCAGCAGCGTTATAGAAGATGTGGGCGACGTCGGTGAAGTCATCGCCCCCTGCGAGGCCGAGATTCAGCTGATCCATGAGAGTCGATCGTTCGTTCAGCTAGCCTTGCGAGCGACCCTGGGTGGTCGCTCTGGGCGTGAAGAGGTGAGGGTGGTGCTTGGAGAAGTTGGTCCGAGGAAAGCTAAGATGAAAGTGAGATGAGAGAGTTGTTGAATGCCACAAAGCTTGAACAAGGTGCCTAGCAAATCACGAGCTCCCTAGAATGCTTCTCCCTTGTGCTCATGCGCCCGTCCGATGCTCGCCTTCGTTGCTGAAAGCAGCGAGTAGACACCCCCTGGCTATACGCTGCTATTCTGACGCAGTCCCTAAGGAAGGCGGGAAGCGACTTAAACGCGTCGTTTTCTCTGGCATTCAGCCCACCGGGACACCACACGTAAGAACCAGTTACCCACTCTCGTCGACATAGCTCTGATGAAGACGTCAAGTTAGGAAACTACTTAGGCGCACTGTCCAACTGGGTCAAGCTCCAGAACTCTGCCGCTCCTGAGGACGACTTGCTATTCTCCATCGTTGGATGGCACGCTTTGACATTACCTCAGGACCCGAAGGAACTCAGCGCTTCTCGGATGGACATGCTAGCAGTTCTACTGGCCATCGGACTCAACCCCGAGCGCTCGGTTATTTTCCACCAGGAGGATGTGAGTTTGCCCAGACAATGAAACGCATTCTGGGAAGACTCTAACCTGTATGTTGTGTTCCAGAACTTACACCACACCGAGCTGGCCTGGTTGCTTAACTGCATCACCCCAATAGGCAAACTTCGTAGGATGACCACCTGGAAGGCAAGTACGTTGTCAACCTTCTACGTCAATGTACGCCTCTTGTACTAACACCGCCCAGTCTAGACTCGCGGTCGCTCGCAACGCCAATGATGAATCAGAAGTCGACGAGTCGCTGTTGAACGCTGGTCTTTTGACATATCCTGTCCTCCAAGCCGCCGATGTGCTGGCATACAAGTGCGTTAATTATGTTGATCCGCTGCTGACTGTTTTCTCATATTTGATAGAGCGACGGAAGTGCCTGTGGGCGAGGACCAGCAACAGCACCTTGAGCTAGCTCGCGACATAGCCGACAGCTTCAACAGGACGTTCAAGAGAAAACACCCTATGTTCCCACTCCCCCGACCCGTCATCAGTACGTTCCCTCTCAACTACGCTGTTATCCAGGTCCTGATTACACACAACCCAGCGCCTTCCCGACGTGTCCTCTCTCTCCGAGACCCCAGCGCGAAGATGTCCAAATCCGCGCCAGACTCATCATCACGTATAATGCTCACCGACACCTCGACGCAAATATCCAAGAAAATTAAGAGCGCAGTAACCGACTCCACCACCGGAATCTCCTACGACCCCATCAACAGGCCTGGGATATCCAACCTCCTCACTATTGTCTCCTCTTGCACGGAGCAGAGCATGGAGGACGTCTGTGCGCAGTATAAGGACTTTGGTCATGGGGAGTTCAAGGAGGTGGTGATTGGGGTTGTGGAGGGGTTGTTCCGGGGACCGAGGGAGGAGTATGCCAGGATACGGGGGGATGAGCGACATCTTGTTGAGGTGGCGAGGAAGGGAGCTGAGAAGGCTCGTGCGAGGAGCGAGGTGACGATGCGGGAGGTGCGTGAGCGCGTGGGGTTGGCGTAGGGTTTCTGCGTGGCAGTACTTAGACATTTCCAGTCGCGTTGGCTGGTTGCTATCTACACGTATACTCCAATCACCTCTCCGCACTTCTTCCACTCATCATGCTGTATAACACCTTGGTACAGTCTATAGTGAGCCAATAGTCTTGCTCAGAGGCGAAAGCAGTCCCTTCACCGCGGTCCGCCTGCCGGAGATCGATACGATTGAGACGACGACTTTACAAGCGACAAGGGGCGATCGCGCAAGCTGAACAAGCCTGGCGATTCTGAGGTGGAAGTGTAGAATCCAGCGTGATATGAACACAGCTCGTCGTCAAAGGGTGGCAGTTAAACATCATGGTGTTATCCTCGCAAGCGCGCCCCAGTTCCCAAATAAATAGTACACAGGCACAACCCAACAAGCGGACCGAGCCCACATCTCCATTAGCTGGCAACCTTCGCCTGTGCTTCAGGGAATGGTACATCGTCCGACGTCCTCGCGATCTCGCCGTACTGCAAGACGCCTACATATGGCATGAGGTTGTACTTCAGAGCGTACGAAGCTGGTGATACATCCCTAAACAAAGTGTCAATGTCAGTGAGGCTAGAGAAGGGAAACGGAGAGGACTCACTTGAACGAGGTCGATACCTCCCGGAAAGCGTATTTGTTCTTGCCACCCTCAATGTGCAACTGCGCGTCCTGCTTGCGTCGGATGATCTTATCCCAAATGACTACCGTGTTCTGCACCTGTAGAATCCCAGAATGAGTTCAGACGGCGAGAAAAGCAGGAGCCTGATGCGTACTCCGTGCATGTTGGTGTACTCCGCTTCGAGGGAGACGAATAACTGCTTCGTGTTCCAGTGGAATAGAGGCGCCAGATCTGCATGCAGTCTCCCTTAGATTTGTTATGAGGAGAGTGACAGGGGCACGCACCGGCAGTAACGTTGAAGTTAACGAATGCTGCGTCCTGTTTGCCTGAATAGTGTCTTCTTCCTTTCGCCGCGAATCTATACATACTCAGTCAGTGTTGCTCGGAGACTCGAGAGTGTCAGAACGTACACTTTCACTGGGCTGATGCCCACCTCTCCTGTAGGCTGCGATCCGAGGAAGAACGAAGAGATGGCAATGGCGGCCAATAAAGTCATCATGCAGGACGACATGAATGCCGATGCATTATTGACACGGGAGAGTAAAGTATGCATTTTGGGGTAGTCGCCACAAGCTCAGGTACTGTAGTTTGATTTGAGGTCTGCCGTCGACGATGGGCGCGTTGAGATGGAGGAGGAGGAGGATGGACGGTCGTCGTCGTTGGGGATTGAGTTCGGCCGCTGGAGTGACACGCTTTCACTGGCACCGCGCTCACGTGCAGCACTCAACCCTGGTCACAATTTCACACCTGCGTTTTGCTAATTCATCACATTTCAAGTCAACTTAACCCCCCCTGTATCCCCACTGTTGAACGACGCCGTAAATCGCTTTACACCAACGGATCCGCCGGCGAGCATCAGGAATTGCAATTTCTCTCTGACTTTCACGACATGCAGCCGCAAGCTGGCGAGGCCACCACGTCCTCCAGAACCGAGAAGCACAACAATGCACACCCTCAAATCCAAGCTGTAGAGACGTTCCAAAGGCTCATTGCTGAAAACGAACGACTGAAGGAATAGAGTGCTGACAACAACCGGCTCAAGGCGGCGGAAGCGTCGAGTGCTGCAGAAATCCGATTTATGAAGGAGCAGAGCCAAGTCGTCCAGGCCTCTCACGCCTCAGAAATTGACCGGTTGCGACAAGATCTGGCTTCTATACAGGCATTGGAGGAGGCTAGAACCGCGAAATATGAAACGCTGAAGGACGATCTATTGGTTTGCAGAACACGAACCAAAGACCTGCAGCTAGAGAATGCGAAGTACTGGGAACACATTGTGGTGAAGGCGCATATCTTACGTAACTCCAGTTTACACTGACGTCGTTTTTAACAGACGGGCAAGAAGAACTGAAAAATGTGCTTAATCGTCTCCTGAAGTTCGCCAATTTCAAGCTCGACTTCAGAACGACGTGTCTTGGCCGAGCAACACCCAAGCTCAACCTTAGAGTCTGCCTCTGACCCGGTACGTTTATAGACTTGTACAAAGCTTCATAAGGTTGAAACTGATGCATTTCTTTAGACTATCCCTGCGGTCGCTAACGTTCAAATCAAGCAAGAACCGCCGGCCGTGATCGACCTTTCAATCGACTCGGAGGTAGGTGATCTTCGGACTCGGATATGTGTCGGAAACCTACGACTCTACTAGATGGATACCGGAGACGCTCGAGGCCGACACTTATGGCTCCATCCTGAGCTCACCAGACATCTCGATGGAGAACACGAAGAAAGAGGTACGATTTTGCCAGTCGCCTTGGTGAATTCTCTTTCTCTAATTCTTCTTGCCCTCAAGAAACTCACGAGACTGGTGACCACGACCTAGAGAGCCGACGAAGCCCAACGCTTGTGAACCCACCGATGACTTCGCCTGTGCGCGATATTGCTTCACGGGTAAGCTCAGTGCCCACTCGTGAAAAAATGAACCCTTCAACCTCCTCTTGCCTAGGCCGAACTTAGCCGAATACATACGCCCCGACCCATTGCAGGTCCTTTATCCTTCTCGCCGATGAAAGTGGAAGAGCCTGCGCACCTACTGCCGGACAGTCGAGCGCCAGCGGAAGCGAAGCAGGAACATTCAACAAGGTCACTCGCCGTGCCTGCAAACACAGTTGCAGTCGCTTTGCCAAAATCTCTCAAGGGGAAAGAGAAAGCAGCAGCGGCGGAAGTCATAGAGATATCTTCTGACGAGTCAAAGTCCGAGTCAGCACCAGTGGTCAAGGCTAAGGATCCTGGGCCCGTACTTTCATCAGTGAGTACTGCAGTTGTGCGTGCGTAGCTTTCTTACTGAAACGAGTGGTAGCCTCGAAAACGTCGCGCTGCTGTGAAGAAGCACGAATCCAATCAGGTGCGTGCTATGCCGCAGCGATGAACGTCGAGAGACTAATTCTTTAATCATAGTTGACCTCTGACTCCGATACGAATTCGAAGGTCAAAGACGAAAGTCCGTTCACAAGCGGTTCCGTTCCATTATCGGTGGGTGCTGTATTTCGTCTAACACGGGTTTTCTGTTGACACCAATGATAGGCTCGCAAGCGGCGCCCCGCTGTCAAGAAGCTAGAGGATGGTTTCGTACGTTCTACGACAATTCGATGAATATCGACGGGCTGACTCCCCTGCAGATGCCTCCAGACGACGACACATTGGGCGTTTCAGTCGCAGTGAGAAAATGTTGTCAGTCACAGTATTCTTTGCTCTTCACTAACATACAACAGGCTCGACCTGGGCGTCCTACAACCAGCTCTCGGCATCGACACGATTCCTCCGTCAAACCCGAGGATGCTGTGCACGAACGACAAGCTAACGAATAGCAGCATGTCGGGCTGATGAAAGCCGACGATGACAAGTTGCTCTTCGATCTCTCGAGCTGTAACCTTCGTGCCACGGCGGCAAAGGATGCGAAGTATCATCGCGGGTTTGCGAGACTCGGAAAAGTTACGGTCGGCGAGGTGCACAGTATTTTGAGCTTCTGTGAGGTTGCAAGCTGACAAAGGTTTGTTGGCTCTAGGTTTGGGCGGGAACCACCAGGCATCGTTTGTGAACTGGCACGGGAAGACGGTCGATCCTAGAGCACCTCTAATCGAGAAGCGTGCAATACCTTAGTTAGTCCTCTCTACCCCGTTCTAAACTATGAATGTACTGACTCGGCTCTCAGCATGGCCGTGAATCTACAGTACAACCCCTGCATGCCCACTGTCCCAGGCGAACACGGCGTCATTTTCGTCTCATTCCTGAAATACGACAACGGGCGGGACATCGCGGAAGACATCAACTTCTTCGTCCGGATTGCCGCGAACAAATGAGTTTATCTGGGTTTTTACTCCGTGAAACGCTTTGGGAGGCTCACTGCAGCGCAGTTCAAGCTGTTGCCAGAAGTCACGATTGGGCAGTGGGTGGACGGCGTTTGCAATCGCAGTTTGGGGAAGGGGGCTGTCGCGGCGGCCAACATGGGTCTTGCAAAAGATAGGCACATACAATCGAACGAAGTCAGTGTGCGCGAAGCACTGGACGAGGGGATTTTGAAGCTGTCATTCACTGTCCTGGAGTTCGTGGAATACAGGGAGGATATCTTCGAAGCCCTTGCCGCCCATGAGCCTGAGGAGGACCAACAGCCAACTGAACCCCAGGCGGTTGATCCCAGCACGAAACGTAAGCTCAAAATTAGCAAGGCCACTCCACGGAAGAAAGCAAAGACAGGAGCGGAGAGCATACGGAGTGCTGCTACTGCCTCTGGTGTAACCTCCTCATCTGGCTCTGGAAGATGGTCCTTCGCCTTCGCAATCATCTGCAAGTACTCTTCGGATGGACTTAGCGGAACCCCTGTCCAAAAATCAGAATAGTCGATCGTTGTCTTGCGCCAGGTCTTGCACACGGAGAGTCATACATGGATTGACCAGGGAGTTGGAGAACAATCGTCATCGATTTCGGGTCCTGAACAGGCTGGCTGCGCTGCACAAATGAGGATTTGGGCAAGAATTTCCGATGGTAATGACGAGATCGGGGCACTTTCGTTGCGCAGCGACTTTACAAAGAAGAGACGCTCGGCTACATTGGCTGTTAGAGCGTCGATGAGAGTTTGCGCTTCTAGCAGAGGGGAGAGAGGCGATCGTGGTGCGTGTAGCAGCGGCTTCTGCAGGTGCGAGGGGGAAAAATCCAGGGGCTCCTAGGGGCTCAAGAAGAGCATTCAACATCGAATCTCTGGTTGAGCTGTGGATAGTCGCAGAGCCTGATATATAGCAGGAGCCACGGAAATTGACGTAGAAGTGCAGTCTCGCTGATCGAAGAGCATAGTACGCCACCTGCACGCGGTTAGTTGAACTTAGTTAGTTCTCCTGTGCAGGTCTTCCACAGACAAAGGTGTATCACCTCTACTCAATCTCTAGTCCTACTACTCTTGCTTGCGCGGGAACGTTGGCATCGACGCTGTGACCAGTCTTGGTTGACCTTACATTTGAACTGGATCGCGCCGCACCTGTGCCTGGCTACTTCCATGGAGAATACTACCTCATGCGCTGCCTCGATGAATCACCTTCATGTTCTAGAAGAGAACAAACGTCTTCGTGCCGAGGTTGCCAGGCTAAGGATCCAGCTTAAGTCGGAGGAAGATGCCACGCGAAACCCAGTGACACTGGCGTATCACACAGACACGAAGGAGGAACACACACCGGAGGCGAGTGTTCTCGGAGGTGCGCGTCTCCGCTTCATCCGATTGAGCAGGGCTCGACTCAAAACCCTGCGCCAGTCAGAATCAGCTGCAGACAGCAAGGTGAGTGCCTACCTCTCCACATGCTCTCTACACACTGAGTTCACCTTTGCAGAACCCGGCTCCAATTCGAGAAGACAGCAACAAGAATTCGCTATCCGAGGGTCTAAGACAAGTTCGTCAGGTATCCTAAAGGCGAAAGCGAGCTCAGTACATGACTCGCGTCGTCCGTATACATCACCCCGACAGGAGCAACAGAATGTCTTCCTTTTTTGTGAGATGTTCACCCCCAGCCTCTCAGGCATCCGTTGCTCACGAAGCGTCACCTGAGGTTGTCGAGCAGACCCACAGAGGACCAGAGGCGAACGAACCGGTGAGTAAATATTACCGTCCCTTCTCTCATTACCCGAGGTTAACCTGATGTTCACTAGCCTCCTCCGAGTGTTAGCTCCGTTGCGCCTCGCACAATCGGGTGTCCTTCTCCGGTCAAGAAAGAGGAGGAGGACACTGTGATACAGCTAACCGTCAAGCAGGAATGTCGGCCTGGTGAGTTCCGATATGTGAGCCTCGTCAAGTCGGAGGACGGTCAAAATATCTTCGACATATCTGCGTTTGGACTGGGACCGCCTATGCCAATCGAGTACGAGCATCAAAACCGCCCTTTTCCCCGGCAAGTAATCAGTAAGGTGGGCAGCGGGCCTCAGATTCTCTGGCGTGTCTCAAACTAAAGCTAAGTTCTCGGTGGCTCGGCAAGACGAGTGCGAACGAACTGGAGTGGAAGTTTTGACGGCAACACGCTCACCTGTCCACTGACTAAAGGGACAATGCCTTCGTGAGCAACATCCTGCCTACCACGTCGCGCCGTTGCTGACTCGGTTGCTTTGCAGTGTTGCCTGAAAACTAACATGGGCGCCGAACCTACCCACAAGAGCAGGACCCCACGGTATCGTTCTTGTCTCGCTGCGCCATTACAACAACGGCCGCGCGGTCACCGAAGACCTTAACCTCTTCACGGGCATCGGGCACAGCAAATGGCGCTACGTAGGGATATACAACGTTAAGCGCTGGGGCGTCCTGAACGAAGCGCAGTTTAAAGCGTTACCCGCGTACGCCATCGATACCTGGGCCCGCGGCTTCGCTGAGACTCAGTGGGGGAAGAACGCGGTGCAAGAGGCGAATCAGAGGACGGCTGGGTAGAGGGTCTTAATTATATCAGGTCACTTCGATAGCATCCGAGCCGCGCTGCTCGATGGGGGTATTGTGCATAGATCTGACATTGTGGATGCTCTCATCGCAGAAGAGGCGAAGCATCCCACAGGTGCTCATGGCCACGTCAAGGTGGAGGGTGTCAAGAGCGAGGAGCTGAACGCAGCAGACGAAGACGACAAACAGAGGCCACCCTCCTCATCTCGAAGGCAGAAACGACCTCTCAAACTTGAAGGCAGCGACGCGTCTCGAATCACGAAGAAGATCAAGAGGGACCAGGATCCGGAAGACTCCATTATTACAGCAGCTCAGCTCCCTCAAAGCCCTTCTCCTATCCCCGTCGAACAACCAGCACCAATCTAGAGACAGACAGCTCTCGACGCTCAGGTCGTCTTGCTGGACAAGGAAAGCGCGACTTCGCCAGCATGCACAAGCGAGGGACTGGTACCGGGACTGGTACCAGTGAGCAATCGCTCTCCCTTCTCGCGTTGACATTTTACTCACAGCCATCGTCCCTCTCCCAAAGGTTCTTGAACGGACATGTGGTTGGTGGTATATACAATGTATTACACAGCAGTAATCATCATTAACAACTGGAAGCGAACCACGCTGACAGTGACACGAATAACCAATGAAGGAACCCCGAGAAACGTATGAGGTGCCGCGAAATGTACACGCGATGCAAGAATGGCGGGTATTAGTACAATATAGACTAATCGAGCGAAATGAGCTTGAACGAATGAAGGAGAGAAATGCTACTGGGAATGAACTGAAAAGCACGGTATTAGTTGTACAAACGGTATAGTAATGCGCGGAGAGAATGAGGATTAAGGAGGGAACATGCGTCGAATGCATAAATAAGACCGATGTGCCCAGAAATGCGAAAGCGAAAGCGAGAGAACATGAAGCGATGGTGACATTATGTGAGGGGGTGATAGGAGGGTAGAATGTATGAGGGATGGAGGAATATGCAGAGGACAGCAACCGAGGATATGTTCGGTGCTCGTGCTGCCGGGGGTGAGTGACATGCGGCGAGGTTTCAAAGCGTCTGAACGGTGATGGTAGTATCGTCGATCCACGACTCGTTCATGTCCAGGGTAAGAACCTGGGAAAGCTTCGTCGAATCGTCCCCTCCCAGCACTTCCCGCAGCAGCCTAAGAGCAAGGTTCCCCTTCCCCCTCGGCCCATCATCAAGCGTGGTGCTTCTCCTCGAGCTCACCGAGAAACTGCGGCTCGCCACGCTAGACGTCGGAGACCCCGGCACCTTCTCGCTCGTGCTGTTCACACTCATCACGTCGGATGGGCGATTGCGGAGCGAGGATCCGCCATTCGCGATAGGCGAGGGATGGTTCGATCCGATCTTCGACAGGCCCTTTGCCCAGTTCAAGAGATGATGCGTTTGTCCCTTCTTGTAGCAAAGGTCCGCGAACCCGTCCGAGGCGATGATGAGATAACTCGAACTACGCTTGCTTTCCGACGAGGGATCCTCTTCCAGGATCTTCTGTTCCTCGTTCGGAGTAGGCGGAGGCGCCGCGGGTCGGTTGGTGTCTGAATCCCGGCTAGCGCTGTTGCGACCTGCTGAGCCCTTGAAGAGCCCCGTGAACAGGGAACTGAATATCGGCAAGCATAGGGCGCTCGACTCGTGGGACATGCTCGGTCTGGATGAGGCTGGTGGCGGCGCTTTGATGGGTAGGGATCGATGTATGATATCGGGGATGGCAGAGATGTATGGGGGTGTGAGGTTTTTGACGAGGAACTCTTCCCAGGGCGATGTATCATGGAAACCGGGGAGCAGGTTGTACAGAATGCGTCGACTGAACTCAGGCGGCTGCTTGAAAGGGACATCGCCGAGTGCTGTGTGAGATAACGCGGGTCTAGAGGTGAGTCGATTGCTAAGGTAAGTTAAGGTGGCGATGTGCTTACAGCGGAAGGGTGCGAGAGCGCCGAGGACGCGTCCGTCGGTGACACAGTCCGGTTCCCCGGGGTGTTCGCGCCTAACTCGTGTAACTTCGGCATCATTGTCGCCATTATGATCGCGAGTCAAGAGCTCAACACGCCAGTTACTATCTCCTTCCCCAGATCCGCCCGGGTCTGGGGAAACGATAACTAGGAAACGGAAATATACAAGAGCCTCGGGTCAGTACGCGTGTTCATGAAAAGTGGTCAGGACGGAAGCGAGGTGCCTCGTTGAGGGAAGGAGTGGGTGTGATGAAAGGGAACGATGTGTACTCACGCGCTTGGCAGTCGCCCACGTTGGCGACCCACATATTTTGGTGATCTGGGTCGACCAGAACGACGAGGGCTGTGGTACCGTACATGCAGAGCCGCGCCTTCTTGTAGTTACTTCCACCGGTGTGCTGGTCATTGATGATCGCGCTGATTTCTTGGTCTGTCATCTTGGACAGGCCTTCTAGGCCACCTGGGAATAGCGAGAGGACGTCGCCGGCTATCGCGTCGTCAAACGCAATGATAGAGCGCGAGAGGAGGTCGGAGATGAAAGATGGTGTTATGGGCATCATAGGGTCGTCCTTGAAGGCAGCATGAAGAAACTCTGAGACGATTCGGGGAAGGTGATATTGTACGTGGTCCACCGTCGTCTCGCCCAAGTGACCTAGAAATCAGGATACTTTAGCAGCTTGCGAGAACAATGAACGGCGGTTGTTCGTTCGTGAGCCTCTAGACGCACCATCGAACACGCCTGTCAAGGACCACTTGCGCCCATAGACGTCAAGCTCCTTCACGGCATACCTATCCTGCGTTCTCGCCCTTGGACAAGGTTGAAAGTTGACCGAGTCCACTCGTAGACCTTTCTCGGCACTGAACACCTTGCTTTGAGGGCGAGCCAGCATGCTGAGCTCCTTCCAAGCCTGCGCGTCGTCTAGAGGGGTATACGTCCGTGGCCATGGACCGTCCTCAGGACCGCATCTCGAGCCAGGAATGTCGTCCGCGTATGCCCAAAACTGGGATTGCGGCGTTGTTGGGGAGTGGAGTGACATGGGAGTCAAAGGAAGAGATGGTTGGAATGCAAGCTCAAACGCTCAACCAACAAGCAACGAATTTGGGCGAGGGAATGATTCATGCATTGGCAAGCAGCATTTGAAGAGCTCGGATCGAAGGGAACGGCCCAGGTGATCAACACCGGTCCATCAAATCGAGATGTTGTAGCCGGTCACCGGGGCAATTTTGGTTTGGTGGCGATTCAATTTCTGTCATTTGCTAGCGCGTTGAGGGAGCAGTTGTGCACTTGTGGACGTTATGGAGTGTGGGGAGTCATCTATTCGACGATGCTAGGACGAGTTGTAAAAAAAGAGCGCTACGAAGGTAGTCGCTGCTTGGGATCTACTTCCTACCGCCACGGTACACGAACCGTGGCATACGAGCCACCTAGGCCTGGCGACTGCCGACTCGAAAGCCTGTTCCCACCTGGTCTCCACCGCCGCAGCGCTTCGCGATCGTTCGTCATCGGCTGACAAGTGGTTCTGGCGCCGACCAGCGTCTTTCATGCTCGGAAGGCGCGTACCGAGGCCGTCCCGAACAACCGACCTCTAGCGGTATCTATATCAGATAAGCGTTGGATGCCATCGACCGAGTAGCATCGAACTACAGGTGGTGCCGGTGAACCCTTCATCTATCTTCATTCGACAGAAAACGATACGGCTCACGCGACTGTGGGGTTGACATACGCAAGCGAGCCCAGCTGAGCACCTCGTTGAGCGGGCTGTCACAGGGCAATATTGCGATGGTTACCTGCTGAAACAAGGCAATTTCTAAGGGATTTCGCCAGGGCCTTGGTGGGGATAATTTGTATCCGTTATAAAAGGACATGAAACGGACGCAGAAAACTTGTTAACGGATGGGGGCGATCCGGACTCTTTCACTGTTTGGACGTCAACATCCCAGGCTGCTAGTTCCTACATGGTTGGAAGGTCCTGGAATTCAAAACACTGCAGTTTTAGCGTTATTGTATGTAGAACCAGATCGTGACAACGGCACCAGGTCAGCTCAGTTGTAGGCCACGTCATTTTATGTGGGGATATCACCCCTCCGACTCTTATGAGCGAGTACACAATCAGCTAGATCTAGTCTAGTCAACCTCCGAATCGATATCCTCAGGCTCTCTCCGAGATGAATCTTATGCAAGGTACGTCAAAACAAGCTGGTCTGCATAACAAGAGTCTGTAGTACTTGCTTCAGGAGTCGATCAGGACTACAGACTCCATCGTTATAACGCACATCGTGCTTGTTTCGGGCCGAATGAAAAGAGTTGTAACCGCGATTTACTCACTGCACGTGACCGCGTTTGCTCATCCCTCACGGTTTGCTTCCGTCTTGTCCGTCTCGCTCTTGAAACGAACGACGATGACATCGAGGGAGATGGATCTTCCGTTTGGTCTTTCTGTATCTCTCCACGTTGTTCTGTACCGTATCCTTTCCACAGTAGAAAATGAAAGGGTTTTACAAAGAACCGGCGAGATCAGTCTGCAGCGACAGGAACGACAAGGAAAGAACGAGAGAGACGGACAATCTCTCTACATCTTCCTGTTACTACACTGCCAAACCAATCAGTCTCGTCAACAATCACGACAAACAAGGATTAAATAGTGGGTATGTGCAAGCGTTGCCTGTTGTCTTTCCCAGAGAATAAGCCTGATTTCGTGCAGACTGCTTAGACAAGGTCGCTATGCAAGCACAAGAACCAACCAGTTCGAGGCAGCGCCGCAAGCAGTAGTAGCTGCTGCCCTCGTTCCTCGTTTTACAGCAAAATTCTATCCTGCTATCTAGAAGGTGCGTATTTGTCAGATACTTCCTGTGAGCCAACAGTACTAACACCCACAAGCGAAGGACTCTGTGGTTGCTTTTGTCATCTAATCTTGGACAACACTGGGCGCCTATCCTTTACACTTTCACACACGATGACTTGAGGACATCCCGACTTCACGACAGCCCTTGTCCTCTAGCTCCCTTCCACAACGTGCATGGCCCAAAGCACATAAAGGCGACTCGTCTCTGGTGACCTTCATTGTACTTACAACATCCGCATTTGCCAATCCTCTCAATCGCAATCTTTAACCTCAAGCACTACTCTCCAAGCACACAATGAGCACCGAGCAGCCCCAAGCACCAGCACCCGCCCATTTGAAGTCTAAAGCCCGTCGCAGCTGGAGACTCTCCGTCAAGACGTTCTTCTCTGGCTCGAAGGACAAGCCAGTCGCCAACGAGAACAAGCCATCCGAACCTGTAGCACAGGAAGTCCAGCCCCAGCCCCAGGCTGACAGCGCGCAAACTAGCAGCTCGTCTGCAACCACTCCCCCTCCAGCACGTATCATCTCTGTTTCCATCTCCCAAGCTCTTGCTGACCTCGCTCTATTTTAGTCCACGTCAACGCCAGCAGCAGTGCCCCCGCCACCTCAGGACGTTCCCGCGTCAGTGCCTGTGTCTGAGTCAACCGCCGACGCCACACCGCCCAAACCCCCACGAGCACTCTCTCGCACTCAACAAGCACTCAACATCCTCCTCCCCGTCCTCAAGGTAGCCTCGCATCTCGGGCCCCTCGCTGCGCCCATCGATGCTATAACCAGCACGCTCACCGACGTCGCATCGCGGTACGGCGCGATGAAGGGTCTCAACTCGGACGAGTCGTTGGAGGGGTTCGCGGTGTATTTGACGAGTGTTGTGAGGATCGTGCAGAAGTCGAGTGAGCAGAGGAGGAGCGATCAGGGGGTGGTGGGGCAGATCAGGGAGTGAGTACTTTCTTGATACACATGCGTAGAGCAGGGTTGTTCTGACTATGCTTCTTTGCATGTGAAGAGAGCTGAATAAGTTGGACAATGTGTTGAGGGAGTGGAGGGATACGAATGCGTTTCTACAGTTCTTCAACGTGGAAAGCTTCGAGGGGATGTTTGCGGGACATAGGGAGCAGATCACGCAGTACCTCGCGTTGCTCACTGTGTGTCTTGCCTCATCCTCCCTTTAGCCACATTGCCAACTCACGTATTCGATCTCCAGGTTGACTCGTCTTTGAACACGCAAGCCGATATCAGGGGAATCAAAGACGAGCTTGTGGAGAATATGCAGACGCTTGTAGACGAGATGACCGAGCGGATACAGAAGGGCATGGCGCTTGTACGTTCACCTCGCCGTGCTTATTCACGTCTAGAGTCTGCTTCCCTAACCTTCCCTCCTCATCGCAGATCCTGGACCCCCCAACGGACCGCACGTTCCTACTCGTCACACGCCTGAACGACGCAGTGATCAGTAAGCACCCCGACCTGCCAACTCATTCCACCTCGCCTCACACATGCACTTCGCGTCTGTAGTCAATAACACTGGTATGAGGGGAGAGATCAGCTCTGGGAACGTCACGGAGGGCAGCGGGATTGAGTTCGTCGCTAGTGGCGTGAGACTTGGTGCGTCGTTCTGTGTCTTGTTCCTGTCATTAAACGATGCTGATATGCGACTACAGAGGGGTATACCAGCATAAACTCTGGTAATCGGGTTGTAAGCTATCGAGATTGAAGGAGGTGGTATACTTTTGACTTCACGCACGACAAGGACTGATAGAACCGATACCTACGACTAGCCCAAGACCAACTAGTTCTACGAGCAATGCATGTCCTTTTCATCCCAGAAATCTGCGGCCCTGCGTCTTTTCCCCTATGCTCAGCCTACACCCATAGAGAACGTGCAAAAGCCCTACAGTCTGGATCGAGTTGCTAGAGAGTTCATGCGTCTCACATTTCTCTTGCTCCTCCATAATTACCCAGTTTGTGCTCCTTATATGCACTCACCTGTTCGCAACGGTGTCTGTTAATCATGTGTCTGTTGTTGATCACTTAGGCACCACCCATCATGGACTCCACAAACCCCACCACAACGACAACTGCTTACCGTAACTTCAACCGCGACCCGCCCTCACCGCTTCATAAGGCTGCCGTCCCCCAGCCGAAGTTCAATGTCTGCCCGCCCTCACCGCTCCATAAGGTTGCCGTCCCCCAGCCGAAGGTCCATGTCTGCCCGCCCCCACCGCTTCATAAGACTGCCGTCACCCAGTCGAAGTCCAGGCTAGCCGGCTTCAAAAATATCTTCTTTAGGGTTGATCAGCCGGCTAAGGTAAAAGTCACACTGACACCCCCTATACCCCAGAAAGAGCCGCCGACATTCCCTATCAACTGGGAGTTGATCGACAAGGAGTTGTGGCAGAGAACGGGAGCATGTGAGTCGACTATCTTCCGTGACCCGTTTGGAATGGATGCTGGTTCCTTCTTCGCAGATGACACCGATTAGGCGACGATGGAGGAGGGAGTTGAGAACCGAGGCTGGGCTGGCCTCGACACCGGCTAAGGTAAGTCCACTGGTAGGAGTCTGGTTTCCCCTAGCACCTTCCACGATCCGTACTAACGCTACTAACCCTTCACTAACCTTCTCTTCTGATCACAGTGCGAGCCTGCAAGAAAAGGCACCTCTTCTTCTCCTCACAGTGCGAGCCCGCAAGAAAAGGCACCTCTCCTTCTCCCCACAGTTCGAGCCTGCAACAAAAGGCAAGAGGTTTTTGCTTCTCACTCATTTCGAATTCCTTTCTGCAGATCGTAAGCCCTATCAACACGCAACACTGGGTACGCAAGGGCCGTAGTGTTATATGGTCCATCTCGCAAGCTGTCGCCTGTCCTGGCCCTCCGATTTTCATCGTCGAGCTTTGGCCTCTCCGTGTCCTCCTCACCTAGGTTGGTCATGTCCCTGGCCGCAAGCTACTTTCTTTCTCGATTCTATCTTCGCCGCACCTTCGTGCGTCCTCACGGCACCTATCGTCCACGATCAGGAACAGCGTTCGTTTTAAGCTATAGCATCCGTTCAATTCAGGGTCTACTTGCACGGTGTATCCTACCCGTGCCCTCAACACTGTCCTTATTCTCGTTTTACTCGGAATAATCTTCTTGTGATAATTTTGAACCATCCTTTGCTCGAACCTGAGTCTACTGTCTTGTACTCCATTCTCTTTTTGTTGTTCTCAGGGTCGACTCGGGATCGACGCATGCAATTGTACAGAACATATCTCTTCTGGCTGACGTCGACGCAAGTCGTGGTGCAAAGATAGCATGCGTTCAGTTGACGAAGGCCCGTAGCACCGTCGTCGTCGCTTTTGACGTGTTTCCCAATGAGTAGCTCGAGTATTTGTAGAGTTACCCGTCTGACCAAGCTCTCTCAACCTCTCTGTCAGAGGTCTCTAGGGCGTTTTGACTCTCCGTCGTCACCTTTTCCGAGCCACGTTCAACTTCGCGAATGGAAGCTTGGGCCGTTGCAACGCATGTCATGTTGCCGCGAAACCTTGTGGAGGCAGGCGACCACTTAGTTCTTTCTCCGCCAAACTATTATATACATAGTTCTTTCTATGATAGACTGGCCATCATAAGCAAGAAATTGCGTGTGCTTGAGAAGCTTAGAGAAAGGTGACGTTGGGTATAGGTGGATAATTGTCCAGGCACAAAGCGTTGTTGCCAGGAGGATTCGCGTTTGGTGCCATGGAAACCACACGCGAACCTGACAGTGACGATTTCCGAGGGCGCTTAGGGGGTCGGTTATATTGGGTTTCATTACGCCTGGCAGTCTCCATCGTTTTCTTCTTCACCTTCTGTCCTGTTGGACTTGTCCTGAACTCCTTTCCGTATTTCTGTCTCTGTACACCTCCTCCACCCGCCCACACTCTTTTAATTCTGCGAATACCTCCTACAAACTCCGCTATGCGCGCTCAAACTACCTTCTTGGTCCTTTCTGGATTGCTTTCGACCCTGGTCCAGGCGCACTTGGTTCCATGGCATCCTGGGATGTACTGCTTCGGTGTACGTGCTCGAATGATTCTTCTGGGATACTTGGGCGTGCGTTCTGATATATGATTGGATATAGGGTGTGCAAGGCGGCGACGATAAGAACGCTTACAATGCTGTCACTCCGCTCTACCAGCTTGACAAGTCCCAGTGGTGGATGCACCACGTCGACAGGGTACGTTCCTCTCACTTCCATTCATAGACCATCTCGCTTATCTGATCGACAGTGTGACGAGTTCCCTCCCGCACCAGGAAAGTTCCTCGAGCTGTGAGTCGCCACAGTACCGCGTTATCAGCCTGTGTTGATGGTTAACGTGAATGATCCAGCCCTGCCGGAGGAACTTTCCAAGTCGAAATCGCTGCCAACCGAGGAAAGACGTCCTGGTCTTTCGGTGGAAAGTTCGCGACGCTCTGGGGTGACGGCGCCGACCACCCGGACAACTACCAGGACTCCAACTGTATCGGTACCCCGTTACGTACGTTTCTCATACCATCGACGCGTTTTTCGAGTACTGAAAGATACGTGCGCAGTGCACACTGAAAACTACAACAACGTTGCTGGCTCTACTTTCGCGATCTCGTACACGGTACGTTTCCTGTGTTGCGGTGTCTGCCTCCTCCTATCTGACCCATTTCCTGCAGTCGGATATCAAGCAAGTGACCCCTGAGAACCTCGTCGTCTTCACTGTCAACGTACAGTACGTGTCAAATTACACCGTTCGCTTGGGCTCCCATCTCTGATACTCTGGACGACGCGCAGCTCTCCCTGGAAAAGGCACACCACCTTCGAGGTTCCTGCTGACTTGCCCGCTTGCCCTCCCGGCGGCTGCATCTGTGCTGTATGTACTCTCCCTCCGTATCTTATCTTGTAAGTTAGTATTGACGTCTCCCCTTTCACTAGTGGGGTTGGGTATGTCGGATCTCGTCTTGACATGTGTCTGCTGCAAACCTTGCTCATCGCGCTCCTTTCCACCTCTGCAGGTTCCCAACGGGTACGTCCTCTCTCTCATACCTCCATCCAGTTAAACATGCTAATTTCATCTTTTCTCCCTCAGTTGCGGGTAAGCCTTGGCCCCTCTAACCACCCATCCCTTCCTCTAACATCCCCCCAGCGAACCCAACATGTACCAAGTCCCCTACCGATGCAACGTCACCGGCGCCAAGTCCAACAAAGTCGTCGCCCAAGGAAAGCCCGCCAAATGGTGCGAAGACGACCCATCGAAATGCGTCAAGGGCGCCAAGCAGATGCTGTACTGGCATCAGTTGAACGGCAACAACATCGAAGTTGAGGGTTTCGATCTGAGCGGGAGGAGGAAGAGCCCGGCTTATAATAACAAGTGCGGGTTTGCTCATGGTAAGTTCTTTTTGGGGGGTGTGGGTGTAGATCACGACTGACTGACGATGGCTTTTAGGTGCCCAGAACGATATCTTCACTGATGGTTCTTCCTCTGGTTCGCCGCCTGCTCCTCCCCCTGCTCCTCCCGCCGACAAGCCCTCCGGAAACTCCGGCGGCTCGGCCCCAGCTTCGCCTCAGAACAACAGCCCCCAGCCTCAGAACAACAGCCCCCAGCCTCAGAACAACAGCCCCCAGCCTCAGAACAACAGCCCCCAGCCTCAGAACAACAGCCCCCACCCCGGCAAACCCGCTCCAGCCGCCAACCCACCCCAGCAGAAGAAATGCCAGAAGAAGCGCCAGCTCCCGAAGCTGAAGAGGGGCATGGAAAAGGTCGCTTACTCCTCTGCGTACAAGCCTTACCAAGGTCATGCGCAGCGCAGGAGCACTAACTTCTTCTGAGTGGTGTCGGGCACATTGCTATTCCTACTCTCCTTTCTGTTTCTTGGTATCTATCACTGCATCTGTCTCTCTCTCCATATACCCTGTAGTATTCTCTGTCTCCCTCCTTTATGACTCCGGCTAGGCCAGGTCTAGCTTCATGTCGTTGACGACCCGTCTTGTACCATATCGGCTCCCTAGGTTTATGTTGATCAAACGCCGCTCATGCAGCTGGTTATCTGTAGCCTTTTCGTATACACAGTAGTTGCGTACTAGTACAACTGTAGGACTTGATGTCCTCTTTGCTGAGAATATTATCCGCGTACGACTCTTCGCTCGTCAGTCGTCTCTGGATCGCAGTTACATGCAGGGCAAATGTGCAAGTCGTGCATAGGATACGAAGTTCCAAAGATACAATACGACATCTACAGTAATCTACAGCTACTGTGGACTCGCCACATCTCCCCCCAACCGAGGAGGTCCAAACAAGAACCGAACAGTCTCGTCTTCCTTCCCCAGCACTCGCCCCGCAAACTCCTGCATCAACGTCCCATTCGAGGAAGAAGAGTTCTTGTCGGTCTTCTGCCGCTTCCGTCTCCGCTCCTCGTCTCCGCCCTGTGCGTCCTCTCTCCGCGCTCGCAAAGCAATTTTCAAGTGCATGAGTACATCGGGTTTGTACGGCAGTGGGAGCGTCGTGGATTGGGCACGGGGGAGGGAGGTCGGCGTTTGTGATTGTGATGGGGAGGAGGGCGTGCGAGGGGATGTATGTGTGGATGGAATTGGGTGCTGGCAGAATTGGATGAGGAGGTCGATTACTGCGTGGGCGATTTCTGTGAAGTGCAGGTGAGTGGCGTTGAATACGTGACCCGACCAGACAGAAAGCGTCGCACCTTCGAGATCCGCAGACTTCGCTTGGAGTTTGGTTTCCCAATCTCCTGAATTACCGAGCTGTGTGACGAGCGGGTGCACGGTGGATGTATTTTGCAGGTCTACTCGAGGTGGGGTCGAGTTGGGGTCGAAGGAGGAGAGGAGGCCTGCGAGGTAGAGACCCCCGAGAGCGATGACGTGGGGTGGGTATTGGAGCGGGACGAGTGTTCGGTGTCTAGTGATACCAGTGAGGAGGAGAAGAAGTAAGCCAGTCGAGGACACGTACGAGTCAGCAGCTAGCCTCCATGCCATCTTCGTCGTTTCTTTGGAAGCTACGCAGGAGAGATGAGAAAGGGCGAACGGGGATAGAGAGTATACTGGCGTACCTCCAAAGTACTTCCCGAGCTTTATCACATAGGGAAAACACATTCGAGAGTTGAAGTTGAAGCAGACTGTTTCGAGCATCAACCTCTCCACAGCCAATAATCGCTGGCGGTCCTGCTCCACCGTCTAAGCCCAGGTGCATATCACTTAGCGAGCGTTCCTCTGCAATTTAAGGGCTGTTAAGACGTACCGCTGGGTCCATGCGATCAAGGTCGACTTCGCCTGTTGACCGTGATGCAGCTTCAGGCAGTCGGATAGAATACGAAGCGGCCAGCAGTTCTCGAGGCTTCTTCAAGGTGTCGTGCATCTTGCTAGAGACGTAGATCGCAGATAGCCCAACGTCCTACACATTTTGTACGTTAGAAGAGATGGCGCTGCAAGGCTTTGCTAAACACGCACGAAGTAGTTAAAGTCTTTCCGGGGGAAGAATAGGTGGAATCGGTGGTAGAGGTTCTGCGCAGTGCCGACGGTCCTACGCGGGCTGCATATTGTGTGAATTTTGGAGCTTTGCCTAGTATGCGCAGATTCTCAGGCTCACGCTCACGTACAAGCCTATCTTCTCGCCCATCCCCTCAATGAAGCTACATGCAAGCTGCTTCATCTTGTCTTCCTGAGAAGCCGAGATCTTGCCGCGCTGTTTCTCAGAAAGCATGCTTATCTGTAAGTCGGTGAAATATGGCCGGTGATGCCTGGACGACGACGCTGGGTGTTGTGCAGAGCTGTCCATGGGGAGAAGGTAGGAGCGCGTCAAGGACAAGTGAGGGAGGATGCAAGGGTGAGGTGATGCGGTGATGTGGCCCGGTTCACCTCGTTTATCTCCTTCTCGGTCAACATCCTGCCGCGAAGCAGCATGAGAGTGTTCATCGCGATGAAAAGAGTTGGAAGCACCACGAGCTATCATATGTCTGTAAATACAATGTCCGCGTTTGTCGCCCTATCATGCCCCCGCCCACTTCGACTGACTTGTTCTCCAAGTCTTTCCCAGTGCACCAACAACAAGAACGGCGCCGACGTCGGTGTTTGCGAGATTGGTGGATAAGCTTGGGCCCTCATCCAGAAGTGCAGCAGACGATCCGTCACTGCTTCCACTGGAACGCCCCGGGCCGTGGTGCTTCTTATGAAACTCGACATATACCACATATTAGCACAATATTCTCGCAAGGCCACATGCCTGACGGAAAATCTCTCAAGATACAGCAGCAAGAAGGTTCCCCTTTGTGATTGGAGCTTGAAGAAGCTCATACTAATGGATTAAAAGGTAGAAACATGAGCAAACTATTGAGGCATGTACACTCATACCCATACGAGCTAGATGTAGCTGTATCTGCACAGTGTCGGATACCGCTAAAGAGTTTGGATCACCCGGGCCTGCTTGCGCGATGCGGTAAGCCTCAACGCGCGACGTTTCGGAAACACATCTCGCGCGCAGGCATAAATACAGTGCGGGCTCAGTAACAGCACGAAGTTGGAGGAAATGATGATCGCACCGCTGTATAGTTAGCACAGGAAGCTGCATCGCAGGAGGAAGCATCAGGAACACAAAATGGATCTAAGGATCGTCCACCTACCTAGTGTTTGGCGGATGGATTATGCAAGGCACCTGAGGACTGCAGGCGAAGAGAGGTGACCTTGATAACGATCCGGCAAGGCTGCTTAGTGGATGGTCTGGCAGTGAGGGCGTTGGCCAAGTGTGAACAGAGCCTCTCCAAAGATGAGTTCGAGATTGAGGCCCAGAGCACGTCCATGATACTAATGAAAATCCAAATGGTGCAAGTATTGAAGGTCATCACGGATGAGATCAAAAATTGGCGGGTAGGGTCTGGTGTAGTCGTTAAGGGTGCAGAGCGGAACCAATGATATGAGGGAAGTTGAGGACGGGGCCAGACACGCGGGTTGAGCGAGGTCATGAGAGAACCCGGTGGGTGTACAATTTGAGTAGAAAGGAGGACGGCAGATGTTCGGGTTGTCGACGCGGATGTGCCTAGGTGAGCTCGGGATTTCTCAAGAGGAGAGGGAGGAGAGCGTGTGCCAGTTCTTGCATTGGAGAATGGAAACAGAGGAAAACAGGCAACCTCAAAGAAAAAGCAAAGAGAGACATGCAACTTGAACAGGCAAACCGAAGGAAGGGGAAGGTTGAGAGTGAATAAGAGGTCCGAAGAGCAGTTTGGAAGAAGTTCGAAGGCGAAAGCAGAAGGTTAGGTCTGAAACGTAGGAATGGGACAGAAATCCAAAGAAAAGGTGAGCAGTGAAAGAGAAGTTCAAAGGAGAAACCGAGAAAAGGATCCAAAAGAAGTCCCGAGAAGGAGTCCCAAAAAGATCCCAAATAGAGGTCCCAAACGAAGTCCTAAAAGAAGTCCCAAAAGAAACCCCAAGAAAGAAATCCGAAAGGACATCAAAGAAGTCCAGGCGAAAACATGGAAAGGGGGTCAGCCCAGTGCGACACAGACCCGAGGCCGCATTAAGTGTCTCAGAAACCGCCCCAAAAACCCGACACCCTCAACTACTGTGCCCCACAACTACATGCTCATCCACCCCCGTCGCTCACCACTGGTCTACAACTATCGACCACTCGTCCTTTACCTTTGTAATGAAGATTTGTCAGTAGAGATAGTAAGACGTAAAACGGAGCAAACATACCTTCTTGGGCCAACGCGCACAGATCCCAGCACCTCGCCGATCTCACCATCCCTCCGCCCTCATCATCGGTCTCCACCTCTAGAAGTGACGGTAGTCAGCGACAAGAATAAGAGGGAAAGGAGAGAGCATTAGAACATACCTTCTTGGGTCATCGCAACAAGATTCCAACACCTCGTCGATCTCGTCATCCCTCCGCCCTCATCGTCGGCCTCCAAGTCGGCCTCTTCAGGTACGAATCGTCAGCAACCATGATAAAATGTAAAGGATAGAGAATCAGAAGTTACCCTCTCGAGCCAACGCAGCGAGATCCCAGCATCCGTCCGAAGTTGCCAACCCCTCTTCTTTCGGCTCTGCAGTGAACGCTTGTCAGCATAGGTTAAAGATGTGATAGAAGAACAGTAGCATACCTTCCTCTGCCATCATGGCGAGACCCCAATATCCCATCGAACTCTTCAACCCCTGCTCCGGCTCTACAAAAAGTATCGTCAGCGGTGGTCAAGATGTAAGAGAGAAAGGAGAACATACCTTCTTGTACCATCGCAGCAAGATCCCAACATCCCATTGAGTTCGTCAACAACTGCTCCGGCTCTACGAATGAAGTATTGTCAGTGGCGGTAAAGTCGCAAGAGAGCGAGAAGAACATACCTGGTCCAGCCAACAAGCCGACGTCCAATGGTACCCCAACGACCGAGAAATAAGAAGAGCCGACGACTGCCGGAGTCGGTGCCGGGAGGAGGAGCGCCATGTTGAAGTTCAAGTCGGTGATGGGTCGTTTGTAGGGCATCGTTGGTGTTTGGTGGCGTGTGGTGCGTTTGGTGTGTGGTGCAAGTGGTCTGTGATGAATGATGATGGCGGGGGGAAGAAAGAGAGGGCTAGAGGAGAAAAGAGGTTTATATAGACGGGAGGTCGAGCTAAGGTTTGTATCTGTTCGGGCTCGCTAGACAGGAGGAACGAGTGGAAGGATATCGGAGATTGTGTGGAGGCAGTGGATCGAGAGAGTGGAAGTCAATAGAGGCATATAGAGGTATGTCTGTCTGGGCTGGACAGTAGGAGGAGAGCTGGGCCAATGGTCGCGGGGGGTGAGTAAAGTTTTGGAGGAAGTAAGCGCAACCATGGACACGGAGTAGAGCACTGGAGCTATCGCTCGCGTCAAAAGTTGAGCGAGGACCAGATAGATGGTGGTCAATGGGCGTTTAGCCATCTCATATGGTTGTTAGAACATCTAGCAGCAAAGCTTCAATTGTTCTGCAAAACGGGTCAATACAGGAGAGCTTCATACAGCAGAGACGGGGGACAACGCACGCTCAACTGTCCAGGGAGGTATATCGATTTACCTGTGCCTGTCTAGCCTAGACAGGAGGAAGGAAGGTGGGCCGGTGGTTGCGAGTAAAAGGTAGAGGGTCAAAGAGGTATTGGTGTCCTAAAGATGATACATGTTCGCGCGTCGAAAGCACTATCGGGGAAATCAGAGGCGCCGTGGGGTTTTATCAGCAAGTGAAAGACACAGCTAGTGTCCAGAAGAGACTGGGATTCTGCAGCAGATTATCAGCTTAGTCTGAGGGAAGCCCCATGCACGCCAGAAATAGGACTTACCAGCGCTTGCCTCGTCCAGGTCGTCCAGTGAAAGCTCAAGTTCATTCTCAGAGGTGCACTGGCCTGGAAGTGTATACTTGGGCAGTGTGCAAATGCGAGGACCAGCTCCAGACGTTTGCACAAAGCTGGAGCTTGACATGAAGAACGTACTGGAGCTGACGGGTCGGTGGATATCTCATGCGGGAACCATAGGGATGTCCTTTCATAATCAAACGAAATGTACGCCTTCGTCGAATAAAGTCCCGTCAAGGTTGAAGGTGTCACGAATGAAATGAAAAGAGCATGCATTCGTCGCAGAGCATGAGAGTTCGGGTTGGAATCTACCTGGACGCTTGGTGATTTGCCATCAAGGTGATCTCTGAGTAGAGATTGAGTAGAGCAGGACAAGAACAGAGAACGAGCTGAAAGTTCATAATCGTCACACAAGCGAATAGAGTTATAGGAAATTTTATGTCGAAAGAACCAAGGTGATACAAGTACATCGAGAATTCCCTAAGAACAAGGTCCATGAGAACTAGTCCGACTCTTCGATCGTCGCCAACGACATCTTCAACTCCCCCTTCACGACCTGCGCCCTCAAAGCGTAATGTACGTGGTACACGGGCTGCAGGCCTCTCTTCACCATACCCGGCCTCAGGTCCTTGTGGATAGCGTGGCAGATACGGTCCCGCTTCTGCACGAGTGCAACATGTGCGATTGTGCGGGACTTGCGGCTGGATTTGGCGGGTGCAGGGAGGGGAGTGCGCGCCTTGATCTTGTGCTGGTACGACTTCGTCCTCGTACGCATCTTCATTGGTGCAGCGGTAGCATCGCTGGCTCTCCTCGAGAAGACGAGCTCTGAGAGCTCTGCGCTCCCTCTCCTAGTAGCGCCGACCAACTTGTTGAACTGTCCCTTGATGACCTCGTGTGCCGCGGGGCGACAGGGGTCTTTGTCGGTGACGACGCCAGTTAGGGTGTGGTGGTAGAGCTTCATGCCAAATTCATGGACGATGGTCCAGTCGGCGGGGAGAGGGAGCGACTTGTAGGCGGGTTTGGTCGACTTTGTACTCTGGATGGGGGATTGTCGAGTGTGGGTGTGGGTAAGAGCTGAGCTCGACCCCGAGGAAGATGCCCCCGGGGATGAAGCGAATATGAACGAATTGAACATGTTGAAAGTGGTTGGGTTGTGAGTTGGGTTGGGTGTGAGGTTGTTTGCTGCAGCAAGTGCGAGTGTTGTTAACGTGAGTTGTGCTGTGTTGTGTTGTACTGTGAAGTGAGCTTCTTAGCCCCAATCGTGCCCGTATTTATACCTTGAGACCAGCTATACGATGGAACAGGAGAACAGGTCAAGAACAGGCTGTTGGCAGGGCGGTGTCGAGACCAAATGCCCCCCTGGGTAGGAGTTCAGCCCAAAGTTCCAGATAGTCCTTACAGGTTTTGCAGGTGCATCCACCCAATTTCCTAGGGAACATTGTCAAGTTAATCAGGGAGATGGCCAGAGTCGTCTTAGTTCACAACAGCATCTTAGAGTTATGCGCGAGACCAAGCTGGGACCTCTTCACAGCGTTCAGCACACAGACAGGAGAGCGAGAAGATAATGGTCGCAAGAAAGCAATATCGTCGCTGGGATAATAAGATTCATGGAGCGTCGGCGCAGCGGGCGACTCGAGACGATGGTGGGAGGGGGTCGAGCGTCTGATCGGAGCGCAGAGTCGAAGACGTTGCAGGCAAGCAGGAACAAGCAAGCACGATTCCACGAGGCATGGCTCTGCTGCTGCTCGTACTGATTTGGTCTATATATTCTACAGTTTATTACTTTCCTCATAGCCCGTTTAGCTCAGTGGTAGAGCGCGCCACTCGTAAGGTTAATCATTACAATGGTGAGGTCGGTTGTTCAATCCAGCCAATGGGCACTCTACAACTAGTCAGTAGTTGCCAGTACTGTTTGCCCCAAGCTTATCTCGGATTTTTTCCTTCACTGACTTACTGTCCGCAAGGGATCCTGGTACCCAACGAGAACCATTGTGAGATCAACTGGAATCTGGAATCTGGATACTAGGACCAACACCGTCAATATTTTGTTGGAACTTGGAGCCGCTTTCGGCACTTCCCTCCAAGACTAAGTGCAATGGCATCCGAGGAGTCCTCGGCGGTAACTCTCGCTTTGATTGGCGGCCATTCTCAGCTCTTTCAACTTGCTCCACTTGGAGACCTGACTCGGTGGACAGAATCCATCTACTCTTGCTTTCACATCCAAGAAAACGGCCTCGCTTCTATAAGGTGGCCAATACCGAAAATCTGCAGTTGTTCGTCAGTGTATCAGTCCAGATCGAAGACACTGGTCGCACGGAGAAAGAACACCGCCTGGTTGCATTTACCCTCAGTCGTCGAGTCCTTTCTGCCCTGTGCTCCGGCTGTCCCAATCACATCCAACAGCACGGATGGTCTTTTTATTAGGAGCACTGTACGCGCCACCTGAATGACCTCCGGTTCGACGCTTTGATGCTTCCAGATGTAGACTCGATTGTTGCTTGTGCGCATCGACGTGGAGGACAAAGCGGACGTTTCTAGCACAGCCCCAGCGACCTCACGCTTCCGTGCATAGGAAAAACTCTGGAAGTCAAGAATTGTAGGCGTTTAGACTCAGCTCGTACTGACAATCTTGCCAATGCAGCTCGATACTTCTACGTTAACATTTCATCAAGGAAATATACCGACACGCTCTCACAAGGTGGCCTCGCAGAAGGAGTCGGTGCTTGTAGAGTTGGAATAATGAGGGGATCTTGCTAGGTTTTCGCCAGTGAACGCGAAAGCAGATGCTCCCTAAGAATCTGGTGAGCAGTCTTCCTTGGATCATGGGCGGGTATTGTGGAAGACGACAATATTCACTCACAAGATCCTAGGTTTCATCCAACAATCGAATCTAGAGAACGCTTCAAAGGAACAGCTGGTGCAAGCTCACTTGGGCTTGGCACCGAAATCGACGAGTAGAGCATATTTGTTGGCTCGTCTAGAATGAGATAGCTTCGAGGATAACTCATACCTAGCGCAGCTGTCTTGGCTCCACGGGCTGTATACCATCGTCAACAAGCGGGCGCAAGACGAGCTCGGGCTTCTTCAGCGTTCACCACACTAAGCGGGCGTACACGAAACGGGGTACCGGTTGCGCATCAGTCTAGAAACAGCGGCAGACCAGCCTCGAGTGGAACAACAGCTTCTCATCCCAACATAATCGCAAGGGAAGGGCGGCTACTAGTATTGGACGTCGTTTGCTTCGAAAAATGTACGTCTGTGTGTCCCTGGTCTTGGTTAGGAACCCTTTCCCTGTCGTGTCTGCGATAAATTCTCATCAGTGTTGCTTCCAGTTCGATGCCTCCTCGAGAGCGGGGCTCCTCCATCTCGAAGGGAAGGACTTCACGACGCAAGGCTTCAGACTGAGTTGCCTCATCGACAGTTGCGGATGAACATGAGTGGCGAAGAAAACAACCGAAACTCTGGCCGCCAAACATCCGCGATGGCCACTCTGTCAGCGGCCACACAAGCAAAGGTCCAAGTGGGTTGATGCCTTTCTCGATGCCCCATTGCTGCAAATGGGCGCCGTACCTAGCACCAGGCCTAGGGCGTGGAAGCCCGGTTCCATTGTCACGGTCGACATCTGCTTTCCCCGCGGCTGGACGAACTGGGGGACAATGGACGACAACGAGGCTACCCCATCTTCTCCTCCTGACCCGGAGTCAGCTCTGCAATCCATCGCTCAATGCGGTCACCCGCCCTCCTTAGTGTTCCATTGCTAGGCTGGGGTGTGGAGGCGAGGGTCCATTATCCCGATCGCGCAAAAAAAAAAAAACGCAGGCTGGACGAACTGGGAAACAATGAGTCTCTGCACTGTCTGTATCTTCCTCCAATTCCATCACATAATGACATATCTCTCACTTCTCTCCCTCCTTCTCCTACCTCTTCCTTTCACGACTTCACCTTTACTTCACTTCATACCTTCTCAATCATCCGGCATGGAATACCCTTACTTTGGAACCCCTCTCGAGCTGCCTGGCGCAGTGTACTCGTACGATCCCTCCATCCAAGTTCAACCTCTTCGACACGAACGCAAGGGTCGGAAACATGGCCTATCCGATAGGAAGATGCAAGCGTTGCAGGAAATGAAGGATAGGCACAAGCGAGAAAACCAGCTGTATAGGCAGGACATGGGAATCGACCCTCGGCTTACGCAGACGCCTGGTGAGTAGTCTTTTGGATTGTGATCATGTACGAGTGTTTGTGCTAAGTGATTTGTTTGCAGTCGAGTACTGCCACCAGGACACTGAAGATTTCGAGATGGGCGACGACTCCATGCTGAACAACGACATCGACTCGGCGCAGGCGCCGCTTTTTGAGAGAGTCGGTGATGGCTGGAAGTGCCTACACAAGCACTGCAAAGTCAGACGACCATTCACCGAGAAGGGTTCTGTCGAACGACACTGGAAGACTCTACACGCCCACACCAAGGAGAGGTTCGAGTGCCCGAGCTGTCACAATGAGTACGAGTCTCATTTCTAATTCTCTACCTTCCTACGTCCGCTGATCGAAGGTCGGCTTGATTCAGCTTTTCCCGCCAGGATGCCGTCAACAAGCATGTGAAAGGCGGCAGCTGTCCAGGTTCACCTTCACCTACCAAGAAGGGGAAGACGGTCACGGCCAAGGACTCGAACGCTAAGAGGCACGTTGTCAAGGAGAGGAGCGTACAGAGTGCCAGTGGGCCTATCAGTATCAAGAAGATCGGGAGGCAGACCATGAACTCATTGGCTACCGCCGCGGCTCTGAAAACCTCCAAGCCCAACGCTACCGCTGGCCCTTGCTCGGATAGGACTCTTCGTCGTCGCAAGAGCAGTTTGAGTTTCCAAATCTGAGCGTCGACGTTCCGCCTCGAGATGATTCTGGTATGTGGTCGTCTTAGGATGCTGCTCTTCCATGTCTGACCACCAGCCTGACACCTCTTAGATGATTTTCACTCCAATCAACGGCCTTCTCTCGATCTGTCATCCCTGACATTGTGTCTTTCCCCCCTTCACCGCATTCCTTTATCCATGTTCCATCATCACCCACGGACACAACCACATTCATTGACTGCCTCGCTCATTCACATGTAAAACCCACCCTCGTTGCACACCCTCATTAATCTTCTCCTTCACAATCATTCATCTCCTCCCTCATACATACTATCCCCTCTCCTTATTCCACTACTACACTCATTCACGTACCTCACTTGCATGTTACGCGACGCTCATTCATCCTCTACGTACTGTATATGTACCTCCCTCCCCCTATCTGCCTTGAACGCAGGACGACTCTCTTTAACCTCGTGTAGCATAGTTGTTTTATGCTGCTGTAATAGTGATAGTCACTATCGTGCTCTCCCTTGATAATTGTACATAATCTACTTGCATTCAGGGCCTCGATGCTAGTTGACGCCTGACAGAAATCTGGAATGCCGAGGGCTTGCTATTGCAATAGGTGGTCGGTTCAAGAACATCGTCCTAGGCATACATATGATTGAGGAGCTGCTATCACAAATGAGGTTTGCCTGTGTCTGAAGGAGAAATTTCATAGCTGGACTTGCACGATGACATGAGGTGCGACAACGACATAGATTGAAAACAGAACTGCCTGATCCTCCCAGACGACGACAGACCAATCCAAAGAATCTCAAAGACAAAGCACCCTCCTCATCACCCCCTCCAACTTCTCCTCCGCCCCCTCCCCAAGCGTCACACCCGACCTCCACGCAACAAACCTATCCGGCCGAACAAGAACCGCCCCATCGTCCTCCACCCCACGTCGTTCAGCCCACTCATTGTACAAGTCCGTGTGCGCCTGGCCGTACCCGATGGAGAAGACGTTGATCGTGATCCCAAGGCGCTGGGAGACGGCTTGGGCGGCGGAGTGCCAGGCGGAGCCGCCGATGCCGGTAAAGAGGGCGAAGGCACCTTTGCCTGCGAGGTCGTGCGTTGATATGCGGGCGTGGGTGGGGGTTGGGGTGCTTAGCCAAGCCTATTAAATCAAAGACGAAGAAAGCCATCTCAGTAAGTATACCATGAATGAGAATAGAGGGGATGAACGCACATGAGGAAGACGCGAGCCCGGATACGTCGAAGGGATATGTTCCCTCAGCAGATCCTTAGGCCTCACCGGCTCCTCCCTCTCATCCTGCAGCCAAACCGCACTCGACTCATAGAAATGGTTCATCTCAATCCCAAACGCATTCAACTCCGTATCGCTAATCTCCAACGCCTCCCTGAAGATCCTCCTCCTCTCCTTCCCCCTCTCCCCCGCCTCCTTCAACTCTTTCAACGTCGCCTTCGCCTTCTCCACCGCCTCCTCAGAGCTCAACCCAGGTTGATGGAACCCAAGTGCCGCATGCAACTTCATATGATCCCGGATCCCGTCGTTCGCGCGCTTGATCATACCCACACCCACAGGCTGTCTTTCAGCCGAATACGTATCCAATAACCTAAGACCCGCCTTACCCTGCAAGACATACGCGATCTTCCACGCGAGGTTGTAGCTATCCTGGATACTGGTGTTCGAGCCGAGACCGTTGGCGGGAGGGTGGCGGTGGACGGCGTCGCCGGCGCAGTGGACGCGGCCGAGGGAGTAGGCGGATGCAACGGTTTCGCGGACGCGCCAGTGGGAGATGGAGATGAGTTGGGTAGGGGGACACGAGGGGCCGATGAATTCGCGGACTCGATCCATGTACATGGAGTCGGTGGGACGCTCTTTTTCGCCGGAGGGGGTGGAGAACATGATGGCCATCCATTCTTTCCAGGGCTGTGGGGCAGTAAACTTGTCAGATATATAGTAAAGGAGAGACGGAGATAGATAGACGAACCTTGACAGCTCGAAACACACCGAACGGACCCCAAACTGGCCCAGGCCTCTCAGCGAGGTAAGTATGCGTGATCAAAGCCCTCCTCGAATGCGCCAATTCCGTCAAATCGCACTTGAATAGAACGTTCGTCGCCAGTGCACCAGCGGGTGCTACCTTCATCGGAATCCCCAGGTGCTCCATGACGGGAGATTGACCCCCATCAGCACCGATGACGAACTGGCTTCGTACGCTGAACGTCGCGCCGGTGAGGCAGTCGCGGAGCTGGGTGGTGACGCCGTCGGCGTCCTGCGAGAGGGTGATGAATTCGGTGTCGAAGCGGGCGGTGATGCCGTGTGCGGTGGATTCTTTGAGGAGGATGGGTTCGACGTAGGTTTGGGGGATTTCGAGGTGGTTGGAGGGGGACATGGTGTGGTAGTTTTCCATGCGGCGAGCCTGGTAGTGGTAAACTCTCGTTAGCTGGTGTTCCATTTGGGGAACCTTGCGGAGACGTACTGTTCCAAACACGCGGTCTCTGGCGTACTCTTCGCCCAGAAGAGTATCGGCGTAGCGCACCTCGGCGAGGTCTCTCTGCAGTAGACCGTCGTTGATCATATCGTCTTCGATTCCGACGTCGCGGAAGCACTCCATCGTCGCTGTGTTGGTGACGTGCGCACGAGGAGTGTCGGCAGTGCCGTTGGCCTTGCTGATCATCAGGACGTTGATAACATCTAGGTAAACGCGCAGAATTAGACGACAGTCGAGTATGCACTCGAGATAGTGGGAATGTACCGAGATGAGCGAGGAACGTGGCGGCTCCCGCTCCAGCTGGTCCTGCACCGATGATCAGCACGTCGTAGTGAACAAGGGGTTCGCCGCTGGAGTTGGTTTCGGTTTTCGTAGACATTGCTTGGTTTTAGTCGAATGTGTGAGAGAGATTGGGCTGAAGCTTGGGAAACTTCTGGCAATCCAACCGACTCGAGTCGTTTCCTTATAAGCAAACGAAATCCTGGACGTGTGTCCATAAATCCGGGAGGGTTCAGGTTAAGCCAGGATGTATCTCCCAGTCTACATCGTCAGCAGGATTATTCGTGGACTGTATGGTCCAATAATGTGGTGCAGACCAAAGACGCCGGAGCTGATGGAAGCTTGGGTATTCCATGGCGTAAGCGTCGACCGCGGGAGGCCAGACGTTCCCAGGACTGGGCGCTTCTTGAGATGTGCCTCATCTACAGCTCGTAATATGAATACAACTGTCGAGCTGCTGACGCAAATGTGATTTGTCAACCCGCAGAAAAGAGATCTAGAGCTTGCACGTTGGACGATGGCTGGAGGCGGTGGTGGTGGTGGCTGACGAGAAGAGCAATCTTGGTCACCAGCCCGCGGCGCCTTTGAACACGGTCAAACCAACTAGGCGTCCCATACGCTGCGCTGTTCCGGATTGCACCAAAAATTGGGAATCTGCAACCGGTGACCCTCATCCACAGTCTCTGTACCTGCCAGTTCCAACACGGACAGTCTGATCCCTGGCTTCATCTCGCTCTACTCGGCCAGCCTAGGCATGTGGCGCTGGCCGGCTTGTCAGGTTGGAAGGCTGATGGGTGGGCTATCTTGATCAGTACAGGATCTGCTTGGTTGCACGGGGTAATATGGGCAAATCGGCCAAATCGGCCAAGACCTGCCATCCTTTACGGGTCTGCTCTCCGACCGCAGAATCTCCAGCAACCGCCATTCTCAGCGCGACCGGCCAACTTTCCAGCGTCGGTCATTCCCAGCACGACCGGCCAACTTTCCAGCGTCTTCCAACCCACACGTGATCGCGTTCCTCCTTGATGGCTCCCGCCATTTTCGTAGACGAGGAGGCACAGCTGCCCGTCGGCTTCCGTATTCATCAAAGTCTCCAGAACGTCCAGACATACGACTGTCGCCGGATCGTACAACAAATACGCGTCGGTGCTTATCCCCACCAAATCTGCTCTCCCAACGCTCACCGTGTCGTCGTTTTCAGGAGAATGGCGGCGCTATGGTTAAGGAGGAGGAGCTCGCAACCTTCGTGATATGTGCTCCGACCTTCGAGGTCGCGCTGAAGTACCGGTATATCATGAGTGGGATGAAGAATAGCCCCAAGTTTCGAAACCCCGAGTGGGTCGAGCGGTGTCTCGAGTTTGGATACCTCGTCAGCGACGACAAGCCGATTCAGGGGATGCCAGGCAGGGCAAAGTCGAATCCGTATGCGTACTCGTGTGTCATCTTATTCCATCGAGGGATTGAGTGCACTTTGGCTTACATGTGCATGTGTTTAGATACGCGTACACGGTGGACGAGAAGCGCAAGCTTGCGCGGTACTTGGCGTTCCAGTACCCGTACATAGAAGATGGCGGGCGCTCGGGTTATGCGCCGTACCAGAGACTAGAGATGATGGTACGTTTGTACCATACCGGCTCTTCTACCCAGCTGATGATACTCTTACCCTCCAGGCCAAAACCGACGCGTACTTCGCATGGGCCAAGCGAAGCACTTGGCAAGGTTGGCGCGAATGTTACCGCGCCTACCAACCTTTCATCGACGCTGAAATCAAGAAGCTGGTGGAGAGTGGTGAGGTGGACCCGGATACCAAGGTGTGTACCTTTCCTTTTCTTCCTTCACGCGAGATCTCGCCTGAAGGACCTTAGCTACGAGATCATCGAAGGAGGGGCGCGAATAGACGCGGTTGGAACCCGTCCTATGGCAAGGGCGAGAAGGATGAGGAAGAGGAGGAAGAGGAGGAGGAGGAGGAGCTACCGCATGTGAAGGAGAGACCGCAAGAATTGAACAACGGCGAAGAAGATCCCCTACTCGAAGAACAAGAAGTTGCTTCATTACCTCGCGTCAATCCTCACCCACCTCCTTATAGAGGAAGTACAAGTCGGGTCCTGCCCATGCGCAGTCTGACTACAGCTCCCAATCGAACTACAGTGGTGACGGTGGGACCACGGCGCAAACGCCTCCGACGAGGCGAGGATCCATCGCACACTCGCCCTTCTGAACGTCAAAATGCCGATAGCGATAGATCCTTTCCTCCTTCCCGTGCAGGTCGGACTCCAACACGTAGCAACAATAAGGACAATCAACTTCAGAACAATCAAGATACCCAACGCCGTCCTGCCCCCAAGTGCAACCCTCGTATCCAGCAAATATCGCAGATTCGTTGGCAGCAGGAAAGATCGCAGGCTCATTCGCAGCGGACGACGCAGCCTATTGCGTCAGGGTCGAACGTCCTGCTCGAGATGCTCTCCAGCCAAACGACCACTCTTGCGCCTACTTCGGTGAGACCGAGGGAGAAGGTCTCTTCAAAGAGGAAGCGTCGAAGGGAGGACCCGGTTTCGGATGAGGATGAGGATCCCATCGAGGCTGCACGACGCGCTACGCCCAAGCGATTATCCCGACGCAGGGAGGACTACGAATCTCTTCCCGATGACATGGACATGGTCGTGGACAATCACATGGATATGGACATGGACCAGGATACCTTCCTCCAAGACTTGGACCTCGAAGCGAAGGGAAGAAGCCCGCCTGCGGATGAGCTAGACATCGAACTCCTCGAGCGGGGTGCGCGCTTTGGGTCGTTACCCGGAGATAAGGATTCTATCCTGCAGGATGATATAGTCTTGGACGAAGAAGGGTGGCAGGAGGTGGAGGACGAGGAGCCTGAAGCTGATGTCAAGATGCTGGGAGACGATGAAGATGGCGAGGAGCGGAGAGAAAGACGGCCGCGGGAGCAAGTTGGCTCGGCGGAGGAGGATGAGGATGAACAGGTCATCGACGACGAGGACGAGGACGAGGAGATTGTGAACGTTCAGGGCGAGGAGGAGATCGTTAGCGGCGATGAGGACGTTATCTACGACGAAGAGGAGGTTATCAACGACGAAGAGGATGTTATCAATGACGAAGAGGAGGTTATCAACGACGAAGAGGAAATCATCGACGACGACGACAACGACGAGATCATCCACATTCAGGACGACTCGGAAATCATCAACTACCAGAACACGGTCTCCGACCAGGACGAGATCATCAATGTGCAGAACGACATTTTTGACGATCAGGACGAGATCATCCAGGACGACCAAGACGACAATGCTCATCCAGTGGCATCATTACATAGATCCCCAACGCCGAGCCCACCTGAGTCTCCTCAACGGGCACCCCAACGCTATACCAGGCATACCGCCCCAAGTCCGTCCCTTACCCCTCTACCTCCACCACCCCGACGATCCCAGGCCCCGTCTCCCCGTCGAACGAGAAGTCGTAGTGCTGCTGTGCAACCAGCGGTCAAACCTCAGACAAGGGGAAGAAGCACGAAGCCTCCTCCTTCCAAGGAAAGTCGAAATGAGTCGCCTCTCACCTCGAAGGAGGACTCGCCACGTGGCCTTGTGACTAGGTCTCGCTCGAGGTCTACGTCGGTACAGTCTGTGCCAGCTCGTCATGCTTGCAGTAGAGGGAAAGGAAAAGGGAAGGATAAGGTGTCCAACCAGCCGAGAAGCAAGGTTCACGCCGAACCTCACCAAGATACCCTGGCGCACATCGACGAAGAGGAGGAAGATATCATTATTGATTGGGAAGATGAGATACCCAACCGTGTGCTGTCCCCAATCGTGCACTCTCCGCCGCCCCCGCCTCGGAGAAGGACGTCTCTGATGGAGTCAGACGACGACGGTGATGATACCCATTCGCTATCACCCCTTCGCCCACCACCTCCAAACAGTGCTCAAAGGAGAGCGATGGTCGAATCCGAGGATGAAGAAATCGACAAGATACTACGACGCAAGAGTAACCTAGCTCGTCAGCAACCCAGGGCATCAGACGAGGTGTTCCTCCCCGCCGATGACCGAAAACGACGAGTCTACTTACATTCCGCCATGAACGAGCCTGCTGCATTCGCCACACCCACACCTATGGCGCGTGCTGGGCCCGGACTTTCTTCAATGAGAGCAGCCGCTCTTCGCCTTGGTGGTGTTGGTCTTGGTCCGTCAAAGATGGCTAGACATTCATTCCCCGAACAAACAGCCCGCTCGCCTTTCCTCGACCTCTCACAACCCCATGCGTCACAGAGGCGACCCCGCGCCTCCATCGCCGTCGAACATCCATTCAACACCAGCCAGACCTCTCCCTTCCGTAACCTTCCCTGGCCCAGATCTCCGCGGCAGAGTTTCCCTTCTCCCGATCATCATCATCCAGACCGTACGGCCCATGCCATTGCGAATGTCGAGGCTGAAGTGGGCGACTTCCCGGCGCGGGGTACGCAGGCGAGGGAGATTGTGACGCAGCAGTTGTTGGCGGGGGAGTATGTGCCGCCGGAGGGGACGAGGGCGAGGGTGTTTAAGGATGGGCAGAAGGCTAGGGATGGGAAGGGGAAGGGGAGGGAGAGGGAGAGTGATGGGAGAGGGGCGCAGGGAGTAAGGTCGAGGAGGGGACGATGAGAGCGTATGTTTTGTACACTTTCACGGTTCTCTACCGTGTATCAGTCTCTACAGTATATCTTGAGCTATTTTCTTGTACATTTCACTCGGCGGATAGTGGGGAACGATGATACTTTGTTTCAAAAAAGGGGATTGCCCAGGATTGCATACAGACGAGACATTACTGGTGTATACCGAGTACAGATACCGCGGAGAAAGGTTCATGAAAACGTTAAGGAGGAAGAAGAGGTGGCCAAGAAAGTCTACGACGAAGCCTAGGAGGTACAATGGAAGCGGAAAGAGATATCAAGCCGTGAGTACAATCCACCGTGGTGGAGCGAAAAACATGGGTCAAAAAAGGGTGTCCTGGTACGAGAAAGCGAAGGGGTGTTGGTACATTTCAGAAGACAACAGGACAGCAACATTTCAGAAGACAACAGGACAGCAAATTGTGCCGAGAAAGGCGAGGGTGAAGGCGAAGGGGGTTTGTTCAAGCAACGCTTGGATCTTGGGGTTTTTTTCCCAATGATGAAGTATGGTGTATGGGGTGTGAGCTGGGAGAGGCGGCGTTAGAGAAGGATCGAGAGGATCAGAGTAGCTCTAGACTTACTGTGACGCAGCGGGAGGGCATGAAGGGCAAATGTCGGGCTCTTATGCGATGGTGCACTGAGCTCCAGCGCCGCTTCCCTTCTTCTCCTCGTTGACGGGCAAGGACTCGACTTCCTCAGGGGCGGACGAGAAGATGTAGGTGATGAAAGAGTCCATTCGAGAGTGTGGAGGAGGTGGAGTTGAGGTGTAGATGAAGAGTGAGAGTGTAGAAAGGGCGAAAAGCGGAAGAGAAGTTCTCTGGAGTTCGTTGGAGGACTCCATCCTTATTTATATTTGGCGCCATCCGACGCCTAGCCGTTTGCTCCAGCAGCATGTTTCGCGTCGACCGAGTCTAATTGTTCTTAGGACGCCTATCGGATCGTGCTTTCCGCGATCGCCTGCAATATCAAACCCGAAGACAATAAGGGCGCAGGATGTTTTCATTCCAATCATTTTGAATCCTCTCTAGCGGATCGTTAGAACAATAAGCTCGCTGTCGAATGTGATTTTTTAGGGTTTGAGGTTGTGGGGTTGAGCGTCCTCAAGGCGAGTCTGGTGATGGTGGTAGAGGATTATTCGGTGGTTTTGCTGTCGGAAATGAGCTGCCAGTAGTCTCCAAGACGGTGACGACCTAGTGCGATGGGCGCTGAGGGCAAGGAACTTATCCATGGCTTCCGGAAAATGAAGAGATGGTGATATCCTGCGTACCTGACCGAGTCACTGCGCGTCTAGCGCTGTCCTATGCCGTGCTAGGGTTGACAGAGTATAGGGCAAGGTGCACGCAGTTCATACGAGGCACGCGGCGACAGACAAAGCAAGACGGCATCGCCATCCTTGTTGAGCAGACATCCGTTGTTGGAGTTCAAGAGATATCGGATGAAGTACTGCTCGGTGTGGGCCTGCGAAGTGTAAGCCCGGAGGAGTGCTTTGACTAGAGTAGTCGAACAAAGCAATCGGAAATCAAGTGTGATTGAGGAGGCGGCTGCCGTGGTGGGTGAGCGCAAGATGGGCGTTCTATCACGATCACAGTGACACGTCGGACTCCAAGTTCATCATCTGCTCACTCAGCTCCCGCTTGACGTTTCTAAAGCCAATTTCGACCCCTCGTAGTCTGGTTGACCCCAGCATATGCACACGGCCTGAACTTCGCCTCGTCCCGCAACCCGTGCTGCGAGAGCCGCAGTGCGCTTCGATACTTGGTCACATTCGACGTAAAATGCGTTTTCAGCGGACCGCGACAAGTGATATGGACACCGAATAGCTCGGTACGAGGCTCAGACCGCGCTGCAGCATACGCATGAGCGAGAAATACCCTTCAACTGAGAACTGAAGATCATTCGCGATTGGTGCTTTAAAACCCTTTGAGCATAATCTGCACTTCTTATTTCTGGCCAGGGCCCAGCAGCTCGCGTTTGAAAAATTTGGAAAGCACATTCAAGTGTACATAGCGTCGCGATTTTGAAGTGAGTGACGTTTTGTTGTCTTAGGGAAATCTATAACTTGTTTGCAGAGGTATCCAAATTCCAGCCATGATGTGAGAACCTCTCCAAAGGGCCAACGTCGATGTCATGAGGGCACTATGTTGGTTCAAGCTGAGGGCTCATAGTATCAGCGACATCGTCGATAATCGTGCACCGAACTGCTGCGAACCTTGCAACGCTGCCCCCACCGCTGGAAGCGCCACGCGAGCTTGAGTAGTGGTCTTTAGGTTTGGGTCTCGAACTCACTTGACTGATATCTTAGGACATGTCTGTATCACAAAACCACGCTTTCAGACATTTATAAGACCCATAAAAGGTAAGGAAACTCCCGATTGGCTTGCTAGAGCATTCTGTTGGGACGCAGTGCGGTCCGCTGTTCAATGGAGAGGCGATCCAGAACCCGAAGGAGCGGAACATCTCTGAATGAAGGTGCTGAGCTATTCCAGTGCTGAGCTATTCCAGTGCTCGTCGTTGCGATTCGTGGATTCTTTATCCACTGGGAGCACTGTTCTTCGAAAGTGGAGGTTTCAATCGTGAAGATTGCGCGCCATGAATTGCGCGCCATGAAGTTGGTGGAAGGAAGAGGGAAGGCGTGGCCGTACAGCATACAACGGCCAAAGCTAGTCACTATCCAGCAATCCCGTTTATGGCCATTCTTTCTCGATAACCATTGACTTCTCTCCTCCCCTTTATGTGCAGAAACCTTACCAGGATGTCGAGGTGAGTGTCATTGTCGAACTGCATGCATCCAAGTCGCTGATGTACCATTGTCGCAGTCCTACCTCCCTGGAGGGCTATACATTGTCATCTTCGCGGTCACATGCATTTCACAACTCCCCTCTCTCCTCCCTTCTTCTCATTCCTTACGACTCTTAATCCTTCATGAACTCTTCTCTTCTCCCTCTTCTTATGGGTAAGCTCTCTCACCTCACCTGTCTTTATGATCTAGCCTCTAACCTCCCTCTCTCAGGCACGAACCCACCGTCGCTGGTCGACGAAACCCTTAGGTGCCCCATGTTAACTAACACCGAATACTTGGCCAAAGAGCTCGATAGCTCCTTAGTCGTTGGTATGGGTAAGGGTGATATCTCTCTCTCTCTCTGCAAGATGCGTTCGCTCACCCGAAATCCAAATAGCTGCGGACGCTCCTGCAGTGCTCACCAGAGCCGCGCTGAGGGGTAAGACATGTGATCTTGATCGTTCGAGAGCCATCTAACTCACCGACCCTACAGACATGGGAGCCAGTGACTGCGAATCCGAAGACGACGGATTCCTCGATGACATCGCCGATGGCGTCGCACAGTATTCACCCCAGGCTCATACCTTCGCCCTCCTTGCTACTGACAAGAGCGCATCCATGTACAACGACTCCGACTCCGGCTCCGACTCTGAGGAGGAAGATGATCACATCTTGGGATCCTTCGCGTTCTCTCCGGCGGACACTTCTGTGACTGGCGTAACGACTCCAGCACCCGACGATATCGACAAGGAGGGTTCTGACTACGATAGCTCATATGCAGAATCCGATTCCACTGAGGAACAAGCCGACCCTGCCGGCCGTTGCAGCCCCCAAGAAGCCCACCGCCAAAACCTCCAAGAAGCCCGCCGCCAAAACCTCCAAGAAGCCCGCTGCCAAAGCCCCCAATAAAGCCGCTGCCAAGAAGCCCGTCGTCCACACCTCTAAGGGCAACATGAAGGGGCACCCTCAGCTCACACCCCAACCAGAGGGTGATTCATTAGAATGCCCCACGTGCGGCGAGATGTAAGTTTTCGCTCAATTTCCTGTTTCCTGATACTTGCGATAGATCCAAGGACCTTTCCTTCCACCGTCGACATGTTATGTTCTGTGCCGACGTTGCCTTTTCCAAAGAGCCTTCTCAGACCGGGAGCAGCTCTCGTGACGGTGACGGTGACGGTGGCCACAGAGTCGGTGGCACCTCTGGTCGCACTGCACAGCGACGCGCGCAGAACAAGCCATACCATACTGAACCACGACCACGCAACGCCGGTACCACGCCCCGAACCGCCAACGCACATTACTCTTCTTAGAAGTCGCTGCAGACTTCTCACGAAATACCACGCTCCTTTACTCTCAATACTCCATGTACCACACCCGTTCACTGTATTCCTGGCGCGCTGGCGTGTCCACCTCATCGGCATCTACATACTCTCATTGACTGTCCCCTCATACATACCATCGCTTTGTCTCTGCTTTCTCTCATCGCATCTACCAGTCCCACCTGGGCCCTCCTTCCTCTTTACCATGTTGCTCTGCTCTGTCTGTTCTGCTCCGCCTCTCCCCCTCGTGAATACTGTTTTCCTTGCAATGTAACCCTCCCGTCTGTATTTACACTCGTTACTGTAGCCGTACGTATCCCCCGTTAGATCTTCACCCGTAACATAGCATATATTTCGACTGAAATTTGAAACGCCATATCGATCACAAAACTTGCTCTTCGCTGGCTCCGGATACGTACCAAACCTATAAGGCTCGTCGACTCTGGCTATGTACGTCTGCTTGAAGTTGAAGCAGCTTTTCTACCATGCGGCTCCCTAAATGTTGTCTCTTTGGGGCTGTTCCGGTCGCCTAGTAGTAGCTGCTGCCTAATGCATCGTTCGTGCTTGCGGTAAGCATTTCGATATCCTCTACCTGCTTGATCTTCCGAAATTATGTACTCATAATTTCGCGACTCCATGGCTTGCATCAATGAAGTTACCACAATAAATTTACCACAGGCCTTGTATCCAGCCATCCTCGTCCTGCTCATCGAGCTTCAACTGACCGGATGTCTACAGCCCAATGAGTTTCACATCATCTTGCGGGCGAGGGTAGTGTGGGCTGGGTAGCAAGTATCCTCCTCAACGCTCTCAACGAGACAGACTCGGAAGCTATGCGCCTGCTCGCAGTGGGCGTTGTTGGCGCTTGAAGAAGTACGCAAACAAAGCAGAAGATATTATACGACTAAGTAGGCACATAGAGGACACGTAGGTAGCCAGAAGTCAAGACCAAAGGAAACATCGAAACAGGAAAAACAGACGAAGGCAAAGTTGCAGGCCGAGTAGACGTAATCGGTATACCGAGCGAGTTATAGCATGAAATTAATTACACGTACAAACAGAACTGGTACCCAACACGATCCTGCCTACAGAGTTCCAGCAAAGAGAAACGAAGAGAGAAAACGAGGTGTGAATGTAAAAGAAACGAAAAGCTTGCCCTCGTCCGTTCAGCAGCACTTGCCTCCCTGGGCCGCCTTATTGTCGACCGAAGGTGTCACGGTGAGGGTTTCGCTGGATGGCTTGATGGGGTCCTGTGCCTGCTCGAGCGACTTGTTCGAAACAATTCGGTAAATGTCTGGCGGAACGTGGCATCAGCATGGCGATGCGCGCAAGAGGAGACGGCAGACGTGATGTGAATGATGTGTTACGCACCGGTGAGAATCGTCTGGAAGGCAGACTCGACGTTCGTGGCGTCCTGCGCCGACGTCTCGATGAAAGACAGGCTGTTCTCAGCTGCAAAGGACAAGGAAAGGGTGAGTCTGAGCTCGAGGGAGGGCACAACGAGGAGAAAAGACGCACTGGAGAAGTTCTTGCCCTCCTCCGTGGTGACAGCTCTCAGATGCTTCAAATCACTCTTGTTGCCAACGAGCATGATGACGATGTTCGAGTCGGCGTGGTCCCTGAGCTCCTTCAACCACCGTATCACGTTCACATATGTTGCGTGTTTAGCAATGTCGTACACCAGCAGCGCGCCAACTGCGCCTCGGTAGTAGCTAGTCGGTGCAGCGTCAGATACGGTACACTGGCGCTTATTATACGGGGAGATTGCTCACGCAGACGTGATCGCTCTGTATCGCTCCTGACCAGCTGTACATCGTGTGTTTCGTTCGTCAATCTCTCTCAGCAAACGTAAGGATGAGGCCAGCATACCAGTGTCCCAGATCTGTGCCTTTATGGTTTTCCCGTCTACGTTGATTGATCGTGTTGCGAACTCTACGCCAATGGTCGACTTGGAGTCAGTGTTGAACTCGTTCCTGGTGAATCGAGAGAGCACTGAGATGGGTTCCTGATGAGTCCAAGGCTCCGAGTAGTCTGTACGAGCATCTGAACATACAATTGCTAGAATGCCATGGGTGCTGTCAGCTTATCATTACTAGCCAGCATGGACCATGCAACGTACGATTTGCCGACACCAGAGTCACCAATAAGCACCACCTAGCACACAAAGAACGAGTTCAACGAGATCAGTCATGGGAAGATGCAGCCATCAGGCAGACCTTGAAGAGGAAGTCGTAGTTGCTGCCTTCAGTCATATTATGTCTGTGTGTGTCGACGAGGAGAGGTGGAGTCTGCGCTGTGATGGGAGTGAGGAGACAGGTATACTGGGATGACTAAGCGTTCCCCTTTTGGCCACCGTCGCCTCACTTGGGCCTTCCACCCAACAGATTCGACGACTTCGACAGCCGCTGTTACCTGGTCTATTCGGGCTTCGTGGGCTCTGGCTATGTCGACTCTGCTTCATATCTGTGTTTGCTACTCACGGACACCCCACGGATCACTGAATGTTTCTTGGTGTTCCCAAGTGATCATTTGACTGAGCGCGGCCCGAGAACTTGCATGGGAGGGGAAGCCCATAGATCATAGCGGCCCCTACAGCGCACGATCTAACTCCCCCGAAGTAAGCTTGCAGAGCGCCGTCATGTCAGTGCAGCACACGAAGAGAATTTGTCAGATCATCAAGGTGCGAATATTCTACCCTACTGCATTCTGCTCTAGTACTCAAGTGCTCCTCATCCTGGTTCTTGAACCCAGCTTAAACCAGAGGCAGAGGCAGAGTATAAAGCTATTCATGCCGAGGTCTGGCCTGGTGTTCTCGCCGCCATCGAGAAGAGCAACATCTCCGACTACTCGATTCATCATTACCCGCCGTTAAAGCTCTTGATCGCGAACTTCAAGTACACCGGCACGGATTATGAGGCCGATATGAAGAAGGTGGCGGACGATCCTGAGACGCAGCGTTGGTGGGCTCTGACTGACGGGATGCAAGAGAGCTTTGTGGATGGAGCGCAGGGCAGCGGAAAAGATGTTCCTTGGTGGCAGGTAAGTCGTGCCCCGTACGATATCTCATAGAGCCACGATTTGACACGGCTGTAGGAACTCGAGGAGGTCTTTAGATTTGAGAAGAAGTAGTATGCGCCGTCAAGGCCCAATATCAATGGAGTTACATAGATCGACACTAGGCATTCATTTCCTCTATGTTTCCACGTTCACTCATGTTTGACTCGAGCCCCGACACCAGCGCTTTGCACGACCGTTTCCTATGGCCTGACTGCTACAAGCCAAGCGATTGGACCGTCGAACATTGGCTGGACAGTTCATCACATCAGGTAATACACCTACATCTACCCCCTCAGAGCCTATCTTACGATGCCTGTGGACCGATCTCTGCTGGGTAAGGACCGTAAGTTGTGCGAAGCGGCCATCAGGTTCTTTGTATGTCTTCTCTGAACTCCTCGCCACCATACACGTACCTTGTAATTTCTGTAATCGCCGACGAAGATATGTAAGCCGTCTGTTGCAACCCAGGCTGCATAACCGCCCAGTGACATGCATCCTACTCGAATGCCCCTTGAGTATCCCCGCACGGCCTTTTCACGTATGCTGTTGAGCTTGAAGCATTCGTTCAGAAGGTGCCGCCGGGGAGCCGCAGTAAGTATTCGTTTAGCAAGTGCCGCCGGAGCCGCGACTTTTTCCAAAAGATGCGGAAAAGACGCCGTTGCGAGGCACGACGGGAGCGTCGATCTCCCGCGGCAAATTTGTCATGGAGACAGGGACCAGCTCAAAGGTCGGAAGTACGGCAGCGGAGTGCTGATCATCATCGTTCGTCTCCCGTGGAACAACCGCGAAGGCACTGCAGGGATCAGCACCGTTTGAGCGCCGTCCATTCAATCCGAACCGTAAAGATTGCCAGATGTGAGTGATACGTAGACCGCTACCACGATCGACGAGGCGAGCTAAGCCCTGGTTCACCTCTTGCCTCTCGCCCTCATGTTCAACAGTACAAGCCCAGAAGGCTTTCCAGATGGAAGCACCTTACGCGGCTCCAAGAAACGAAGGCTGCAGGGTGCATGCGACGCCTGTAGGAAGCGGAAAAGTGCGTATGTCAGGCAATGGAATGTGCTGCTTGTCAAGCTCTAATCGTGCTCCTAGTCAAGTGTAAGTCCAGCCATGGACACGTCTGCTGCGACCTTGCCTTCTGAAGCCTAGCTGTGTCGACGTCTAGGCGACCGAGCTGTGAGAGAAGGCGAATGCACGAACTGCATCTCATTCAATATCCACTGCACAGTGGCTTTAGGAAAGGTGTGTACCGACTGAGGCTATTCGCTGTCGACGTCCTCTCAGTTGGTCACTATAGGGACGAAGAACCAAGGGCCGGAACACGATTGACGAACGAGAGTGAGCTGCCGTTCACCCCGAGTTGAAACGCTTCATGGTGTTCTGACACCACACCTCCAGCCACCCCCTCGACACACCTACAAAGGACCAAGAGAAGGTGCTTTCTCATTCGCATGTTTATATTTTACGGAGTAACTCATGGCTAGCTTTTCAAGAGAACACCAGAACTCGCGCACCGAAGCAGCCCACACTCCACCCCGGAAGTCATCTTCAGCTCTTACGCCGACCTCGAACCCCTCATCTCTTCCATTCTCGAAAACGAGGACGCATTTTTCACCAATACGGATGTGCACACTATTCGACTTAGTGTCGTGAGACTCGCTCATCACGCACGGTCTCTTCACGAACAGCACGAGCAGCAAGCGCTGAGCCAGTTACCCGTCGACCACGGATCGCCAGAGTCGGACGCTCAAGGGACAGGAACAACATCAAGTTCTTCTTCTAGTCGGACGAGGGTGATACCTCCGCGCTCGCGCGTGCACAAGTGGCATGTGGGCCTGTCAGCGCTTCTAGAGGAGCAGCCGCAGGACGAAGGCGACGAGCATGGGGATGAGGACGCCGGGATAGATGAAATCGCGGCGCAGCTGGACTCGATGGACGTGAGTCGCCTTCCGGGCCTCTTCTGCATCGAAGGATTCTCTGATCACTCATGTCTCTTTTGCAACTATTAGCTAGACCCGAAAACTCGGAGGTTCTACGGTCGGTCGAGCGACATCAGCATGATAAACATGACATTACGCCTGCAAAGCGAAACATTGAGCGACCTTCACCCCGAGCTTGAGGCCCCAGTCAAACGCCCCGTGTTCTGGCAGCCAATGCAGGCAAGTAGCCTCCTCCTTCTGTCTAAACGCCAACGAGACCATCTCATCGAGCGCCCTATTTCCAGGTCAAAGCCGAAGTCGATCTTGGGCGCCAAGTCGTGTTAGTTTTCCCCGAGCCCGATCTGATGTACTCCCTCATCGACCTATATTTCGACAAAGTCAACTACCTCATCCCTACGTTGCACAAGCCTACTTTTTTCAGGCTCGTCGAGGATGGGGTACATCACAAAGATATCATGTTTGGCGCTCTGGTGCGACGTTCATCTTTCCTTTCTTCCCAGCAGCTCGAGGTATCTGACTCTCACCTGAAGGTCCTGGCAGCCTGCGCTCTGGGAGCTGCCGCTGGTTCCGATGACCCTCGAATGATTGCGCCTGATGCTGAACTTCCTGTTGCACGAGGACTAGACTACGTTCGCCAGATTTGGCAGATCAGGAAGGGTCTCATCGCACCTTGCTCACTCTACGAGATTCAGCTTCTTTGCGTGAGTGGCTTTTTCCGTTTACCTGATGTACTGGCTCTAACCCGTCTCCGCGGTCTGTCTGATCGTCTAGCTGTGAGTTCATTCTCATGTTTACACGAATTTTTGTCGGGCTAATGTGTGTCATGGAACAGACTTGGGGTATGTCGATTTCAGGACATCATCTCTCCCAATTTCTGACGTTCAGCTCCAGACCATCTCCCACATCCATTACGCAGGAGAAGGGATCTTCACTATGATCGGAACGGGAGTTCGGTACATGCAGGGTTGGTCGTTTCGATTCTCCACGATCGCCGCTCCAGACTGACGGTCACCTTAGAGCTAGGTGTCCATCGAATGAACGGTACATCGCGCACCTCTGTTGAAGGAGAACTATGGAGGCGGGCGTTCTGGTATGGTCTTCCACTTATTCGCATCTCATCCGAAGCTCAATATATCGAACACATAGGACGTTCCTCATCATGGATCGCATTATCGCCTCAATGACGGGCAGGCCGTGCTGCGTCCAGGACGAAGAGTAAGTCCAATATTGTCTATAGTCCTAATCCAGGTTTGAACCCCCTTCTTGTGTGCAGCCACGATTTGGAATGGCCCAGAGAAGTTGACGACGAGTATTGGGAAGACCCTATACATCCATGGAAGCAGCCCGCCGACAAACCTCCCTCAAACGTGCAATTTTTCACTCAGTACATCAAGCTGTGTAACATTGAGGGCAATGCTCAGCGGACCATCGTTCGTTCGTTCTCCTCTTGTTCTTCTTTCAACCCTTGAGCGCTTCCCACTTCTCAGTATGCCAACAAGAAGCCTAGAGTATTCCGAAATCTCAAGGACGAGGAGTGGCAAAAGCGCGTCATCCTTGAGCTCGACTCCGAGCTCAACCACTTCCAAGTTGAGCTTCCTGCACATCGTACGCTTACGCCTCTTTCATCCTGCACCGAAGTTGATCTCTCTCATGACCCTTTCTCCTTTAAAAGTGCGCTGGGATCCGAAAGTCACCCCAATTCAACCGCCACACTTGCTCCTCCAAGCTGGTTCACTCAACGCGTACTTCCACTTCGTCAGGATCCAGATTCACCGCCCGTTCGTCATGAACCAAGGACCTATCATTGGCCCGAGTCTTCCGCTTCTCATATCGACGAACGCAGCACATTCGGTGTGCAACACCTTGGATGCGATCAGCCGGGCGGGGTGCATCGTGAATCCAGTGTTCCAGGTGCCCGTTCCCACAGTGCGCTCACCGTTGCTATCCCTTGCTCATTATACTTGGTTTGCAGAATACGTCGATCTGTGCAGGAGTTATGCTTCTGCTTAATATGTGGTCCTCGATGCGGTATCGGCGCTCGATTGACTGGGCGAAGGAGATGGGATACGTGGATCGAGTAATGGGAGCGATGAAAAATGCGGAAAGCAGGTCAGTAGCGCGTGCAAGCGCCGGAATGCACGGACGGCGGACTGACGCCTACCTTTTCGCAGATGGGCTCCTGCCGGACAGATATGGGACCTTCTCAACGGACTGCGTTGGTGTCCCATGAATGAGACAGAGCTCACTAACAGGGGTGAGCAACTGCAACGTTGCAAACAGGCAGTCAAACGTCCTGTTGTTCCACAACCTTCGCCCGCTCAAGCCTTTCAGTACGAACAGACGTCTTACGGAAGGGAGCACCCTATCTATTCCGACTATGATTCGCCTCAAACCGTCCCACCGCAGGCTAGTTCACGTGCGCACAGTCCCCCGCCAACGCACAACGGCGGATACTATCGACAGGCGGCGCAACCTACCCATTATTCCTCACATGGACACGCTCCCAGTGCCTCATCTGCTGCCCCATACCAGCATACCGGTGGACGCCATCTCGCCCCATTGCATCTTACCCAGCCGACGTACTACGCACAGCAGCCCGTTGCGGGACACGACATCCCGACGTACTTCGGAGGGCTGGATGAATCTCTCCGTGAGTTGCGATCTATGCTACCGCTGTTCATCTGTTCTCATGCGCGTTCTTCTCTCTTGAAAGTCTTGGATATTCCCCAACAATGGGACCTGGGGGCGTACCATCTCACTTACCCAGAATACAACCACTATGGGCAGCAAGCCTATCAAGCGGAGACGCACGACATGCCGCAGCAGCAGCACCAGTATTCCGTTTCGCACGAAAGAATGTCGCAACCAGATCCGACGTGGGCGTCGAACGGTCACTCGACTCAAGCCTACTATGAGGGTAGCGAGCATGGCTTCAGGCATTAGGGGTGGTTGGATCCCAACGACGACTACTTGAAGTTGAAGTAGGTGGATTCGCTCCTTTCTGGTGTATGTATGTTCATCCTTTGTGCAGCTATACCGCTATTCTTGTCGCACCGACTTCGGGAAAGGCTCACTGCGGTCTTCCTAACGCCATTATCGCCTGTGTGCTCCCACTCCAGCGTGCCGGCGTTGCTGCGAGATGCGGACTGCACGACTTCTATCCCGACGAGCTTGGATCATGAGGGTCGGTGCCAGTCACCCTTTTCGTCCTGGTTTTGCGCGCGATAGGTGTATGTATTTTCGGAAATGAGCACCCTGGATACGATCTAGGACTACTGGATAGATTGTGCAAACTACCATTCTTGATACCTATAACTTATGTATAATTTAAGTGTAATGCATCATACATCGTACCGTACGCAACCTGGCCGTTGAGCGCTGAGCGTCAGCTTATTTGAGTTCCGGAGAAAGTCATGGAAGCGAAACTCGACCAAGGTGTGTTGAGTTCTGCATTTGACATCAAGCGGGGTATTGATGAGCGTGGATGCTACGCACTGGCCCATCGTCGATATAGAACACACTACGTCGTCGCCATCGTCGTCGTCGTGCTGAGCTGACCCCGAAACGTTGAGGTGCGTTTGAAAGAAGTTCAAGCCGAGGGGACCTAGTCTTCCTGTTCTCCTGCCCTAATGGTCTTGCTAGTGAGATAGAGCTTGAAGACGACTAGAAGCAGAAAGCAAAAAGGTAGTGCCTTTTCTTGCAGGCACGCACTGTGATCAGAGGGGAGGGTGAGTGAAGGGTTAGTAGAGTTAGTACCTGGTTAATACGGATCGAAGGTGCTAGGAGAAATCAGACTCCTACCGTTTGAGTTACCTTAGCCGGTGTCAGGGCCAGCCCAACCTCGGTCCTTAACTCCCTCCTCCATCGTCGCCTAATCGGTGTCATCTGCGAAGAAGGAACCAGCATCCATTCCAAACGGGTCAGGGAAGATAGTCGACTCACATGCTCCCGTTCTCTGCCACAACCCCTCGTCGTTCGATTCCCAGCTGATAGGGAAGGCCGGCGACTCTTTCTGGGGTATAAAGGGTGTCAGTGTGACTTTTACCGTGGCAGCCGACTGATCAACCCTAAGGAAGATCTTTTTGAAGCCGCTGAACTTCGACTGGGGGACGGCAGCCTTATGGAGCGGTGAGGGCGGGGAGACAGTGAACTTCGGCTGGAGGGCGGCAACCTTGTGGACTTCAAGCGGGGGTCACGGGCTGACACTGGACTTCGACTGGAGGGCGGCAGTCTTATGAAGCGGGGGAGGCGGGGTTGCGCCAGCACGACGTAAGTCATAGTAGGCAGTAGTGGTAGTATTGCGGTGTGTGTGGTACATCGTGGTGGGTGCCTGAACTGATCAACAATATTAGACACATAAGTATAGGACACAGTTGCGAACAGGCGAGTGCATATAAGGAGCATAAACTGGGTCTGGAGGGGCAGGAGAGATTTGAGACACATGAACTCTCTAGCAGCTCGACCCAGGTTGCAGGGCTCTTGTACGTTCAGGCTGAACGTAGGTGAAAAGACGCAGGTCCGCAATTTCTGGGATGAAAAGGACATGCATTACTCGTGGAACTAGTTGGTCTTGGGCTAGTCGTAGGTATCGGTTTTATCAGTCCTTACTTTGCTTGCAGGCTGAGCAAAGTAGACGCAGTTGCACTCGAAGGGCCGCGAATTGATTATTGGGATGAGAAGAACATGCAGCTAATAATGAGAGGATGGACCGCGCCTAAAAGTCTCAGCGTGGGAAATCGACAAAGTTGTGTATGTAAGCAGGCCGAGTTTCGAAGTGGGCCCCCGGCGAAGCCGCTTTCAGTTACAGCTCTCGAGGTCGCATCGCCAGCCTTTTCCCCAACACCTCCATTATACCGTAGGTGTCTTTGCTATCTCACAGTCTGTGTATATGTATATTTTAGTGGGTAGAGTTGGATCTGAATGTTTAAGGCGAAGGTTTTCCACATCAACATGATTTAGTGTCCTGAACTTGCCAGAAGGGAGTTGCCACGGTATGCCACCGACGGCGAAGACAATGGTACAGAACTCTACGTGCGCATTCCAGAGTCCGGCGGGATGTCGAAGACAGGCTAAGGTGCAAGCCTATATATGAGAGATACACCTTAGTTGATACCCAGTGTCCTCAAGAGATTATCCAGTCTCAAAGCTCATTGCTCAAAGTCTCATGCCCGGGCCCAGCTATGCGAGCAAGTGCGAAATGCAAGCTTTACATATAAGATTTGCCTAAGATTGAGTCAAATAGCAATAAACCAGTGGAGACTTCGTAGAGCAGTCAATTTTAAAAACGGTGACTGTTTACCAAGTTGTGTCGTGTTGAAGCTCAATACGTAGTCCCTAATAGAACAACGAACTCCGTGAGATGTGCATGTATTCCTTATGATGTGTACAGGTAATACCAAGCCTGATCTTCACACTATATATCCAGATAACCAGCGAGCACGAGCAAAGCGAGTGCAGACTGAGATGAGCTCAGTGCCTCACAGTCGATCGCAAGACAGTGATGTCACAGCCCGATACAGTTGGCATGAAGGCAGACTCGGACAGCCATGTACACAGTACACTGGCCCTTTACGCACGCAATTGGACACACTTTTGCATGTGAATTACTGTGGGATTGATATGTGTGTTTTAAAGTGAACCGCGGGTCCACGACTGCACGGAAGATGTTTTATGGATGAAAGTTCAGTTTGATTGTCATTGAGAATTTGAGAACGGTGGATTAAGCGGGACTTCAGGTACTGACAGATATCGATACGCAGTAGATCGGATTGGGCGACTGCCCCATCAGCATTGCAGCTTGGCTTCACAGAAGTGAGCCGCGAGCACGAGCGAAGTGAGTGCAGGAACGCTTGTGTATAGTTGGGCGAGAGTGTTCTGGTCCGGGTGCTTCTTGCTTAGTCAGCCAACAACCTCTCACTACCAATGCACCACCGTTTCTTCGCATTGCCCAGTTCATGCCAGTGGACCAACAGGCTGTATGCTATGAATAACGATCACAACCTTTAGTGTCAAAGAACGCTCGGTACACACGCCGTATTCTAGCCGATTACCTGTCGGATCATACATGGACAGCCAAGCTGGTAGAATTCGATGGTACCGACCCGTCGTGTGTACCACTGGTGCCTACTCGATTGCTCCGCCCGAGTATCCTGGAACGCTCATGAATTGCTCTGAGGTGGCCGATCTTCGTGGTCATCTTGAGTTTGCGTATGCAGGAAAAGCTTATTGGACTGACTGGACCCATCGCATTTGCCAAATGGTCCAATGTTGCAGGTTTCTGAATGCCGCTAACCTTCAACATCATCTTCAACAAGGTTACGGGACGAGCGATTACTGCTCTCAATTATCGGCGAGCACACGCGCATAGGCGCGAATATCGCCAATAAACTGCACAGTCTTGCGTTTGGTGGTGCTGAAGTGTCTACCGACTCTGACCGCGCACACCGCCACGCGGCGATGGGTGTACACCCTGCGCTCCAGCGACGCTTGGCGACTAAGGACTAACCATATAAAAGCCGGCTCACATTTCTCCCAACTCTCAAATCATCTGCCACACCTACTCAACCCAACACACTCACCCAAAACTCATACTCCCACAATGGCTCGTATCTTCTCCCTCGTCGCCGTCGCTGCCCTCTTCTTCGGTGCTGTCCAGGCTCAGATCCCTTGCACTCCTGGTACGTATCGCTGGATCTACCATGGCGTACATTGCTGACCTACTCTGCTTATACTCAGGTCGCTACCAGTGCATCAACAACAGGAACGGCGCCCACGTCGGTGTCTGCGAGGTTGGCGGACAAGCTTGGGCCCTCATCCAAAAGTGCAGCGGACGATGCGTCACTACCAACGGAACCCCTCGTTGTGCTTGAGCTTTCCAGACCAAACCCCAGCAGGACGATGGAAGTTTCGAATGTAGAGAGGGGAAGGGAGGGGTGGCATGAGTAGCGTACCACATGAATTGCGTGAAACTCGACCCATAACACATTAGCGTGACATACCCAGAAAAGCCAAATAGCCTGACAAGAATCGCGTAAGATGTACATAGTTGCTACAGTCCAAGTAGTGAGGGATTGCAAGGCCATTGCAATTGAAGCTCGTCCTATTAAAGTAGTGCACTCGAGCAAACTATCAATACACCACCCACACGGACCAGTTGCAGCTATATCTGCACAGCGTCGGAGAGCGCTGAGGATGTCCGCTTAAAAGAGGGGAGTGGCTCGTGCGAAAAACAAGCATCTCAATCAGACGTAAACAGAGGTACGTGGGTTGTGCGAGGTCATGAGAGAGCCCGGCGGGTATAGGTAGTAAGGAGGACGGGTGAGGTTCATTTTTCTCCACGCGGATGAGTCGGAATTGAGCAGTCGGGAGGGGGAGGGGAGTGTGTGCCATTTTTGCAGGAATATCGAGAGAATGAAAACACAGAAGAAGCAACTCGCAACAAAAGCGAAGAAAACCAGGCAACTTGAAGGGAAAACTGAAGGAGGAGAAAGTCAAGGATGAATAAGAGGTCCGAAAGCATTTTGCAAGAAGTTCGAAAGCAAAAGCAGAAGGTTAGGTCCAACAGGTGCGGTGAGAAAGAAGTCCGAAGAAAAAGTCAGCGAGGAAGATAAGTTCAAAGGAGAAACCGATAGAAAGGTCCAAAAGAGTCCAGAGAAGTCCAAAAGAAGTCAACGAGAAATCAAGTCAACGAGAAGTCCACGAAAGTCCCAAAAAAGCCCCAAACAAGTCCCAAACAAGTCCCAAAGAAACAAGTTCGAAAGAAAACATGGAACGGGGGTCAGCTCAGTGCGACACAGGCCCGAGGCCGCATTAAGTGTCTCAGAAACCGCCCCAAAAACCCGACACCCTCAACTACTGTGTCTCACAACTACATGCTCATCCACCCCCGTCGCTCACCACTGGTCTACATCTATCGACCACTCGTCCTTTACCTCTGTAATGAAGATTTGTCAGTAGAGATAGTAAGACGTAAAACGGAGCAAACGTACCTTCTTGGGCCAACGCGCACAGATCCCAGCACCTCGCCGATCTCACCATCCCTCCGCCCTCATCGTCGGTCTCCACCTCTGGAAGTGACGGTAGTCAGCGACAAGAATAAGAGGGAAAGGAGAGAGCATTAGAACATACCTTCTTGGGTCATCGCAACAAGATTCCAACACCTCGTCGATCTCGTCATCCCTCCGCCCTCATCGTCGGCCTCCAAGTCGGCCTCTTCAGGTACGAATCGTCAGCAACCATGATAAAATGTAAAGGATAGA
>ML178826.1:195248-240280 GCA_004369125.1 Pterulicium gracile
CATTTGTCACACGGATAGCTGCAGCAGATCTGGAGCATAGGCTCAACAGATAAAGGTAAAATAAATGATCTAGGAGACTGGATATAGGCCCAAGCCGAATACACACAGCTAATCCCAAAGACCAAGTTGGATTATGAGTACAGACAGAATCTACACAGAACACGCACCTAATCCCAAAGACCAAGAGGTCAAGATAAGGGATCAGGTGTGTGGGGTCTACTCTATGTATATATACTGGACAAGGCTATGCATCAAGAAATGCTGAGTAAGCGGAATGTGCCGGGAGGCCACAGAAAAGCAACGGAATGATGGAGAAAGAAATGGAACAATACATGGATCGCGGATCAGTGATGCAATCACTGATAATAGCAAACAAAGAAAACAAAGAGAGAGATAAACGAAAGGAAAAAGATGCACTTCACGACAGTTGCGATGCCGATGAACCCAGAAGCATGGGAGCAGACCGAGTATCGCGCTAACAGTACTCGACAGCGAAAAGCCGAGGGTGCTACAACAGTCGAGGATTTCTTTGACAGCGAGCACTACCGGAAGCTTTGCAACAAGAAGGTCGAGGTAGACGGGGAGAAGAAGTCATATAGGTATTTCAAGCTGGATACAGATATCGCCCTGGCACTGTCCCTCAACGGTGTGAAAAGCTCAACACTGAAGTAACAAATACACCCAGCAATGTCGTTGCAACGAGCCGAGAACCAAGCCTTTTGTTCTCTTAGGGATTCAGCAGCTCACGAAAGCGCCTTGAGGTGCGTGACAAGTGTAGGACGTCGAGAGGAAGAAGATTACTGATGATCTGTTTAAACACCAATGCATGTAAGTAGGAAGTTAATGAACACAAGTAGGCATCTTACCTCCAGAAAGATGTCCAACGGCATATCGAGGAGCGCCTCCAGCTTCCCAAGGTTACGTGCGCGCCCCTTGCCCTTCTTCATTGCCGTGTCTACGGTCGCATCCAGCTGCCGACTTGGTTTGGCTCGTTTAGACTGAATCGGGTCTCTGCTGAAAGTGTGGCACGCCCCCCAGAGATAAACGCGTTTGAAGATTGACACATATTCTCACGTAGATTTGGGCTCAGCATCTTCGACCCCAGACGACCTTCAGAGGCCCTCAGATCTCGCAACAAGCACCGCACCAGCTGCCATGTTGAACATACCCTGAAGCCTCAACGTATGTCTTTTTCTGGATACTGCCTTGTGCTCGCGTCCGTCCGAGGTTGGACTCCGAAGCCATGCCAATGAATATACGATAAAGTCGTAGAACTAGTTCCCCAACGTCGATGCAGGTGATGAAGGAGAAGCAAGTAGCAAGTAGCCGAGGGAACCCAATATCAGATTCAGTGCTGCCATCACAGTGGCAGTGGTTTGGCCAAATCGGGCATCTCATGCTACAGCCAGAGTCGCTGCAGTGCAGCTCTTGTTTCCTCCCGCCACCATCTCCCTTTGACCTCCCCTCCCGTTCCCCGTCCAATGTATCTCGCCAACGATACATCATACCATGAACCGGCGCACACCAACGTCATGATAATGGCGCGCGATGCTGCCGAGCAGCTGCGACCAAACGAGACGCAGCGAAATACCCTGATAGCCGCCGGTGTGTACATAATTGTAATCGCGGTTCTGTGGTACGTCTATAATACTGTGCAGCATCGAGGAGGGGCAGGTCGCTGAAAGGAAGCATATGAACCCTTTACAGGCATGTACCGTATCTGAAGGAGATTTGTGAGTGCCTCCAGATCGTTCAGCGGAAGGGATGGCTGACTTACCGAAGTGCTGCGGCGCAGTATACCCGTTTAAGTGAGGAGACGCGTTTTTGCTTTGCATATTGGTCTTGGACATTGGACAGGGTCTACAACCCTTCTGATGGAATATTACGCGTCTCAAAGGCTTCCCTCCTGCGCGGAAGCAGTGAGAGCAGCGCGTGGTCGAATTCGCACACAGCGTATAATATTCTGCTCGCCCTTCTCACGCCTTCCAACATATGCCTGCATTTATCCATTATCGTGCTAATCACTCAAATGGTCGTGCTGATTTGGTTCCAGATTGCTCACTGTTGGATTCCACGAGGTGAGTGTCGCATACTACTTCTTGGGCGTACCATACTCATCAACACGAACGCCATCCAGTTCAGCCATGCGTTCGTGGGCATATTAACATGTGCAAAAATACATTCCATTGAGCTGGATCGTTCGTGTCATTTCCTCATGAACAAGACAGCGCTCTCATTCTCCCTCTTTAGCCGACGAAGGAGGTGTCACCAAGATGTCGGGAGGGATACCCTGGCTCACTTTACCCGCTGGATACCTGGGCTCGTCCTTGATTGGGGCTGCTTTAATAGCATGCGGATTTAACGAATCAGCAAGCAAGATCGCGTCACTGGTGTTAGCTTTCTTCTTCATATTGACTCTGTGGTGGGCGAGGAAAAATTGGCTGTGAGCCCCTTTTCTCGTCAGTTGACTGAGCATTCTGATACAGCTTGTACAGAACATGGCTGCTCATCCTGGGCATGTCAGGCTTGATCGTCATGTTTTGGTTCATCGCTGGGGGTGTGGCTCTGCGATACCTCGTAAGTTTTACTGCATCGGATAACCGAGGCAAAGTTAGCTGAATGTGCTTGTTTTGCTAGATCCTGTTTATCGGTGTCATGTCCTGTATGTACGTTCTCTGGGACGTGATTGGTGCGTATTCGAAATCCGTGCACCTTTACTATGCTTAGTCTTATGTGTGCTCTCGTAGACGACACCATCAAGCGCAAAGTCAATACCTCAGACGCATCAGCATTCGCTAAGATCTGCGGATGTTGTCCTTCTCAAGGTGACGCTACCTCCTGCTTCATGGAACTCGCTTTGCTGACAAAGTACTTGCAGTATGGGGTGTCATCTGGCTCATCCAAGCGTTCGTGTTCTTTGGCCTCGGAATCATCGTTGGACTGGCTGCTTTCAAGGTACGTCCCTTTGTCCTCATTCTTGCTACAGGAGCTTGACGAACGGGCATCTCTAGCAAAATAAGGAACAGCAAGCCGAGCACTCAGCGGGCTTCCTTCCCGTCCCAGGAGATCCCCGGTCCGGCGCGATATCTTTCTCCCCATCCATGTTTATCAGCATCGCTTTCTCCCTTCTAATTTCGAACTTTACCAGTCTATAACTGTGATTTCATTTATGTTTTAGTTTACGTTACAATTTTCCTAGTGTTCTTATTGTTCCGCATACCTATGGACTGGAGTTGAGATGGACGCGTTGCTGTGCTCTGGACGGTCGATCTATTTGCTTTCGCGTCACCCTGTTAGATGTAAATGTTAAATCGAGTATGTCTGGCGCGACTTAGGGACACTGTGTTCACGAGAATTTGTGTCGGTCCTGCGTGCTTGTCAGGGAAAGCAGTGCTGGTTTGAGTCAACTCATAGGAGTACTTTCGCTAAGCGACACGAAGAAAGATGTGAGGTGGTAAACATCATGATGGGTATAAGCAGTGGTATATACGATAAACTATGATCAAAGCGCAGAAGTATGCTAGGGATACAAGAGCAAAGCAGACGTATCACAGGGAACCAGGTTGTTTACTATGAAAGAACACCAATGAGTATGATACTCGACGAATGAGAGGCAAAGTGAAGCGAACGTACCCAGTACCTGAGACCACCACGACGAGACGAGGCAGTGCTACTAGCAGCCGCAGCGGAAAAACGCTGGGGGCGACGGTACCCGCCAAAGTACCTGTAGGGGTTGTACCAGCGCTGGCGGGATGCAGCTGCTGCAGCTGCAGCGGACGAAGAGCCTCGGTAGCCACGACCACCTGCAGCGGCAGAAGAAGAGCTTCCGTTGCGACCACGAACACCGGATGCAGCGGCAGCGCTACCAGCAGAACCAGGTCCAACCCTGTTTCCAGAAGCGGCGGCTGCTGCTGCTGCAGATCCTCCAGCAGCGGCTGCAGCTGCGGTGGAACCACCTCGATGACCTGATCCAGAGGCAGCGGCGGCTGCAGCAGCAGAACCCCCGGCAGCGGCAGCGGCAGCAGCGCTTTCACCGGCTGCTGCTGCTGCTGCACTTCCAGAGCCCCCTCTGTTGCCAGAGCCTAATGAAGCAGCTCCAGCGGCGAACGATCCACCCCCGGATGAGCCGGCAGCACCAGCAGCAGAAGACCCGCCACCGGATGAGCCAGCAGCACCAGCAGAGGATCCTCCGCCACCAGACGAGCCAGCAGCACCGGCAGCAGACGAGCCACCGCCGGATGCGCCGACAGTACCTGCAGCCCCCGAGTCTCCTTCAGAGGCACCGGCAGCCCCAAATTCTCCGCCGGCAGCACCAGTGGAGCCCGCGGCATCACCACCAGAGGCAGCACCAGTAGCGGCCGAGCCATCCTGTCCGATCACTAAACCAGCAGGCTAGAGGATGTCAAGTTAGTGATGGAAGGAGACCCGTGGGATAAAAGCGGTCGCTACCTGAGGGAAGGGGAGTGCAGCGGTCATCATGGTGGAAGAGAGGAGGGCGAGAGCGACAGCGGAGTGGAGCTTGGCGAATTGCATTGTAAGTGAAAAGGTGGATGTTGAGAGTTGCGGAGGGAGGGATGTGCGCTGAAGCTGCTGCTGCTGGAGAGTGAAGGAGAGAACTGGAGGTGTCCTGATGTAAATATTGCTCGTCGCGTAGTTCACGTTTCATACATTGGCCCAAACTCACCTTTTCGCCTTGCACCGCATGAGAAATGCCTAAATCAACGTTCCTGAGGATGTCTCTTCACAAGAGTTTCGTTTGAGCATCGCTAATCCAAGCACGACAAGTCTTGATTTCTGGAACCACCCTATTGCGAGCGAGGCTGTGATACCAACACTGGCGCAGCCTCGAGGGGCACTCAGATAGGCATATTGGGCGGACGAGTTGGGCAAACAGCGCTGAGCGGTTCAAGATGCGCCTTATTTTATTAGTATCATCCTGGACATGAGAACAATTCAGCTTGCGGCGTGAAGACAAACAGACCACGATGACCAGCAACGAGAATATGATAAACATGATTCGAGAGAAGGTTAAACGTTGAAGGGCCTGGCTCTTGGTTCACAAAGCTTTTTCCATTAGCAGCAATGGTGTTTCAAGCCCTGAGGCGGGAGCGATTCAGTTATACTTCTGAAGGCATGAAGATCGCAGTTGCAAGTAGGGCCCAGGGTTTCGAAGAATGACTTCAATGTCGGGTCAAGTCTGTAGAGATGAAGTTTGTGCAAGCCAAAGGAACCACGGGCGTCGCGGTGTTATCAAAGATGACGAGAATGGGACCCAGGCAGAGGATGACACTGTGGATGGAAAGAAAGAGTGTGCCAACAGCCCTACATGATCGCACTTGCAGTTGCGCACCGGAACGCGACCGCACGACGCATATATGGGTATGTACTTAGCAGTTTATTTTCAGCTAACGACGCTGCTATTCACCGTGACACTAATAGCACGAACTACTGGTACGTTACATAGATAAGCAACACACACGCCTTGGTACACTATCATCTTCCTAATGTCGACATTTTCCTTCCAGTCATCTCAGCCATTAGTCGAAACGAACTCAGGACTATCCCGTATCTCCATTCCTCCCGTCCACGTCCATCCTATCATCATCCCTCCCTCCACGGATTCCATCCTTGCCTGCCTTACTCCCGTTTCTCTTCGGAGACCTGGACCTGGACCTAGACCTGGATCGGGGCGACCTGGAACGCGTCAACGAGCGCCCTCTATCGCGCGGACGGCGCGGCGGACTTGGACGACGCGGGCGAGACGCGGCGTCTCTAGGACGACGAGGTGGGGAGCCGCGACGGGGAGGAGAGTGATCATCTCGCGGGCGACGAGGGGGGGAATCATCCATGCGACGACGCGGAGGCGAATCCCTCCTTGTGCGGCGAGGAGAATCACCGACACGCGGGCGACGGGGAGGCGAGGGACGACGTAAATGAGGCGCATCGTCTTTTATCCTAGGAGGGGGCGAATCGTCCCTTGCTCGACGCGGGGGTGAGGACGAGCTCCTTCTCCTCCTCGGCGGCGAATCAGCATCTCTCCCACGGCCGTTCGTACCACGTCTAGGAGACGGCGAGCGTGACCTCGACAGGGAACGTGGAGGCGATCGTCGGCTGTACCCGCCCCGTCTAGGAGGGGAATCCCGTCGACGAGGAGGACTATTACTATCGCCTCGCCGCCTGGAACGCGGCGAGTCGTCTTGCCGTCTACGAGGAGGAGAGCGAGAACGACGACGAGGGGAGGGACTGCGCCTGCGATGAGAACCTCTACTTGAATCGGAGGAGTCCGAATCCGAGTCCGAGTCCGAATCCGAAGAAGAATCAGAGTCGGAAGAATCGGAGTCTGAGGATGACGAAGCATTCTCCAGCATCTGTCGCCTCTGTTCCATGATGATCCTCGGCGCGTTCTACACGAAAATCATGCCATGTCAATAAGAGAGTGGCAGAAGAGATCGGAAAGCAACGTACCTTGAGATACTCTCTCATCTCCTCCGTCAATGCTCCCAACCCCACACTCGTGAAGTAGTTGATCGAAAACCTCGTATTCTTGGGGATATCCATCGGGAACATTCCTTCGCACCCTCTCACCAATTCTGGATCCTTGAATCTCTCCACAAGTGTCTTCAACCCCATGCTCTCCATCATCTCGCCCATCATGATCTTGACGAAGATTCTGCTACTCGATGTAGTATCGTCTTCGTTCATCTTGATGCACCCGAGGGACATCCAGTTGATGGCGTCAGAGGCGAAGAGGTGCCCGAAAAACCTGGCAATGTTTCGGAGGCGATTTGTCTCGTAGCGATGAATAGTGGTGTAGTAGGTGTTGAAGGCTTCTTCAAAGCAGTCGGTCCAGATACGGTTGAGCTTGGAGAAGCGCTCGCCGATGAGGCCGTAGAAAGTGGAGTAGGAGCGTTCTTGGGAGCAACATTCGATGATCATGTTGATTAGCTCGATCTGACGTAGAGTAGGTGAGTAAAGGTTGAGCAGTGAGATGGGGGAGAATATGCGTACCTCTTGTCCCTCCGGAATTTGAACTTTAAGCAGCTTGTGAACAGCTTCTTCGTAGTTCAGCGCGTTCATGATGGTGAGGTAGATGATACGACGGAGGTTGGTGAGGTTGGTGCCTGTCATATCTTCGATGCCCTCTTTGTCGGCGACAGCTAGAATTGCGTAAATATATGTCTGGAAGCGAGAACAACATGCTCGACATACCTTCTTCATCCTCGTCTTCCTCTTCTTCCTCCTCTTCTGAGCCAGACTCATCATCAGAGTTCTCGCCAAGAATCTCGGCCTTGATTTCCCTGTACTTCTCCTCATTGTCAAGGTACTCGGAGTCAAACTTGAAGATATCTGCGAGATATCTATCAGCACTTGAAAAAAGAGAAGAAGCAAGTAGAATAAACGCACTCAAGCCCTCTTGAATCTGCAACTCCTCCTCCAGCTGGATTTGATGCGTAATCTGGTCGTCTTCCTCCACCAGGTCCAAGCCTTCAGGAACAATTGGGTTGTCCTTGTACTTGTCCTTTCGGACCTGCATCAGCACCTCAATCATGTACTGCACTCGGTGGCTGATGCTTCCTTCGTTGAGGACGGCTCTGAAGCGCTCGAAAACGGTGGCATTCGCTTTTGGTGAGTTTTCTGCGAGGTAGGCGCCGACTTCGCGCATGAACCCAACAGCAATCTCAATTGAGTCGTCGGTGGGACGTTCGAGAAGAAGAACGATGATTTGGAGGGCGATGATTTCGTGGGCGACTTGTTGGTTCACAAGGTGGGCGAGGAAAGTGGCGGTGGAATGACAAACGATCTGGGAATCCCTGTTAGTCGCTTCCAAAGTCCTCGTAGCAATGAGAGAATATACCTTGTCGTTTCGCTTGAAGGACCTCCTGAACTGGCTGATGAGCCGCGTGAGCATTAGCTCTCCAACCTGCGGCAGCTTCGTGTTGATGATGGCGACCAGCGCCGCAAACACAGGCGTGAACGGCAAACTGGATGACTGCGCCTTCATCATGCTCCTTGCAAACAACCCTCTCCCGCGAATAAGATTCTCCGCAAACAGCTCCGGCACGACCTGCTTGATATTCTGGATATTCACCCTGTTGACGATACCGGTTATGGACTTTCGCAGAGCGTCCCACGAGAGCCTTTGGTACTCCGCGCTGGATTTGTCCTCCGACGCAGCTGCCTGGAGAGCTCGCAGACGAGCGGGAGGCATGTACACGCCGCCGGAGCGCGAGTTCGTGAGTTTTGCGAACTCGGCGCGGGCGTCGAAATCCTTGTCTTTGGGCTGCTTCGGCTTGTCCATCTTCTCGAGCTCCATAGCCGCTACTCGGGCCGCAAGTTGACGTTCTCGTTCGGCGCGTCGGACTGGATCCGAGTCTTCGACCCTCGGCAGCTCGAGGGAGCCTTTTACTAGAGGCGAATTGGACCGACGCCTACTTGGCGGAGGTTGGAGATCATCTGGTGAAGAGGACCTATATTCTCATTGAATATAGGTGCAATATGTCCATAGTAATATACCCACCTTTTCCGTTTGCTGTACGAGGGTTCTGGACTGGACATGGTCGAAGTTGGACGGCGAAGGTGAGAGTCACAAGCAGCCCGGTTGCTGGTGCGAAAGCGTCACGTGTCGCATCGCTCATCGTTCAACGAAGCTGATGGCGCTAATACCCGCGCCAGCGACGTTCTTTCTGCAGAACCCTGGCGCATAGAATCGAGCAGATATCAGAAAAAGTGTGAATATTGCATACGGTATAATAAGGTTGTGCAAGCAGATATGGTATAATGGTCAAATCAGGGACAAGAGAATCTAAAATGCTCGCAGAACGCATCGGAGGCACACAACTGACACTGTCGCAGCTTCGCGCGAATATTGGCCATTATGACCATGCAGATCTGCCAAAGACTCTAACTGTACTCTCTAGTGACAGTCTGAGTCAGAGGTTGAAATTGAGAGGGATGCAATTGAAACCAAAGCTTCCGCCTACAGCAAACGTTAGCACGGTGCTAGCCAATGTCGAGCCAACGTACCATTGGCGGTGTGATCACAGCAAACGGCCTGGCTTTGACTGTGCGCACAATCACAATCAGTCCTTCCGTATTCATGATTGCAAAAGGGAAGACTGCAGCTCACCAAACTGAACCGCTTGCCCCAGCAGCACCAGTAAGTGGGTTGCAAGAGACTCCAATGGGAACAGCGTTTCCTTGGGCAGCACCCGCGAAGTCCTTGAGTGGGCCGAAGCCACTGAGAGCTTGAATAATGCCGGCGTAGTTGGCGCTCCCGGGACTAGCAACCGAGTTGCAGCATTGGGCAGCTGCGAAAGTTTGGGTGGGCAGGTCAGAAAGGCAGCAACTGAGTGATGGAACGGACACACATCCAGAGCTGCATTGAGTGCTGCTGCTGATGGGGTTGCGAGAGGGCTGAATGCGGGCGAGCGCGAGCGTAGCACCGAGAAGAAGAGTAGAGACAAGGGAGCGGGTGAACATGAGCAGTTGCTTATATTGGGGTTGGGGTGGAGGCTGAGGCTGCTACGAGAAGGAGGAGTGCTGCTGAAATTTATGCAGAGGATCTGTGGTATTTATACAGTCCTAAGAGCACGACCGTTGTCGTCCACTACCATGTCTGGAGGCAAACGTCTAGATCTGAAGCGAGTTGCTGCGCTGCGAGCACCGGACTGCGAGATATGGCGCTACAGTGAGTGTCCTTGAAGTCAATTTGAAGCATTATACTCGACATCAGTCGAACCGAGGAGTTTCCCAGATATTCACCTCTGCGAGTTGTGCATAGGCAACTGCACGAAGTGCCAGATCCTGCGTACATCCTCGGATTGCGCTTGGGTGACACCGCTTGAAGGTTCAACGTTCAACGTTGAGGCATGTGCAGTAAGAGGTCGTGTCGTCCGAGTTGCGTGCAGGAGGCAGTGTAATGCAGTGTGTGCTCATGACAATCTCCAGGTCGAGCAGTAGACAATGCGACCTTGGATTGGGAAACGCGGATGGGAAGGCGAATAAATGTTGACCGAGTGCACAGCGGCGGCATGACTTTCGGCGGCAGTGAGTGTTCCTTTGCCACCCACCACGGTCAACATCAAGTCGTCGCACTACTGCCTTGCTTCATGCCATAGTTCAGCATGCAAGCTCTAGAGTCTTGCCCCCCGACACCGACATCACATTTGTATCAGCAGCCTGTTGATTATATCGTCATTACGAAGAGCATCTTCGCAGATCTTCGCACGAACACCTCAAAAAGCGCTCAGACTTGGCAGTATCCAGGCTCCTCACTTCCAGGCAACGCTTACGCCATGGTGTCCCGAAGCAGTCCGACACTGTCTCCTCTCATGAGTCAGTGCTCAATGAATGGTGTACGCAACGCGTTCTCAATTCTCCGCTCGCGCTGGTGCGTTGCGCTCAGGCCTGAGCGCTGAGCCCCCCCCAGCCGCGGCTGCCGCACGGCCCTCAGAGACTCATGATCAGTTCCATGATGTAACTACGCTGAGACTACGTACCTTACGTATTCTTGAAGTGCGGGGCTAGCTTCAAGCAGCCTGAAAGGTGCGTGTGCTCCTCCCGAAGCCCATCGACCTCCAGCGACTTAAGTCTCTCTCCTACAGCAGCTTTCGCGCGGGGCTCAAACTCACCGGCAGCAGCCACGAACAGGACAACCTCACAGTTGGGTTCCCACCAAGACGGCATCTACTTACAAGCTCAAACAAAGAGAAAAGAATTGAAGACACCTGGGTGAGTCAAGATTCCCTGACACCATCGGGCGTCCAAACGTTGGTCAGCTTCCGCTGTTCCCCGCAACTTGGGGAGGATCAACCTCTTGAACCATAGAGTCCAAAGATCATCTTGCTGACGTCAACGATGCAGGGACGCGAGCAGCGAATCCTAGAGCTCCCCTGGGTGACTCCAGCCATCTTCATGGGCGATGATCAAAATCCCCACACCGAATGTCGAGCACTTCGGAGCTACGTTTATAATCAGGGGAACTGGAGCTTCAAACCGCCAGAATTTCCCTCTACTTTCACACCTCCAATCAACTACAACAAACCACTCTGATGTCTACGAACAATCAACAAACCAACTCGAGCGGCGAGGTTCTGGTTCACTACGACGTCCTGATCATCGGCGCCGGGCCAGCAGGAGCAGGAGCCGCCACGTTCCTCGCCCATTCCGGTAGGGCTCACGCCATCGACAAGTACGCGTTCGGCTCTCGTCTGACTCTGTATGCGTTATCCTAGGTATCACCAGCGTTCTTATGATAAGCAAGGCCAACGGCACCGCCGACACTCCTCGTGCGCACGTCACCAACACGGCGACGATGGAGTGTTTCCGTGACGTCGGGATCGAGGAGGACATGATCAACGATGGAAGGCCCTCAAGCAATCTCGCTGAGCTGCGCTACGTGGATACACTCCTGGGCGAAGAGTACGGGAGGAATCACATATTCGGCACAGTGCGTGTGGGTTGACTTGTGAGCCAATGTATCAGCTAAGGATTCAATCTTGCCAGGATCGCCACATGGAGAGCTACCATACCATGTCACCCTGCGATCACCTAGAGATCCCCCAGACGTACGCTGAGCCGATTCTCTTGAAGGAAGCCACCACGCACGGCATCACCGCTCGCTTCGACACCGAGTTCGTGACGCTTGTCCAGGACGCCCACGGTGTCACAACCAAGCTCCGCGACTGCCTCACCGGCGCGACGTTTAGCGTCAGAACGAAGTTCGTCATCGGTGCCGATGGAGGCCAGTCTCCCGTCATGGAACACCTGGGGATCCCCATGAACATAGCACCCGCCGGTGCACTTGCGACGAACGTCCTGTTCAAGTGCGATCTGAGCGAATTAGCACTTTCGAGGAGGGCCTTGATCACGCATACCTACCTCGCTGAAAAGCCCGGTCCAGCCTGGGGTCCTTTTGGTGTTTTCCGAGCTGTTAAGGTTCGTGTGTTTGTCTCCAACCATTCTGCGACCGCACATCTGACTACTTATCGCGATCGCCTGACAGCCCTGGAAGGAATGGATGGCCATCATGTTCTCCTCCTCCAAGGGCGAGAAAGAGCGTCCCACGGACGAAATGTACATGTCCCGAGTCCGCGAATTCATTGGATCCAACTGCCCACCCACCGAGCTCGTCTCCATCTCCCACTGGCGCGTCCGCGAGACCGTCGCCTCCGCGTATTCTCTCGGTCGCGTCTATTGCGCCGGCGACGCCGTCCACAGACACCCTCCCGCCAACGGCCTTGGCTCGAACACCAGCATTCAGGACAGCTACAACCTCGCATGGAAGATCGCGTATATTCTTCAAGGCAAGGCGGGCTTGCGGTTGTTGGACACGTACTCGGCGGAGAGGCAGCCTGTAGGCGTGGGTATGATCAAGCGCGCGAACGATGCGTTCCGGGATCATATCAAGCTACGCACCTCCCTCGGGGTCCACGAGCCTGGGCTGAGCCCCGAGGAGCAGGTGGCAAAGGCGAAAGCGACGATGGCGGAGTTGAAGGAGGCGTCAGAGAGGGGAAAGGAGAGGAGGAAGATCTTCAGGGAGGCGTTGGAAGGCGTCTATACCGAGCTGAACGCTTTTGGTATCGAGATGAACCATTTCTACGACTCGGCTGCGGTATGGCTGCAGGACGAGACGGAGGAAGCGGTGAGGGCTAAGGATCTACTGAGGGAGCATATCCCTTCGACGTACCCAGGTTCCCGCCTTCCTCATGCGAGTGTCTTGTTCATTCCTATCATTCATTAGATTACTAATCTAAAGAGACCGTCTGTAGGCCTGGTTGAGCACTCCGATTCCCACCCGCGCCCACGTCTCGACGCACGACCTCGCAGGCAAAGGCGCCTTCGCCCTCTTCACCGGCATCGGTGGCGACGCCTGGCTCCCCGCCGCCCAAGCCGTCTCCCAGCGCCTTGGGATCACGATCAACGTCTTCTCCATCGGGTACGGCCAGGAGCACACCGACCTGTACAATGTGTGGGCCGATCGCCGTGGGGTTGAGGATGATGGTGCGGTTCTTGTTCGTCCGGATAGGTTTGTCGCATGGAGGTCGAATATGACGCTTGGGAAGGGGTCGGAGGCGAAGCTGGAGGAGGTCCTTAAGAATGTACTCAGTCTGTGAAGTTTCTAGATGTAGAGGATAATTGTCGTGAGCCAAAGGAGACTACTCAGAGCTACTCTTCGGGTTTCATCGCTGTATTATACGCCGTGTGCATTTCTGAATGAACTGACATAACGTTTCCGGATAACCCTACGGGACTTTCCGGTCGTGAACCTTCAAGGTGCTCAGGTTCGAACTGTCTCTAGTTTCACTGGCCGTGTCATTTGTGGACCGACAGGTGAGACTTCTTCGACGTGAGAGACATGGACTCATGGGTCGAAAATGTCCATGACGTGAGCTGCAGTATTTGCTCTATCCAGTCGCGCCGGTGTACGTCTGCCATCTGCTGTAGTCAAAAAGCAGACAAAATGAACTTAGCAAAAGGTCTTTAGCCCACCGGGGGGGTCGAACCCCCAGCCTTCAGATACCCGCATTGTCAATACTTAAGAGTCTGACGCTCTATCCGATTGAGCTAGGCGGGCACATATTATCTGCTCACTTGCAAAGGTTTTAATGTTGTTTTGACATGTTTGCCTCCGCCCCTTGGCAAAACTCGGCCCGCGCTTGCTCTCTCATCTCCAGGGAGTAATAGAAAAAATGGCAGTTACTGTTAGTTAGTCGTCATCACCTCATGATTATGTCCGTTTCAGCTACCAGTGGCTGGTGCTATGAGCTTTCGAAGTACCTCCAGCCTCAGCATCCGGAAAAGCAAGCGCTGATGAAAACTGTATGACTAAGGTAAAGTTCCTGGACATCAACGCGGGGCATGGTACGATGACCAGATCTTGAAATAAGCCAACATGCGGGCATCGCGTGCAGCGCAGACGATCCTCAACTCGCTCTTGGTCCTTACTTTCTCTCGTTTCTCATTTTAGACTTGAGCACAAGAGAGAGCGCCCACCTATACACTCACACGTAAGATCTCTCATGAACAGCCGCTCCGTGGTGCCTATTTTGCCGTACCTGATTCTACATCAGCGTGTTGACCGAGCGCCTATTCGCATATTTAGCAGAGAGGACCTTGTGGAGACTCGGTGGAGACTTGATTTGCAGCGCTGCAACTGTGGACGACCATCTGATCCTGCTACTTTCTGCCAGAGCGACGACGCTAGCGCTTTTTGGGACGAGGTCATTGGTCTCGACTGGTCGGTGAGTTATCATGGGGAACCCGGTGGCGTATAGGGGATATATAGACAGGCCCTCTCGGCACGGTTGGGCTGCACCACTGCCTCTGAGTCTGACATTTACATTTCTACCATCGAGCCTCCTTCCTCTGTCCTGTTCAATTCTTTTTACACCGAACCACAACATGCCCAGGTGTGGGCATGCCTACTTCCATGGCATTTTATACATCAGGATAAGGTAGCGCTTCAGCGACAAGACCGCACGAAGAACAGCAGCAACGACTCGAATGTTGGGACCGGCGTCTAACCCTATAATGAGTGCGGATCACGAAAATCGCGCACCCGCGCCTGTTTAAATGCTGATCACGGAAGCGAGCCGAGTCGACTATCCAGCAAGAACCGCGCAGATGCAGCCGACCGATCTCTAGCTTAGCTCCATTTCATATACGCTGGACTTCTTCTTTCCCCACCACCACGTTCTCCTCGAGCACTGACAGCGTCGTTTTCCTGACTGCGCTGGTCCTTTCTTGCCTGACGGCTGTGTTTTCATTTACGGCCAGTATCCTGCGGGAGGAGGCTCCTAGGTTCTTGAGGTCGAAATGAGTAGCAATAACTTTAGTATGGGGGCGTATATCCGGGTGGCTTCTTTAGCCATCGCGGCGTATGAGTGCGTATAGACTGTCCGACCTACACTATCCTGTGTGTTTCAAGCTGATACATCTATCCTTGCCAGTTTCTTGCTAACCTCCACCGCCGCACTCAGGATTTACAAGACCCAATCTCGCTCGCGGAAGCTGAAGTTCGTTGGCGTAAAATCTTGTAATACCTTGTACTTACCGTTCACCTCCCTCTGCTCAGCTGGTCGACTGTTTTGTTCTTTCTTCTTCAGTGAGTCAAGAGAGTCTGAGCGGTTCGTCTTTGGGCGTTGCTGTACTGATTGATCTCTTCACCGCAGAGTGACTAGCATCGGCGCGCTCACCGTCAGCAACATTGGCTTCTTCTCAAGCAAGTTCACTCCTCGGTCGTGTAGAAGATTTTACATGCTAGCACCTTTGTTCAAGAGTAAGCACCGCGGTGTTCCTGCGACTAGCAGCTACAGCACAATACTTACTGTCCGGTGTGTTCGTGCTAGCCTTTCAAGCGGCTGTTTCCCAGGCTGTCCTCGCCTTAAGGTAAGTCGCTTTCGACGTACTTCTCTTATCATGATCTTGATGAGTGTATTGCTCGTAGGGCCTGGAATTTATCTCGCCGACAATACTCTTGGGGGTATGCTATCGGTGTACTGTACATCGCTTCTATCACAGTGAGGACGATAAAACCTCTGTCACCGATGATGATAACGTCAACTTCCTTTTCTCCAGATTGAAGCAGTGACGACGCTATTCGGCCGAACACGTTAGTTTGTTAAACTCCAAAATTTTTCTCTCGTTGCTGACTTTTCATCATAATCAGCGACTGGGGCACCTGGATTTGTGCGGCGTTCCACTTTGAAAGTTATATGCAAGGAGCTGATTATTGACTCCTCTCATTCTCTCGGGCTACACTTTACAGACTAAGTACGTGTCGCTCTTCTGGTCGCCGCCTCCTAGCTCATTGTTGCTGTCCGCCCCAGCTGCCTCCCTGGAAGCCGACAAAGTCCATTCTTGACCTCTTTCACCTTCTATGCCGCCTCTATGTGCTACGACATCGGTATCACAGCCATCTCTGTCTACTTTTTGGTCAAGTTCAAACACGCCACGCAGTCACATATGTACGTGCGGTCGTTGATTGTTCCGAGTGATGCGGCAGACCGAACTTACCGATTCTCTCTTAGAATGACGAGCCTCATGAAGATGTGAGCGTTCTCTGCAACTCTAACAAGGGGGCTCGGGGTTGACGATTGGTCGACTTTTCAGGATGATCTTGGACGGCGTTGGCTACTTTGTCGCTTTGACAGGTTCGTTTCTCTCCTCCGCTCCTGGACTTGAGTCTCATCTCTGTGCTTAGCCGTCAATGTTGCAAACCTCATCTTGTACAGCAGCAACACCAGTGCTGAGTCCCAGGTACGTTTCTGCTCAATATCAGAGCGTCTGAATGTTGACCCACGGTTTTATCTAGACGTCTGCGTATGTTCTATTCCCTCGACAGCCGTGCATATCATTTTTTTGACGTCGTGATCCTCAGCGCATCGCTAGGCTATTGTTTTGTATGGGTGTTCACCCAAAAGCTCCTCATGTAAGCTCCTCATGATCAGTACACCCGAAACCCGAGCTAACCGCTTTTTAACCACAGACACTTGCACCGTAAGCGCTCTTCAACTGTTCTTGGAGTTTCGAGCACAGCATTGACTGACAAGCGCGATAATCTCACAATACAGAGGCGCACGAGAAGTATGGTTCCTCCGTCAACACAGCCGAAATGTATACAGCCACTCGTCGTCTGGAAAGCGCGCGTGATGTAGCAGATGCCCTCCGATCCCAGTTCGAACCTCGCGGTGGTAGAGATCGACACCATCAGAACGATTTTGACACGGCGTTTACCACGCCGACAAGGATTGCCGGGTCGCTGTCGATATCTGGCTGCGATGAAAACATTCATGGCGACATTGACAGGCCGGGGCATGCGGTGGAGGTGAGGGTGGAGAAAACGTACAAGGTCAGCAGGAACCCAATGGCGTATCGGATGGAGAGTTACACGACGAAAGATCGAGGCGGGGCGGCCAGGACTACTACGACGGCCAACGGAGCGTACGCGTCTGTGTTGCCCAGAAATAGTTGGTCGATGTCGAGGAAGGGCGAGGGCGTATAGGTACATTATTTATCAAGTTATTGCACGTTAACGTTGGTTTTGCGGGTTACTTTACTGTTTCAGGCGTCGTGTACTATTAATCTTTGTTGTATGTTACATTTTGGCACTTTTACCCGTTCTTCTTGTCATGGTCCACCTGGGGTTTCCTATTCGGCAGCTGCAGTGCTGGAGCATTGCGCCTAGTGAAGCGGTTGCGGCGGCGTATTCTATTGGACGCTCGGTGAATTCAATCAACATCGATGTCGGCACCCACCGGCGGTCAGTACGGTTTGATGCCAATGATGGTCACAGGTTGCGTGCCTCTTTGGTGCCTCTCGTCTTGCGCAGACGGCCATGATGGTTCTTCCCCTGGACACACAAATTCACGCTGGTGTAGCTTACTCAACGCTTTAGAAATGCAGCTCAAAGTCGCACGCGTTGACTACGGGCTGTTGAGAAGACATCAGATTCAAGCTTGAGGATGCATTCACCGGTCGGGACCACCACCCTCGCGGAAAAACCCCGGACAATCAAATAGCCTTTAGTGTGGGGTACCGGGGTATATCAACCACAAGACTAGAGCAAAGTTCGTTTCTTTCTTTCGTATATCACTCACCAGCTCATCAGTTCTGGTTACAGAATCTCAGTCATGGCACCATTCAATTTTGCATCTGCAGATATAGACAAGATTGTCGATTCTCTTACTACCGATGAAGCGATCTTGCTCACTGCCGGTGTTGGCTTCTGGCGCACTCATGCCATCGAGAGATTAGGTGTGCCAGCTGTAAAGGTAAGCGGCCTTAGAGTCTGCTCACGCAGTACATTGGTTGATCCACGAGATTTTCGCTTTAGGTCAGCGATGGTCCTAATGGTAATTCAAGCATTCAACATGTTACGGGAATCTCGCCGCTCACACATCACATCTACAGGACTCCGAGGCAACCGCTTCTTCATGAGCACACCCGCCAAATGTCTGCCCGTGCGAACGCCTGCTCTTCATGCTTACATGACGCTCATATCTTGATTTGCTTTCATAACAGTCGGCTACTGCTATGGGAGCAACTTTCGATCTCAAGCTTATGACTGAGATCGCGGAGAAGATCATTTCCAAGGAGGCAAGACATAAGGCAGCTTCTGCTGTCCTTGGCCCAACTGTTAACATCCAGCGGGTACGTATATCCTGCATCTAGCGTTCAGTGAGGTAGCCCTGCTGATTTCTATTCTCAGAACCCCCTCGGTGGAAGGGTGCGTGCGATCCAGTGACACCAGCCCGTTTCTTGACTTACTGGCTTCCATTTGAAGGCGTTCGAAAGTTTCTCTGAAGATCCTTACCTCAGTGGTATGATGGCAGCCGCGTATGTTGGCACCATCCAGAAGAATGGTATCGCAGCGACCATCAAGCATTTTGTGTGAGCCTTTCTCCTCACAGATATTTGGTCCATTGACTAAGGTGTTGTACAGGTCTAACGACAAGGAGGACGATCGTATGGCCTATGAGAGTATCGTCAGCGAGAGGGCTTTGAGGGAGATCTACTTGATGCCCTTCATGCTCGCGCAGAAGCACGCAAAGCCTTGGTCGTACATGACAGCGTAAGTTTGCATCGCCTGCGTGTGTTCCTTCGAATCGCTGACAGATAATTCGGCTCTAGTTATAACCGTCTCAACGGTCCTCACGTCTCGGAGAACCCCGCAATCATCGACACCATCCTCAGGAAGGAGTGGGGTTTTAAAGGAATGGTGAGCGCACTTCGCTTGTATATACCCGGCCTCGACTAACGTTCTGAGTAGGTGATGAGTGACTGGTGAGGCCAAACAGCCTATGTAACACACACCACGCGAGCCCTGCTAACACCTTGCATCACTAGGTTTGGTGTTTACAGTATCGACGGCGCCCTCAACGCTGGTCTCGATCTGGAGATGCCTGGGACCAACAAGTGGCGAACTCTGGACCTGGTTCAGCGATCAATTCAGTCGAGGAAGGTCACATTGCGTACAGTCAAGCAGAGGGCTAGGAAGGTTCTGGAGTTCGTGCAGCTGTGCGCTAAGGGAGCCCCAGAGGTGCGCTCAGTCTTCGTGCAATTATCATTTTGAGCCAACGATCTGACACTGCCATGAACGTAGATCATCGACGGGGACCAGGAAGAGCGCACGGAAGACACAGAGGAGGAGAAGGACCTGATGCGCCGATTCGCCGCTCAGTCCGTTGTGCTTTTAAAGAACGAATCCAAACTGCTCCCGGTAGACCCCAAGAAGTACAAGAAGGTCGCGATTATTGGCGGAAACGCCAAGGCCAAAGTTCTTTCTGGGGGCGGATCTGCTGCTCTCAAACCCTCGTTTTTTGTCTCCCCATTCGACGGCATGGAGAAGGTGCTGCAGCAGGAGAACGTCCAGGTTACCTACAGCGAGGGCCCATCTAGTAAGTGCCATCCGCTCGTTTCTCTCACCGATATCGCCTGAATTTTACTTTGCAAAGCTTACATGGAGCTCCCGACACTCGAAGACGTCCTCACTACTGAATTCGGCGAGCGCGGCTGGACCGGTAGGTTCTACGCTCACGAGAACGACGAGAGCACAAAGTTAGTCGAGCCAGCCCTGAAAACGATGCTCATCGATGAGACGCGTATCTTCATGGCCGACACATTCTTCGAAGGGATGACACAACGCTTTACGGTCAAGCTTCATGGATTCTTGACTGTTCCTGAGGACTGCAAGTATGAATTCGGGCTCGTTGTCGCTGGGAGGGCCAAGGTGCGTTTATCTTGTTGCAGAATGTCCAGTACTACATGCGGTACTGACAACGAATGCTCGCTTCTTTAGCTCTACGTCGACGGGAAAGAGGTCATTGACAACTGGACTCGTCAGGTCCGAGGCAAATCGTTCTTCGGAAGCGGATCCGAAGAGAAACGAGGCACCTTCGACGCGAAAGCTAACACTAAGCACGAAGTCGTCATCGAGATGCAGAACATCCGTGGGCCGGCTGATGGTGACGAGTCAGAGACGTACACGGGTCCCAACGCCGGTACGTTCAGATCACCACACATTGTATCCATATGTCTCTGAGGGTTGTTTCTTCCCGCAGCTATCCGATTGGGAGGCGCTATCTTCGTGGAGGAAGAAGCCAAGTTCAACCGCGCCGTTGAGGCCGCCAAAGACGCGGACTTGGTTTTGGCCGTTATTGGCCTTAATGGCGACTGGGAAACTGAGGGCTTCGACAGGACAACTCTAGCACTTCCTCCTCGCACGGATGAGCTGATCAGCAAGGTGCTGGCGGTGAACTCGAATACGGTGGTCATTACTCAATCTGTGAGCCAACACATTTGTGTTTTCTTCCTTCACCCGGTTTATCAACGATGGTGTTTAGGGCTCTGCCATCACTATGCCTTGGGCGGACGAGGCGTCTACTATTCTGCATGCCTGGTACCTCGGCAACGTTACTGGAGATGCGATCGCAGATGTCGTGTTTGGGAAAGTGAACCCATCTGGTAGGATGTCGTTGACGTTCCCGAAGAGGTTGGAGGACGTCCCGTCGCATGGTCATTTCCACTCTGAGGATGGCAAGGTAAGCGATTCGTTCTGTAAATAGGCTTGCTCGCTCATTGACGCAATTTACTCCGCAGGTTCGTTACGCCGAGGACCTCTTCGTGGGCTACAAGCACTGTCAATTCACCAACACCAAACCCCTCTTTGCTTTCGGGTCAGCCTGAGCTCGAGTCTTCTCTCACTTTCCTAGACACTAACACCTCCCTTCCAGCCATGGTCTCTCCTACACCACCTTCTCCTACAGCGATCTTCAAGTCTCCAAGGTGTCCTCGGAGAAGGACAACGTCACCCTCACGGTGAAGGTCAAGATCACCAACACCGGCTCCATCGCAGGCTCCGACGTTGTGCAGCTGTACACTTCCCTCCCCAAAACCTCCGAGCTTACGCACGCGCCGATGCAGCTTAAGGCATTCACAAAAGTGTATGATCTGCAGCCTGGTGCAAGCGAGACTGTAGAGCTGGCGTTGGACAGGTACGCGGTGTCGTACTGGTCGCAGCTGTACCAGGCTTGGGTTGTAGAGAAGGGGACGCATGTTGTGAGGGTTGGGTCGAGCAGTGATAATTTGCCGCTGCAGGCTGAGTTTGAGGTCGAGAAGACGATCGAGTGGAATGGGATCTAGAAGCCGGATGATGAAGTGGATTGGATTGTCAATGTAAGAACGAACATAGGGTAGCCGAAAGAATTTCAAATGTAACCTTAACCCTGCCTTATACCTGATCTGAGGTACTATCGCAGCTCTTTCGATTGGACGAACTTGGCGTGTTCTACCTACTCGAACCTCTTAATACTATGAAGGTTTACCCGGAACGATAGCATCTCTCTGGCAATGGGGAACCTTCGAGCGAGTTGAACTAGCCAACGCCAGCTCGGTGCACTCAACGCCAGCTCTCCCGACCTGCCCTAAAGCTCGGAATCGGAATACAGCACGTGTATCGATCAAGCAGTGCTCCTTTACCTTCACCTCCTCCTCTTGAAGCATTAACTTGCTTCTTCAAAATCCCTCCGCCCTCCTCACAGGCTTACCATGGCATCCCAAATCTCCCAGCAATACGCTTGTCAGTCCAACCGCTTCGCCCGATCTCGTCAAAATCCCAAGTTGGATCATCTAAATCTCACACTTTGTCCACTTTGCTCTAGTCCGTGCACAGAAGTCTCTGGGATTGGTCGGTGGATCGCCTGAGTACGAGGCTATCACTGGGTTCGATATCCCAGCGGTCCCAGCCAGAACGTACAAGTATAGCGCCGATGGACGTTTGTTCGCCTATGCTTTGCCCACTGGGTGAGTACTTGTCCCGGTGTACCATGTTTTTTGCTTGGAAGGATGGGGATGGGTGCCTAGAGGGCATATGCTCAGGCAGCACAATCGAAGCAAGATTTAGCATGTATTGGTCGTTTTGGACAGGACGTAGCTTCATCCTCGAGGCAAAGTGATTGTCGAGAGTACACGGATTTTCGGCCTCCTAGCGCCGAAGCTGTTGCCCGTTCCTCTGCCCCCTTTCCACTTGATTTTGCCGTTCTGATGGTGATTCACAGGGTCCGGATCTATCAGGCGGAGGGTGCCCAACTCCTCCAAGAGCTGCCTCTGCCCAACGTCATCGAGCTCAACTTTTCACCCAGAGGGACGTACCTCTCCACATGGGAGCGCCCTGGTGAGTTTGCATGCTCTCATCCAGCATCATCTCAGCTTACACAGCGGTAGTGAGACTGGAGGATGGGGCGCAGCACAAGAACCTGCGTGTGTTCTCTGTATCCACCGGAGAAGAGCTCACAGCTTTCAGCCAAAAGTCGATGGACAACTGGGACCTTCAATACACCGTCACGGAGTCCCATGCAATCCGCTTGGTGTCAGCTGAGATACAGGTCTATCGCCCCGCAGAATGGCAGAAAGGGATCGTGGACAAGCTGAAGGTGGAGGGCGCTACGAGCGTGTCTCTCAGCCCTGGCCTGAACTACTCGATGGCGGTTTTCATCGCTGAGAAGAAGGTAAGAAGCGCTTGTGGATGTTGTGGATTTAAGTGCACTTTCTGATTTTCAACTCTATTGACACAGAGCGCTCCCGCCAGCGTCAAGATCTACAGCCTCTCCTCATTGGCTAGCCCACCGACTGGCTCCAAGTCATTTTACAAAGCCGACCGTTCGACGATCAAGTGGAACACCCTGGGCACTCAAGTTCTCGTGCTTACCCAAACCGAGGTCGACAACACAAACATGAATTACTACGGAGAGACGGGAATGTATCTGCTCAGTGCTACTGGAGACTTTGACTGCCGCGTAACTTTGGATAAGCAGGGCCCCATCCACGACTTTGCTTGGAGCCCTAACTCCAAGGAGTTTGCTGTGATTTACGGCTGTGAGCACCTTTAGTCCTTATCATGCATTGTGTGCTCCGTCTAATGCCGGACTTTAGACATGCCCGCCAAGGTGATGCTGTTCGATCAACGCGTCCGAAGCCTGCACGACTTCGGAATGGGACCCTACAACTTTGTCTCGTTCAACCCTCAAGGCCGTTTCATCGCTCTGGCCGGGTTCGGCAATCTTGCTGGCAAGATGGACGTCTTCGACCGTCGCTCCCTAACCAAGGTCACCACCATTGACGCCCCGAACACCTCTCACTGCGAATGGTCTCCCGACGGTCGCTTCCTCCTCACCGCCACCCTCTCCCCCCGCCTCCGAGTCGACAACGGCATGAAGGTCTGGCATTGCACCGGGACCCTCCTTCACACTCACGCCGTCGAAGAGCTCTACCAGGCCTCGTGGCGGCCTATCCCCTTGGACCGTGTCCCAGCCTTCCCACCGCAAGGTCTGCCCGTTGCCCCGTCTCCTTCTTCGAGTCTCGCAGCGACCACCGCGTCCATCGTCAAGCCCCAAGCTCTCAAACCTGCAGGCGCCTACAGACCTCCTGGTGCCCGCGGCCTTGCCACGCCAAACATCTACAAGCGTGAAGACGAAGGTGGTTCGCCCAGACCACAAGGTACCGCCACGCCCCCTCGATTCGGGCGCAGTCCCGCCCCTCCTCATCAGAATGGACACGGCGGAAAGAGACATGTCCCCGGTGCTGCCCCCGGCAGCCCAAGTCCTGCGCATGAAGCAGGGGAGAAGAAGAGCAGGAAGGCTAAGAAGGGAAAGAAGGATCCTGCGAATGCCAATGGCCAGAACGGCAATGGGCCGACGACGCCTGGTGCTGAGGGAGCACCCGCCGAAGTGAACGCGTCGGGCGCCGCGAAAGCAAATGGGAGGAACTCTAGGGGTCCGGCTGGTGTGCTCGAGATGCCTGTGCCTATTGTTGCGATACCGACCATCGCGGATTCTGTGCCGCCTACGCCAGGAGATGGACTTGATCCTGATGCGAAGAAGATACGCAATCTCAACAAAAAGGTATGCGACGCCCTTCTCGGTACTCTACATGCACGTTTTGCTGACCACGTCCTTGCACAGCTCAAGGCCATCGATGAGCTGAAGGAGAAGGCTGGGAGAGGCGATCGCTTGGAGGCTACGCAGATGAAGAAGATCGAGGGTGAGGCGGCTATCAGGAAAGAGCTTGCTTCGCTGGAGTCTTCTTCGGGCTTGTCTGCTGCCTGAAGAGTCCCCGACCACACAACACCTACTTAGACTCTGCCGGGTAGGTAGACTCGTTACATGTACCTACCTTTGGCACCATTATTCCTCCGTCATTTATCACACCTGGACCCAAGTCTCATCGCGCGGCTCTCGAGTCGGACGGTGTTATCACGTCTCTCTGAGAGCTTGCGTAGCATAGCACTACATACTCTAGTTTTGCAACTCATATGGTTCGTTCACTGATGTTGAGTCTCGACGAGCGTTGGACGCATACGTCTGCACCTCAGCGTCCCAACCGCCGCCGTGTCGTCCGAGTGAGCGAATGTCACTCTCAACCTGGCAGAAACTCCACCGTCACGAAGAAAGCATCGCACGTGTTATACATTGATATTCGAACTACACCCGCAGTCAGTATCCTACACATTTGAGGACGTTGGTCCCGTCTTTGCCAACACTATCAGCACTAGATCACCACCAGAGCGCGCTCGCTTCGTCTTTGCAGTCCTAGTATTCCGAGAGCTGCAGCACCTTGCCTAAACGACATACCCAGCGATGAGTACGATGCAAATAGAACATCGAGGCAAATTCCCACGTACCAACATTCGCCCACTCATTCTTCCGCCTCTTCCTCCCCCCAGCCAGAAGTGCAACATCACTACTATCAAAGAACGAGTAATATCCTGTCCCCAACAACCAATCAGCATCTTCATCTTCGTCCGGAGGACTAGACTTACCCGTAGCGCCCTCCTCCTCCTCCTCCTCTTCCGCCTTCGTGCCCTGCCCATTTATCCTCCGGCCCGTCTTCGAGTCCCTCAGCACACCACTATGATCCACGAACGGCGCAGACTTCTCGTTCGCCTCGCGGTGCAGCTGAACGAGGACCTGTTGGATGTCGAATAGGTAGCTCTGGAGCGTGTCGAGGAAACGGCGAGTTTGGAGGTGTTTGGAGGATGCGCAGCTGTTACATACATTCAAGACAAGTTAGCGAGTGGATCAAAGGAAAACTTGGGAGAGAGACAGAAGACGCACAAAGATAACCCATCCTCCTTGATAATATACCCAATCCCATACCCGTCCCTATCCGTCGGTCCGAACCCAAACAGGCGCAATGCAGGATTCCCACAGTTGGACGTGGAGAGGATCGCTTGGTTCAGCAGGACCCATCCCGCGTCTTCGAAGATCGCCGGCATCTTGGTATTGTTGTTGCTGTTGCTGGAAGTCGAACTTGAGGAGGCGGGCGAAGCGTTACCGGATTCCGTGTGTGGGTTAGAAGGGCGGTCGACGCCGACGGGGCTGGTGGGCACTTCCGTGTTGTTGTAGTTGTTGTTGAGACGGCGTTTCAGGCAGTAGAGGGCGTATAAATGCCTGCGGATTGGTAGCAGTTAGTTATTGGTGCGTTAGGCAATGAAGGGGTATATACCTGTCCTGTCCAAGACCCTGACTACACTCCTTCGTCAACTTCACATGTCTCTCGCACCCTTTTCGCAAAGCAGCGACTTTCTCCGAAGACGGTGCGTCGGAGAAGAACAGCTACCCCAGAACCCAACGTTAGCAGGACGAACACAAAGTAACTTGGACAATACGGGTACTCACCTTCGTAAAGTTAACACTTTCCGGCTGCACACTCCTAATCGCCTCCGTCCTCCCATGAAGGAACGCCTTGGTCATAGCAGGCTCATAAACACACTCCACCCTCCCATACAGCCCAAAATACGCCGCCTGAAACGCCATCTGCACAAAGGCGTCCGGGCTAAACCCATGACTCGTAATGAAATTCTTCCCATACCCCTTAAACTCCAGCGCCTGACAATCATTCTGGCAAATCAGGTCGCTCAACCTGGTCTCAGCGAATCGCACCCCCACCCGGAGCTCGGGGGAGATATTCCATTCGAGCTTCTTGGGGGTGCTATCGTACTCGGAAGAAGAAGCGAGACGAGGGGGAGGGGATTGGCCACGAGGGGGGCGGTAGGACTTTGCGTAGGGGGAGAGGGAGGCGTGGAAGAGGGTGGGGGCGGAGGGGTTGATGGAGCGGGCGAGGAGCATGAGGCCTTCGGTGAATATGTCGGCTGCGAAGCTGGATGGGGAGAAGCGTCAGGATTGGATAGGAAAAGGGGAGGGGATGGAGATGCGGACCGGAGGACAGTGTGCCCGTCCACACCGGTGTGTTCGAAGTTGATTCCAGCGGCTCCATCTGCGCATACGATGATTTGGAGCTGAGAAAGTAATCCTGATATCAGTCTATGTAGAATACAATTCAGCGGTGGGACGTACCTTGTCGTACCACCGATTGGTGCATGTGCCAACTTGCACCCCACCCTCGAGACCATACGTCCCACAAAGGAAGTTACTCGTCAACTCAGACAAATTCTGCGGTGTAGCGTCGTCCAAACACACGATGAACAACGCGTTATCCACAATATCCAAGCACGACCTGTTGTTCCGGTCTTCATGAAGGACTTTGCGGTAATTCGACCACGTCTTGCGATTCTCTGTGCTGAGAACTCCGACAGCGTTTCGTGCGACCTACATATTCGCAAGATTAGCAAGAGTGGCAGAGACACGGGATGATGTGTGTGAGTTTACCTCAGAGATAGGCGTCTTATCCGCGTCTGCGAGAATAGCTTGCAATGTCCGATGAATCTCCCGCTCAATCATCAGTGGTCTATGTTCGTCATCGAGCACGTCGAACCAGTCTAAAGAAAGCATGAGTAAGTCACAGGGGGATTTGAAAACCCAGAATTTCTCACAGAACTGTCCGCGCCTGAGAACGACGATGTGACGAGAATCGGCGTGGGTTTCCATTCGGCATCCTCTCTATAACAAGTATCTCCGTGTCAGGCAAAAGTGAATGAAGGTTATGAAATGTGCTTACGGAGGTTGGTATGCGGGAGGTGCCGAATAAACGGGTATACTGGTCCATGTCGAGAGGTGTCTCGCGAACAGTATCCGGCTGGAGGAGGCCATGTCGGAGATCATGGATGAATCCAAGAGAGGACACGATGAGGGAGGCTGCTCGTGGGAGTTGAGGGCCTCTGGATGGTGTTGGGTCATTTCTTGATAATAATGTGAGTATACCATACATTATGTGAACGAGAAAGCTCACTCGAGGACGAAGAATGGGTTCAAGGCGAGAACCACTGGGTCGGTGTGCGAGAGATACGACTCATACCTGTTGCAGCGATCAGAAGTGTGATGCACTGCTTGAGAGGTGTAACTAACCAGAACTCTTCGATATAGCTGCAACGACATGGCCAGGTCAGCAAACCACAAAAAAGCAGATAGAGACGCGATCCGACATACCTGCTCTTATCCTTTGCGTACTCGACCAACTGCTCCTGCAAACCAGGCCCCTCATTCTCCAAAAACCTCTGCACCGCGATCTTCGTCGCAGCATGTTCCTCTTCATCCTGCAGCCCCTCCAGTGCCTTCAGATACCGTCTGCACGTATCTGCCAACGGTGGGATCGGCAACTTCGGCAACTTGCCCTGGTACGCCAACGTCCTGTTCTTCGGCGGATCCGCCTCGATCTTCGTCGTCGCTGTTGGTCCCGACATTCGTGATGGTGGTGCGGGGAAGAGAGCAAAGGGTAGTAACCGAATCTGGGGTAAGGAGGGGTTGTTGATATTTGAAGGAGATTGGCAGTGTTAAATGAATGAGGACTAGTGACCTCATCGCTTCCTTGTGAAATAAGTACTTCCGTTCCGTAGCATCACTTGGCCTGAACCCCATGCTCGTCCGCTTCGACCATCCAAATCCGGCGTTCACCGCCATGAAGATGTACAGTATACCTTGATTCATTCGAGCTCGTGGGTTTACCTTCGAGGACGTGTGGTTCGAAGGCGACCATTGGGGGAGAATTCCCTCACCATCGTGCGCGGGAGGTCTTCGGGTCAAGAAGCTCGGTGAAACCACACTACTTGTTGATGAACGGTTGACCCATGGCAGGTATCTCACGGCATAATGTTTAAGCCTCGGCCGGCAGCGAGCGACACAAGAACAGCGGTCCAGGCAGCGTTAACGTCGACGTGATGGTCGAGAGAGAGTCACGATTTTACCTGTTCTTGCTTCGAGTAAACCTAAACCAAAAACAGGCGACTACTCTAATCTTCAAAAGGTCGAGCTTTCTTCCACCAGCTGTAGAAATTTAAGTAGTTCGGAGACGCGCGAAAGTGAAGCGAATAAAGTAGTAGTATTCAGAGTACTTTCGCAGAAGTAGGTACATCGTATGGAGTAGCTATCGTACACACGTTTTGCAGATATTACTAATTAGTAGAAGGCACAAGATAAATGGCAGTCGCTCGAAAGTCGAAGATGTAAAGGACGAGGAGATGTGGCTAGACAGGATTGCCAACTACAAGTAAGAAGATCAGAAGATCGAATGAAAAGGATTAGTTTACACAGTGTTAAGGGTGGTCGTAGGGGAGAAGAAGAGGCAGCAGACATGGTCCCACAGAATCGCCATGAGAGTTTCCGTCCCTAAGAAGGGAGAGGAAGGAATCCGGAAGACTAGAAGTCATCGTAGTGCTCCCACTTTCCACCCTTACCCGGCTTTCCGTAGCCCTTATCGTCGTCGTCCTTCCCACCGTGTCCCTTCCCAGGTTTCGGCTTGCCATGGTCTTTGTCGTCGTCGTCCTTGCCACCATGGCCTTTACCGGGCTTAGGCCCATGGTCTTTGTCGTCGTCATCCTTCCCACCATGACCCTTGCCTGGCTTAGGCTTGCCGTGGTCCTTGTCATCGTCTTTGCCGGGCTTGCCATGTCCCTTTCCAGGCTTGGGCTTGCCGTGGTCCTTATCTTCGTCCTTCCCACCATGGCCCTTGCCCCACCCAAACTCGGCACTGCGAAAAGAAAGAAAGAAGATGATGAGCTGCTCCAAGCGGAAATAGACAAGGACTGAATACTCACGTTTCATCATCACGAGCAGCACTGACGGAAAGGAGAGGTTGTTTTAGTGCCACCTCGTACAAGGAAGAAAAGAAACAAGTTCAACTCACACTTCTCGCTTCCAGTCATAGCCATAGTCCTTATCGTCGTCCTTCCAGCCGTGACCTTTACCAGGCTTTCCAGGCTTGCCGTGATGGTCCTTATCGTCGTCCTTGTCAGGCTTTCCATGACCCTTACCAGGCTTGGGCTTGCCGTGGTCTTTGGGTGGCCAGCCGTGGCCCTTATCGGGCTTTCCGTGGCCCTTTTCGGGCTTTCCACGGTGGTCTTTGTCGTCATTTTTGCCGCCGTGACCCTTGCCAGGCTTGCCCCAGCCCCAGCCGAACCCTGCACTGAAGGGAGAAGGAAACCCATCAGTTACGACCGCCACGGGAAGAGGGTACTATGGGTACTGACGTTTCTTCCTCACGAGCAGCACTAACGGGGAGGAGAGATCTGATTAATCACAGCCTGGAAGAGGCAGGAAGAAGTGCGACACTTACATCTCTCGCTTCCAGTCGTAGCCGTAGTCCTTGTCATCGTCCTTCCCGCCACCGTAACCCTTGCCCGGCTTTCCGTGACCTTTATCAGGCTTACCATGGTGGCCCTTGTCGTCGTCCTTCCCGTGCTTGCCATGTCCCTTTCCAGGCTTAGGCTTTCCGTGACCTTTATCGGGCTTTCCATGGTGGTCTTTGTCGTCATCCTTGCCAGGCTTTCCATCACCTTTGCCAGGCTTGGGTTTCCCGTGGTCCTTGTCGGGTTTCCCGTGACCCTTGTCATCGTCTTTCCCGGCGTGGCCTTTGCCGGGGTAACCCCAACCAAGAGCAGCACTATTCGATTCGTAAGTAAACGATGGCAGGTAAAGAAACTGGAAAAGGACTGACATCGCATCACGAGCAACACTGTAGAACGAGAGAAGATCATGATTAGACTGAGGAAGGTAAGGAGGAGGAGAGAAATGCGAACATCTTCTTCTTGTCATCGTAATCCTCGTCGTCGTCGTAGTCCTTATCATCATCCTTGTCGTCGTCGTCGGACTCATAGTCTTTGTCGTCGTCCTCTTCAGATTCGTAGTCCTTATCGTCGTCCTTGTCATCGTCCGACTCATAGTCCTTATCGTCGTCGTCGGACTGATACTCTTTGTCGTCGTCCTTATCCTTACCGCCGTGTCCCCATCCGCCATGGCCCTTGGGAGGGCACCAAAGCCTAGAATAAACATCAGCAACCTGATTCTCATCATAAGATCGACTGAGAAATCGACGCACTTATGCTTGTAATCGCAAGGTGGCTTGCGGACGGGACACCATGGCCTAAAATAATTACGTTAGTATTGAATTCAGGTGCTCAGAGGTGAGAAAAACGCGTACTTATTCAAGCCCGCCTCGTCACGCTTCCAGTGAGGCTTCTCGCAAGGCTTAGGGGGCTTCGGGCAGTAAGGCCTAGACGTAAAAGGGCGGTAAGCGTCTTTGTTCGTTCGAGAAGATAGGCGAGGAGCGACGTACTTTCCCTTGTCGTCGCGCTTCCAGTAGGGCTTGTCGCATGGCTTCGGGGGTGGAACGGGGCAGTGAGGTCTACCAGCACAGGTATCGTCAGTGTTATGGCTCAGAAGAAGGAACCAAGGGAGGGGAAACGTACTTCCAGTCTCCGTCCTTGTCGTCGCGCTTCCAGTGCGGCTTTGGACAAGAGCGGGGAGGCGGGTAGTAAGGCCTGTAACTTCGATTGAGTATCACGACGAGATCACACTTGCGAAGGGGAAGATCCTACTTCTTGTTGTCGAGCTCCTCGGCCGCAGGTGCTGGCGTCGGAGTCGCTAGACCCTGCGTCGCCAGCAGAAAGGCTGGGAGAAGAACGAGGATCTTGCTGAACATTCTGAGTTAGGTTAGTTGGCTGAGTAGATGTGATGTGCTGAGGATTCTGAGAAAACAATGAGCTAGGCCCCCTGGTCTTTATACCTTTCACCTCGCAAGCCTTTGACTCATAAGAGGGTATACTTCCCAAGCCGACGTCGGTGCTCGAGCACGGGCGAGGATCCCCAGAAGTGCCAAGTTGCAGCGTCAGCGTAAGACAAGAAGCTCCACGACAGATTACATGTTCTCGACAGATCGCATGTGGCAGAAGCGAAAGTCTTCTAGATGGATGAGGAGGCAGTTACCATGAGAAACATTATGCCGTTTTCATGGCAATAAGTGCGGGTGCCGAGACGCGTTCACGGGCATCGAGCGGTATGAGTCGCTCTTACTTGTGGCATAGAAACGGTGGTGAATGTGCCTAGATGAGTCTCTGAATGTCAGAAATACTGTGAGCTGTTTGAGTGTTGCTCGAGGGTGTCGTCGATGATGTCGCGTGCAAAGGTTGATGATCGACGACGACAGCTTGTCCGTTCCGCTGGGGATGTCGATGCAAATTAAAATTACTGTATCTCATTTGGATTTCGGAGATTTCTCTGGAGGAGTAAGCGGAAGACATTGATTCATGGTGGTGGTCGAGATGAAAGAGCGGGTGCAATGATGCAAGACGCCGGTGGTGACTGAGCCAGCCGCGGCCACTGTAACTGAAAGCCCTGTGTTTGTTTTCTCCCACCATGTCAAGACCGCAAGACGACCGAAACCAGGAAGCGACTGTGTACCTCGTATGGTGCCCTTCATTACTCGTGCTAGTACCTGATTCTCACGGACAATTCGCAAATTCTAGGGTAACCTCGACGAGCGATGTTCTGACGCCTTGGTTTGGGAGCTCATGCTGCAGGCCGGACCCGTCGGTACGCCCACGCTTCATGTATCTACTGTCACCCCGAATCCAGCATGCTGAGCGGTGCTCCCAGTCAACGTTCATCTTCCCAAGGACCGTATCTCCATGGCGCACCAGGGGTACGGCTTTTGCGAGTTTCTGACCGAGGAAGACGCAGAGTACGCGTGCAAGATCATGAACCAGATCAAGCTATGGGGGAAACCTATTCGTGTCAACAAAGTGCGTGCTCCTAATTACCTTGGCACCGAAGCTCGTGGAGCCTAACACGCGTGTCGTGGCTTTCCTCTCTTTAGGCCTCAGCAGACAAGAAACAGCTTGACGTGGGCGCCAACTTGTTCATCGGCAATTTAGACGAGAATGTGGACGAGCGGTTACTTTACGACACTTTCACTGCGTTTGGAATCTTGGCTACTACGGCAAAGGTATGTCGCTCTGTGTTTCAGATACTTCATCTGCCTTTCATTATGGTCTCTTCATTCTCACGGTTCCTGGGGCAAGATCCGTTGGGCGTTGTGAGAGCCTCGTGGGGAAGTTCTCGCTGCGGTTCTGCTGTGGTTTGCCGGGATATGGGCAGCTACACGACGCGTGTCATCTATCTCTAGACATGTTGCGAATGTAGGCGCTCTATCCAGAGGAAGACTACTCCAACAGCACTTTGGCTCGGCGGCAGCTTGCGCTGCCGTTCAAATTGCGGGGTTTGGCATGTTTAATGCCGCGTTGCCTTCTCGGTGGTTCTGTTCTCGACGTCATCCAATTTTTCTCGCCCCATCTCTTCAATCCTATGCTTGAACATACCCAGCCAATTATCCTAACATTTCTCCCTTCCAGATTGCCCGCGACGTGAACAGCGGAATCTCAAAGGGCTACGGCTTCGTCGCCTACACCGACTTCGAATCCTCCGACGCCGCGATCGAAGCAATGAACAACCAATTCCTCATGAACAAACCCATCACCGTCCAATACGCCTTCAAGAAAGACGGCAAGGGCGAGCGACACGGTACCGAAGCCGAGCGCATGCTCGCCGCCCAAGCTCGCAAAAACAACGCTCTCCCCGCCTCAGCTCGACCACCACCCATGGGGGGCGCACCAGCACCAGGTTTCCAGGGCGGGCCGTATCAGGGGCAGTTTGCTGGAGCGTTGGCGGCGGCTCCGGCACCACCGCCAGGGTTCTCGGCGCAGCAGACGATGATGCCCATGGGTATGGGGATGGCGATGGCGCCGATGGGACCACCTGGGGGTATGCCGGGTCCACCACCGATGATGGGGATGTCGCCGCATATGGGAATGCAGGGGATGCCACCGCCGCCGGGGATGGGGATGATGCCGCCGATGTTCAACCCTGGTATGGGTGGGCCTGGGTACGTTGTTCGCTTTGGTTGTTATTTGTAGGTCAACAACTGATGTTGTGTTTGTACAGTGGGTACCCTCCACCGCCTCCTCCAGGATTCCAGCAGCAAGGTCATCATATGGGCATGCCTCCACCACAGATGCAGCATCAGTATCAGCAGTGAGATTCTGCTTGACGTTTGACCATATTCGGCAAGCTTGGAAGACGGTTCTACGAGTAGGAACGGGGGGACACAGGTCGGCAATGGCGCGGCTGTGGTGTGGTCTACGACCATGCAAGTACCTTCTCCTGGCTGGCTGCCAGCAGACCACATCCTTGCTGGACGCGATCTTCCGACTCCGGGCTTTTCCACTGTCGCGCTAGCTCTCTGCTTTGCATTTCGTCTTCATCTCGACCGTTATTAGTATAATAGTATGTACGCCGTGTATCAATATCCTAGAGCACTAAAAGTGTATATGTCCATCTCTATCACTTCCAAGTGGTAATTGTGGTGACGTTTCAGCGCGAGAGACTCGCATCCTATGGTCGCTTCCAGCCGCTTCGGGTGCCTTCTCACACCGTCTACCAACGAAGCACTGTACCTGGTCGACTTCGAAGCTCGAAACGTTCCTGAACGTTGAACGTTTGTTAGCCAAGGCAGTAACTGTCGGGAGGTCTGTCGCTCGTATGTAGTCTATAACCAAAGCTTGTTAGATTCGGTATGTTGGTAACATTACTCAGGCGGTCTGGCCGCGCGCGAGAAGAGCTGTAAGAATAGATTCAGGTGTACCAGGAGAGTCAACGTGAACGACGGTCGCGAGTTGGCATGCTAATGTACCTTGGTCTCTAGGTGTACCATGGTTGGAAAGACAATCTACTTGGTGGTGAGGTGAAACGGGCGTGCCTGGCCGGGCCCGTATCCTTTCCATAGCTGGGATTGGCTCTGGATTGGCTAGCTAAGGAAGCTCAGGTTGGCGTAAAGACAAATCATCCTTGCATTGAAGGCTTGGAACGGCGTTACATCCAGGAACATAGTCCCAAGGGTTTCGAAAGCTTGGGCGCTGTGAACTTCTTCGAGACCGCTCCCACAGAGCTCGACCTGTAGCGAGCTGAAGTGCTGGGCTGTAGCAGATGTGTTTTGAGGGCGCGGCTTGGTGAGAATCGGCCGAGACAGTATGGGAGGAGCCAGGCATGCCTGACTACTCTGTGCTTTCACACGGGGCTGAATCCAAGGAAGAGGAATAGATCAGGCAAGTAATCATCTATAGAAGTATCTCCGGAGCCTGCAAAGACGAATCAGCACAAACAAGCCCAGGGTCACGAAAGACGTAAAGATACGCACTCTGCCACGCGTCTCAAACTCTAGCCAGTCGCCCGTTCCTAACGGCAACAATCCCATAGATCTACATTTCCATAAACCAACGGCGAGAGTGAGGAGGTTCGCTGCTATGTACGCCAGCTTCTGGAGGGTCAGAACGGAGAACGACGTCGGAGATGCGGCTTTCGTAGGGGCGAATGGCTGGAAGGCTGCAAGTGCACACGTCGATTAGCGTCTTCCTTTCGGTAAGAGTGTACAGAACGCAGCGTCTTCCTTTCGGTAAGAGTGTACAGAACGCACCTTGGTTGATGGCGAATATGTTCTTGAATGGTGTCAAGAGGAGCATGAACACTATGCCCATGCTGAATATCTGCACTCCGCCACCGGACATGTACAGCATGAAGCCCTGCATAGGTAGCGACTTGACTGGGGCAGCGGCAAAGTCCCAAGCCCGCTTCTCCTTCAGCTGGTCATACGCCTCTGGCGTTAGTGTCGAGGTCGTTCCGCGATGCGACTTGCTCTGAATGTGCTGGAGATCAGCACGCTGTAACGTAAGAATATGGTGGATGTACCGTTTGGGACTTTGAGAAACCAGGTGGAGGCGGTAATGACCTGTACCTAAATATGAAGTTAGCGTGTGTTATGTGAGCTCTCTTGCAAGGCCTGGACGTACTTCGAGCTTGATTCGAGGGAGGCATAGTCGAGTGTAGTGGTGCTCATGGTGATCGGCGTGGAAGAGCACTGTCAGTCCAATCACCTGAATTGTTCTTGAATTGTTCCTTGTTCTCGACGCTGACGACGCGAGCGCCAGGGAACTACAAGGAATCCTCCTCAACCCGCTTCAAAGCGCACTTTATACAGTCCTAGAATGTGTGTTATCTTGTCCAGACAATCATACATATCCTGAACAATTATTGCCCAGTCATATTCAACCAGCGTCAGATCTTGGGCTTATGCATGCGCTGTCGGCATTCTCGTTTCTATTCTTCGCTCTGGGAACTTATGTTCTTGTCCTGAGTCCATTCATGGGACTGACAGGATTCTACGTGAGTTATCCTCCTCTTGTTGGTTTAGTCTGAGCTGATGATCTCGCAGCCTTTGGACGTTCTAGTTATGGACAATCATTACAAGTACCTGATCATCTTTCTTATACCCACCACGGCGTACTTCACCATTGCGAACTGGGTTGGATGGCAATACTATCGCAATTCTTAGCTCGAACAACGGCGACCAGAGCGTTCGAATTTCGGCCTTTCATGCTGGTTGCTACGTGGAAGATTTCACCTCTGCTCAGACGACAACAGTGTTAAAATGCCATTGCCACTCGCTCTTGTACTTGTACCGATGCAAGTCAATCGCTCATTGAGATACCACATTGCTTTGTACTCTGTACGCATATTATCCAAGAGTTGGTCATAAACAAAGGTTCTTTCCCACTACCCGTTCAGTTTGTCCCTCTTCCTCAATAAACTTCCCGCGACGCTTATCCTCCACTCCATCAGGGAAACACCCATAGCCCTCCGCTTATGATGCCTCTTCATCCCTCCGGCCCCCCTAACCATCGCTGCTTGCCAAAGAAGAACCAGAATCCTCTTAGGCCCCCAGATTACAGCAAAGGATTATCCTACATGGAGCAGGATTTTCTGAAGTCCATCTGTTTCCTCCTAAAGTCTCTTTCCGACGAGCAGAAACACTTCGCCGCAGCACTCGATCGCTCACAATCCCCCGTCAACCTCATTCTCTCGACGCAGGGAGGACCGCCGTCGCCAGCAGACGTTGAGATGGTTCGAAGCCTCGTTACTGCAGTCATCAACGCCACCTCCCCCTCCGACATCCTACGGCACATCGTTGCAACCAAAGAACCGCGCGCACTGACCAAGTATCGATGCAGGGTTGCCAACACGGACCTGAGGCCCTTGCAGCATCATCTTATGAAGGTGCACCACTGGAAGGAGCCCGACGATCAGGAGATCGACCTTAATTCGGCGTTCGTCGTTTACATCGTCTCCACGTACCCCGGAACGCCGACTCCGAAGGACATCCTTAAGCTGGCGATGGATTTCCTGCAGGCGTACTGCCGGAGGGAGGACCAACCAGAGCCGGAGGTGTACTGGGACCGCTCCGTTCATCTGGCAACGCTGCTCCTCCGGTCACGGCTCTTGCAGCAGGCGCAACTCCAAGAAGGGGCCGTGGGAGACGCAGCGTGGTATTACGCCTGGAATCTCAAGCGACTCATTGACAGGTACCACCGGTTTTACCTTCCCATACGACGCCTTTGGCACTTTGCGAAGTGGTTCGGTCGAGGCCAGCCAGTGGACAATATCTTCCGATTCGTGCCTCCGGCAACGGAGATCCTGGACTCGAAGCACAGGTCACTCCTTCGACGGATTATACGCGATTGCCCAGAGGTTGCGTTGTACGTACACATGCACCATGATCCACGATGGCTGCGCTTACCTTCGTGGGAGGCTACGAGATTCATTATGGGGACTTCGAGGAAGATCATCGAGTTCGGTCTCGTGTTTGCCCTGTTGGAGAAGTTGTAAATCATTCCATGCATCGCTGGCAGATGGCTGTAGGTGTGTTTGTGTGGAAAATACGGACAATGGACGGTGTGGGCAACGAGTGGATGTACTTGTATTGGTTTGTTTCCTATAGTAGACCTTCTCCGTATCTAATTCTTGCGTGCGTTGCATAAATCGGACGTGGCAACTGAACTTTTCTGAGCATAGCCAGAACCAAGGCAGAACGGAGAGGGACCATCTAGCTGCTTATACACATTCAAGATGGCACCAAATTCGACTGTGTATCTCTCTCGAGCACCCCTAAACTTTCGAGCGAAGCGGTCGGCAGGTGCAGGGTCAATATCATCAGATTAGTACTCGTTGGTTGTCCATGTGAGGTAATCGGCTGGAATACGGGTGTGCACCAGGCGCTTCCAGACACTAGAGGTCGTGGTCATTACAGCATACGGCCTGTTGGTCGATGAAACCAGGCAATGCAAGAAACGGTAGTCCATTGGTGATTTGTTGGTGATGCAGGTGCAGACAGAGAAGGTCTTCGCTGACCAAGCAAGAAGTAGCACACTCACTACGTCTACTTTGCTCCAACTTTGCTCAGCCTCCACCAAAGAGCCTGCAATCTTATCGAGCGTTCCTAGAGAGTTCATGTGTCTCATATACCTGCTGCTGGCTCAGTTACCCAGTCTGTGCTCCTTATATGCACTCACCTGTTCGCAACTGTATTCCATACTTACAGTGTGTCGCATTCTGTTGATTAGTTTACGCACCCCACCACGATGTACCACACGCACCGCACCGCAATCGCAACAGCACCCGCTTATCATGGCTCCCATCGTGACCCGCCCTTTCCGCTTCATAAGACTGCCGCCCTCCAGTTGAAGTCCAGTGTCAGCCCGTACCCCCCGCTTGAGGTCCATAAGGTTGCCGTCCCCCAGTCGAAGTTCAGCGGCTTCAAGAAGATCTTCCTTAGGGTTGTGCAGTCGGCTACAACGGTAAAAGTCATATTGACACCTCCTATACCCCAGAAAGAGCCGCCGACCTTCCCTGTCAGCTGGGAGTCGAACGATGAGGAGTTGTGGCAGAGAACGGGAGCATGTGAGTCGACTGTCTTCCCTGACCCGTTTGGAATGGATGCTCGTTCCTTCTTCGCAGATGACACCGATTAGGCGACGATGGAGGAGGGAGTTGAGGACCGAGGTTGGGCTGGCCCTGACACCGGCTAAGGTAACTCAAACGGTAGGAGTCTGGTTTCTCCTAGCATAGCTAGCACCTTCGATCCGTACTAATCACTAATGGCACTAACCCTCCACTCATCTTCCCTTCTGATCAGAGTGCGAGCCTGCAACAAAAGGCACTGCCTTTTTGCCATTTGCTTCTTGCCGTCTTCAAGTTCTTTCGTTCTAGTACAAGCCGATCAGAGCAGGAGAACGAGAAGACCAGGTCCTCTCGGCTTGAACGTCTTTACCCGCACCTCAAGGCTTCAGCGTCAGCTCAACGCGACAACGACATCGACGCAGTGAGTCTTTATCGACGATGTACCAGTGTGCACCATTCACATTCATCTATCCGTACCCCGCTTCGATGTCAATCCTAGAGTACAGTTCAACACCCTTAGTCGAGTTTCGCCTCCATGAACTCGAACAAGCTCGTGCTCAACGTCCAAGTTGTACTTAGTAGGCTGGTGTCCTGTACCCAGGCGACATTGAGTACCGCTACGGTACCTCTCGCCCCTCAGGGCTTTGTGAGCATCGCAACATCGCCATAACGTCACATGCAATCCGCGGCTTGTCCTAAACCTCCATCCCCTCACAGGTTTTCTTCCACGAAATGCGATATCTCTCTGTTGCCTCGTTTCGTTGTCTGCTGTGAATCTCGCTGCCAGGAATGGTCTAGCTTTGATCCGACATGAATGCAAGTCCTAGGCTCGGTCTGGCCGGATTTGTCCGGCTGTCCCCAAAAGGCTTACCGGAGATCCAACGAACGACTCATCGACTGCTCCTTACCATACACCATCGCACACGTATCCCAGCTTCTCACCGGCTTCTAGCTCCGAGATTGTTCTGAACATGGTGCTCGAGCTACCCTCTCTTTCCAAGACGGCGCGACTGTCTATTCTGTTAGTCTTGACAGGGAGTTTCTTTGTCGTCGAGATCGTTGTCGGTGAGTGTTCTTCTTTCTACTGTCATCCTAACATGTGCATCGTGCTCACCGAACTTTCTCAGGCTATTACTCAAATTCGCTCGCTCTCATCGCAGATAGTTTCCATATGCTCAGGTGTGTACTTCTACCTTTTCAAGTTGGCTCGTTTGCAAATCTATCTCTTATCCGTCATCCACAGCGATGTGATCAGCATAGTTGTCGCCCTCTACGCCATACGTGTAAGCATCCTTGCCTGTCTTGGCCCTATTCGCTTTGCTTGCCTCGATGCTTCGCGTCGTTCTGATTACGTCAAATCTTTGCAGGTCACTAAACGCGCTAGCAAGAAGACTTTGCACCCCCGCTATTCCTACGGCATGCATCGCGCCGAGATCGTAGCAGCCTTGGCTAATGGCGTCTTCCTTCTGGCTCTTTGCCTCACCATCTTCCTGGATGCTTTAGGCAGATTCTACAGCAAGCCCGGTATGCTTCAAGCGCTTTTGCCTTGCTGTGGGCTGGGTGATTGACGTGTCTCTTGTATTCTTCCACCTAGATGTCAGCAATCCGAGGCTAGTCGTCATCGTGGGTTCTGTGGGACTGGGAATCAATCTGCTCGGACTGTTGATCTTTCATGGTAATAGGTTCTTTCCTCGTGTCCCAGCCCGTCTCTTCGTCTCACTATAATATTTCAATAGATCATGATCACGGACATGGCGCGACTGCCGATCATAGAGCAGGTCCCAGTCAGCCATCTCCTTCTTCACAGGCACCAGGTACGTAGCCGGAGTCATCCCCCCCACCAAACCATCCATTGAAAAGCCTGTGCTGTTAGAAAGCGTCCACGTTTCCGCAGTTGAAATGACCCGGACTTCCTTGTACCATGATAGCAGCGAGCTGTCACAGCCACCTTCGTCACCCAACCAACCCATGGAAAAGACACATCCCATACCTGTGAAGAAGCAGAATCATTCCCACCACGCCCATGCCCATGCCCATGGACACGATATGAACATGCGCGCGGTCATGTTCCACGTTCTTGGAGACGCCAGTGGGAACATCGCAGTCATCGCGTCTGGGCTGGTTATGTGGCTGAGTACCTGGAAGGGTAGATTCTACGTTGACCCGGCGGCGAGTCTCCTGTTCTCGGTGATCATTTTTTCTGCGGCTCTTCCATTGGGTGAGTGGCAGTCCCTTCTCAGCTGCATCTCGCGCTGACAATCTGCTTAGTACGAAGCGCCGCGTTTGTTTTGTTACAAGCTGCCCCTCCCCATATCTCCGTGGACTCGGTGCGAACTGCTATTCTCAGCGTACCTGACGTCTCTTCCCTCCACGAGCTGCACGTTTGGCAACTTTCGGAGTCGAAGGCTGTTGCTTCTGTTCACATCACTACTAGTGAACCAGAATCGCGTTCCTCCGTTCCTTCTCCTGACCATTCAGGTCCCTCTGGAACGTTAAGTGATGCTGTGCGGACTCGTCAAACCAGCGAAGGGCAGTCAAGGATGACGATGGCCAGGTTTATGGAAGTGGCCGCCGAAATCAAGAAGAAGTTACATGAGCTTGGTGTGCATTCGTGCACTATCCAACCAGAGTATAGAGAGATCATTCGGGACGACGCGTTACGGAGACGACCCAGACTCGCCAGAGACGTGCGGAGCTCGGACTCGGAGACTTCTTCTCATGATGAAGATGGGGATAGCATGGGTTCGATCGAAACAGGGAGTCTATCCGTGACTATTGCGCTCCCTGCGCCGTTCTGAATACTGACCAAGTTTTGTTTTCTCCTCAGGCTGGCTCTGATGAAACACTCTGCATGCTCCAGTGTCCTCGAGACCGTTCCTGCGATCCTATCGAAAACGCTTGTTGTCGTGCGTTGTGTATCTGACTCCAACGACTTCGATGTACTGACATGCCAATAATAGCTCCTGGGAAGGTGGAAGTCTGAAGCCGACTCTCGATACCTAATCTTCCCATGATGTTATCGGTACCATACATGTTTCTTCAATGTACAGAACTCTTCAAGCCGGCTGCAATGCTCAAGTGGGCAAACAGCTCAGCACGTACTTGAGCTATTGAACAAGCTTGTGTAAACCCGGAGTTGCCCAAAGTATATAATTGTACAGACGGAGCGCAGTCTTTCTGGAAGCCGTAGATCAAGTGAACTATTAGTACAGCGGCTGGATTGCTACCGCTTCGAAACCCTTCACATATATTCCTGTCCAAAGTAAGGCTTCTTACCGCACGTTTTCCTGTTGTATATTGGATATGACTTTCGTACAACGAACCGCCGTGCGGCCAGTCGCAGCAAAGTTCCTGGACCAGGAGGAGATGTTTTGTACTCGTACAGTAACCACCGCGGCGCAGTTTTGCCACCATCAACTCGCTAAAAGCGGATCACAAGTTTAGACGCATCCTCTCCTTGTTCCATCGCAGATCGAATTCATACATCTGATCCTGGCTCCGTCGGAAAAACGACCTATAAAACCGGTCTGACTCCTTGAGATCTCTTTTAACGACCAAACGTCGAACCACCTCGACCAACGTGGAATTCCTCGAACGAACATGACAACCACTAGTCCAACACCACCGGGGTCTTCGCACACTGAGCGCACGCCGTTGTTACTTCCTGAGATTGAAGGCCAGATGATCGCTGCACAGACCGAACATGCGCAGAAAGTATCTGCTCACCAGGCGCTGTACGACCGGTTCTCTAGGAGCCAGAAAATAAGGATTGTGACACTGGTGGCCTTTACTGGGCTGATACCCTGTGAGTTCTGGGTTTCATTCTCTTCTTTCGAGAGCCGACTCACAGCCGACCTGGTAGTGTTTATCGTCGACTCGTTCGTACCCTCGATACCAAGAATGGCGGAAGACTTGCATTCTACGGCGGTGGTTATCAGGTGGGAACGGTACTAGATTGGTTGAGCTCCTGGATAATGAACCGCATTATCCTGGGGTAGCCTTGCCGTAAGCATCTCGGCGTTTGCTGGTTCCATCGGGACGCTCTTCTGGGCTACCTATTCTGGTTTCTGTAAGTCGAAGACCATGGTTTCCTACGAGCGCTCTCTCAATGTCGTCTCCTTTCCTCCCCAGATGGCCGCCGCATCATATACCTCATCAGTCTGCCCCTCGTTACCATTGGGTCTTTCGGCGTCGGAGCTTCTCGATCAGTGACCGCCCTAATGTGCTGGCGTGTTGTTCAAGCTTTCGCAGGTTCTGCAGGAATGTCTTTAGGTGCTGGCGTAATCGGAGATATCTACAAGCTAGAGGAGAGGGGCACTGCCATGGGGATCTTCTACTCGGTACATCTCTTTTGCAAGTTCTCATCTCCAACTTCGTCGCGTGCTCACTCGGTGTCTACATGTAGGCTGTTTTGCTCGGTCCTGCTATGGCACCTATCGCTGGTGGTGAGTTGATTGCCTACCATCGGAAGTTGCTGTCTGATGCACAGAACATAGGTTTCACGGCGCATTACTCATCTTGGCGCGTTATGCAGTATGCTATTGGGCTTGCGGGACTCATCATGTCTGTGTCAATGTACGCCGCCTTCCCTGAGACGAGTCATCCAGGTGCTCTCGGGGTGGACAGGCTTACGGCTGAACAGAGAGAGAAGCGGGGGCCCGTGCTGCTGAATCCCTTTGCTAGTCTTGCGTTGTTGAGGAGCCCTAATCTCGCGGCCGTGGTCAGTGTTCATTCATATTTGTGTTACTGAATAGTCTAGCTGACTACATCTCGCCTTTGCAGACCTTTGCGACGGCGACAGCTCTACTTGCAGACTTTGGTAAGCACGAAGCTGCTGCAGCGTAGCGTTCTGGGGTATTGAGCCACTGCTTGGTGTTATAGTGCTCGTCGTTCCGATCGCGTCCACGCTAGTAAGAACTCTCGTTTGTACGCTCTCTGTTTTGTCCAGCGTGCTGAGATAGCCCAGGGAGCCCGCTACAACATCACGAATGAAGCAGCCATCGGCGCCTGCTTCATTCCGCTGGGAGTAGGCAACTTCGGTACTTATCATTCGCCTTCAATATTGCTCGTCTGATCAGCTGAGAACCTCTTCTCCCTGAACAGTTGGCGCTCCCATCGCAGGCTGGATCTCCGATCGACAAATCATCAAGTGGCGTGCACGTCGCGGAGGCGTATGGCTCCCCGAAGATCGTCTCCGCGCTACTCTAGCTGGATCCCTCATCCTCGTACCAGTTGCTATGCTGCTATGTGGATGGGCGACTGTATTTGTCGACGGATGGCCTGGGCTCGCGATGAACCTCGTCGGGTTCTTTCTGACTGGACTCGGAGTGAGTTGATTTGCAACGTTCATGATGTGGTGGGAGGCTGATGCGAGAACGACGGTCCTAGGTGGATCTGGTACTCCCTCCTGTTGGATCCTACGCAGTCGATATCTTGCATGACAGGAGCGCGGAGATCAGTGCAGCAACTGCGTGCGTATCATCCGGTCGATCTTCAGCTATGTCGCCTAACTCACGTACCAACATAACAGCGCTGCGAGGAATATCTTCATTGCTCTATGCCTTCCTGCGGTGCTTCCACTCATCGGCACCATTGGGGTTGGGTGGACGAACACGATTTCGGCCGTTTTGGCTTGGATCGGTGCTGGGTATGTCCAAACGTCACGTCTCTTGAATATGGCATCCACTTACGCGGTTGACGGCGACGCGGTCAGGTTGCTACTTCTGACGATCCGCCATGGAAAGGCTATGAGGCAGTGGGTCGACGTGGGCTTCACGACTTCCGAGGAGAGTAACTGATAGGTTGGAGATTGACTTTCCCGGCCTGGAGACTGCAGATCAGAGAGATGAAATCAAGAGTGGTCATACACTTGCTGCAGAGAGAGGACAGTGGGGAGAGAGGTCGAAAGTTCGGATGATCAAACATCGAGGTTGACATGGGTAGCTGTTTTCATATCCGCATCAATGCACGGAACTCCAAACAGACCACAGTGCCCGGCTTGACATGCTCACATCAAGAAATCACCACAAAATCTTACGAGAACAGCGGCTTGACTGCGAGTAGGCATCCGACTTGGATGAGAGCGATTGCAGCAAATGGGATTGAAACAATTCGCAACAAAGCGGAAAAGGTTGAATAAGTAAAGGGAGCAAGAGCTCAATCGGGAGTGCAATGAACAACAGAGCCGACAGCACAGAGATTTAGTTCGGTGGGAAAGCAGTCCGAAGAAAAGGGTGAGAACCCAAAGAAAAATAGGTCCCAAAGCACAGAGATGAGGTCCAACGAGAAAGAAGTCCGAGAAAAAGGTGAGAGAAGAGATAACTTGTGGTCTGAAAGAAAAGAAAAGGGGTCCGACGAGCCTGGAGAAGCCCGAGAAACGGATGGAAGAGAGGTTCGAAAGCAAAAGAAATCGGGTCCGACGAGCGAGATGTCCGAAGGAAACGGGAGAACGAAGTCCGAAAGCGAACGCAAGAGAGAACCCCACAAGCAAACCCAAGTAATAAGTCCAAAGTAAAACCCAAGAAAGAAGTCCGAAAAGAAACCCAAGAAAAAAAAGAAAGACGAGAAATAAGTCCAAACGAAAACATGGAACGGGGTCAGCTCAGTACGACAAAGACCCGAGTCCGCGTCAAGCGGCTCATAAACCGCCTCAAAAACCCGGCACCCTCGACTACTGTGCCCCACGACTACAAGCGAATCCACCCCCGTCGCTCACTGCTCGTTTACATCCATCGTTCACTCGTCCCCTGCCTCTGTAATGAAACTTTGTCAGTGGCTATAGTTGATCATACAATGCAGAAGAGCGTACCTTATTGGGCCATCGCGCACAGATCCCAACGCCTCTCCGACCTCACCATCCCTCCTTCTTCTTCGTCGTCTTCTGCCTCTGCAAGTGAAGGTAGTCAGCAAGGATGATAAGATCCGAAGAACAGAGGATCAGAACATACCTTCTTGGGCCATCGCAGCGAGGTCCCAGTATCCCATTGAGCTCGTCAACCCCTGCTCTGCCTCTGCAATTGA
>ML178826.1:242380-262323 GCA_004369125.1 Pterulicium gracile
TGGTAGAGCTTCATGCCAAATTCATGGACGATGGTCCATCCGGCGGGGAGAGGGAGCGACCTGTAGGCGGGTTTGGTCGACTTTGTAGTCTGGATGGGGGATTGTCGAGTGTGGGTGTGGGTAAGAGCTGAGCTCGACCCCGAGGAAGATGCCCTCGGGGACGAAGCAAATATCAACGAATTGAACATATTGAAAGTGGTGGTATTGTGGGTTGGTTTGGGTGTGAGGTTGGTTGGTGCAGCAAGTGCTAGTGTTGTTAACGTTGGTGGTGCTGTGGTGTGGTTGTGTCTGTTGTGTTGTACTGTGAAGTGAGGTTCTGAGCTCAAACCGTCCCCGTATTTATACCTTTAGACCACCCCTGCGACGGAACAGGGGACCAGCCGGTTGGCAGAACGGGGGTATGGTTACGCTATGCGCAGGTCTCGACGGTCTTACCGATTTAGCAGGGCAACCCACCCTGATTCCCAGCAAAAGTGTTCAGGTAAATCAGGAAGATAGCCTGAACCGTCATAGTCGTAACAGCATCTCAGAGCAACGGGCAATGCCAGGTGGTATGCACTTGGACGAGTGCCAGACTTTCTGCACAGTATCCAGGGTTGTATAGCACAGAGAGCTCGCAGAAATTCTGTCAACTCCGAGTGGATTAGAGCCTGAGTCGAACAGGGTGAGTTGCCAGAGGTCGGCGTCGAGCTATAGCCCGTTGGAGGAGAAACGGATCAGGGTTGGAAGTGGCTCGAGGGCGTCTTGCCAAAGTTCAATGTCAAGACCGATGCTGCTTTCTTCTCGTAGCAGTATCTTTATGTGCACAGTATTCGTACACAATCACTGCTGCCTGGTCGAACTTTCGTTTTTCCGGCATGGATGATGATGGCAAGAGACAAGAGGTTGGGCACCTCGAGCGCCCCTGAGAGACGCCACTTTCCAAAACTACCGCCACTTGATCGCGCCCACTGGTAGAACTTGAGTTTTGGCGCAGTTCGCCTCTTGCCATTCTCCCATCCTCAGCTCTTTTTACGCCTTCTGTCGTAGATATCTCATAATGTGGTCGTAAAAGAGGTGAATTATTGCAGCTAGGATCACGGCAAATTATCGCCCATGTGTCACTGTGGCCCCGTGGCGGCCGTCAAACGGGCACACGTTGATTGATCCACTCAGCACTGACGCTGACGTCCAGCTCGAGGCTTGCACGCCCTCCAGGATATAACCAAACTTCTCTTCCAGTACCACCACCACCATGTTCTGGCTTGCCCCCTTCCAATCGGTGTATAACATCACCCTCCAGCCTCTCGCGCCCTTCACATGGTTCGGCCTCAGCCTCAGCACACTAGACATCATCGCCACGTTCCGATTATGCCTCGTTCTGCGTCAAGTCCGAGAGCTGCAGTGGAATGCGCATGTGGCGCAGCATGGATCTAAGGCGAAGAGAGAACCTAGGTCGTTCGCGAAGGACGCGTTCAATACGCTGTTGGTGGTGTATGGCGGAGAGGCTGCCATGGGTGCGTCATACCTGCCATGTTACCTGCCCAGCGCTCTGAACTGATAGTATTGCAGGACCATGGTTGGGCATCACACCATCGTTCATGATCTCTGGCACTGTGCCGATCCTCTACATCCTCGCCCAGGCGATCGTCGAGTACATGCCTGAGGTACCCTCAATGTCCTTCGAGACCGAGCTTCCACTCGCCATCGTAGATGGCTTCACCCGCTCCTTCCTCCTCTGCACGCTCGTACCACCCACCGTCACCCAGAATGCATCCGCATTGATCTCCACCTCGCCGTGGGCCCTACTTCTCAGCTCACTGGTACGCAGTTCAATCGCCACTTATAATCTTGGCTATGATACTGACACGACCTATCACGATAGCTCACCAACTCCGGCTTCTTCATGATCAACACCCTCTCCGCCCTCTCCCCCGGCAACTTTGCCCTAACCACCCCAACCGAACTCCAGCCCTACGGATGGGCAACGACTGATCTCTGGTGTGCACCAGCCATCACAGGCCTGTACGCCTTCCTCACCCATGCTCAACCTTTCTGGGCCGATCTGCATGGTGTGCTTGCTACTCTCCTCGGCGGCGGAGTGGTCGAGTCGGGCGAGAAAGGACCGCTTGGGATGGTGCTGCAGCCGGTGATGACGCCGGAAGAGGCGAGATCGTTCTGTGCAGCGATTCTGGCGACGATGTTTACGACGAGGGCGGTGAAGAACTTTAGGCCGGAGTTGTTGCCCACGAGGTGGAGGCCGGTGAGGCAGGTCGAGGGTGAGTCACTTTCAATTCTGGTTGTGTTGGTCTTGCCGATTCTGACTGTGTTTGTGTTGTGCTTAGGCGGAGAGAAGGAGAAGACTCAGTGAACATCGCTTGGACGATATACGACTCCTGCGTTTTCTCGCGAGAGAAGACGGATAACGCCTCGCCAACGTGTACGATGGATCGGATTGGAGTGTATCTTTGTCTCTCTATAGGCTTCAACGTGAAGTACCTATCACTCACGAACGCTCAATTGTCATTCCGCTTTCTCTTCCTGCAACTTGAATGTCATGACTAGAGTTCAATGATCTGGTTACCTCCTTCTTTCCCTCTGTCTCTTGGTATCGTCGTGTTCTTCGTGCTGCTGCTGCGAGTCTTCTCTTTCTTCGAGCCCACTGCCCAGTTTGGGTTGCTCTCGATCCTCTCCTTCCCATGGCACGCGCGCTGCCTCGGGCATGCTCTTCTGTACGTCCGCTTGATATCGTCCCGAAGCCGCGGATTTCACACAATCGGATATGTGCACCCGTACATGATGGCTTCTCAGCCTTCGTCCGAATGAGTCATCTGCTACAGCAACTCCGCTGTGGGCTCAGCTTTTGTGTTTGGACCGTGGGAAGAACGCGTACATATGGATACATGGTTATCCGAGAGTTCCTATCTTTCCCGTTCCTTCACCACGATGTCGACTCGGAGGACACAGCAGCAGGTGCGCCCCAGTACTTTCACTCAGACTCCTTGAGGTATCTGCACTCACTTATTCGTTCTTGCGCGCTGCCTCCCAAGTTGCTATCGCTGTAACAGCCAGAGGTTCCGTTGCGAGACGAGATCGAGGTGGTCGATTCCTGCTCAGTTATGGCATACAAGCATGAGGATCCCTACGGCAAAGATGCACAACAGGAACCGCCCGAGCAGGTGAGTGGCGTACGGCACGTTATGATGAGCGTACCATCTGAACCAGACCTTTCGCTAAACCTGGGTACCGAAGTCTTCTAGGCGTATTTCAGTTCAGCTTGCACAGATAACGGGCAGAACTATCATCAGCACGAATCGGAGGTCGCCTCGCAGCAACACGCAGGTATCCCGCGTTGGGATAACTACGACACCTATCAGCTTCAAGACATGACCGGTGACAATGCAAACTAAAACCAGCTTGACACCCCCTCGCATAACCCCGCAAAAGCTGGATTTTATAACTACGACCCTCAGTCTCAGCAGCAGGCGGCTAGCCCGCGTGGGAAAACTCTCCGGGACGATCATCGAATTGGCATGCGCACTACTCGTACTGGCCACTTGGAACATTCTGGCATAAATTCTCAACGACCAACATACAAGCGACACAAACTGGATACTGGGTGGATAAATTAGGTGAGCTCCGATTTCGTTCGGCCACCTTCATGCTTCGCCGAAAGTACTCGAGGATTGCTCATGAATGGATCCTTCCTTGCAGATGACGGCTCCTGGATCCGTGGCATTCACAGAGATAGTACGTCCTGCGAATTCTACAGGAATTACATCAAGCCGCGTTGCTGTGGTTCGTACACGACGGATCCGCCAGGTGAACCGAGTCTTCATTCGTGTGCGTTCTTCCGGTGAGCTTTCGTACTAACCAACCCCGATGTCCCAGATACCATTAGAATAAAAGAAGACACGGGCAAAACCCAGTGGTGAAGTTCCCTGGTGCTGGCGGACCAGCGCATGTCAGCACCCTGACGTTGCAGGTACGGTCCGAGTCGTCTGTTCTATCGATATCCAAGTCGACACCAAGAACTTAGCGCCGTCCTTCAAGCTGGGATCGGCGCCCAATCGCGGAGACGACCTACGCTAGAACAGCCAACTAACACAAGGCCGTCATGACGCCTGCAGTCAAAACCGGGAAATGTACACCTGTGGAGACGGCTGCTGAGCAATGAGCGCTTTGTACTCAGTTCTAACAGTCGTCTGTCACCTGCTTTATCACTTCATTGTTTTGTAGATTGTACACAGCTTTTATGCAGTTGCATCGTGGGATAGCTGCTTTTTGAAGACTTTGATTTATACGAATGCATGATCAGTCGGATCCTTGTCTTTCCCCCTCCACAAACGTCAGTAACCCACGATGTCGAGGCGACAGCACCAGGTACATACGCACCACTACCTTGAGCCTCCAGACTCCTGGAGGGCATGCACTATCACACGTCTATCCTTGCGCGGCGCCTTTCGAATTAATCTAATCGCTCTCACAGTCTGAGGGCCTATCGCACCTGACACGATACGAATACGTCGAGACTCTGCATTCCCAGAGCTACGGAGTTATGGCATCCAGGCCTGTCCCTCCAAAAAAAGATGTATCTGAGGCACAATTGAGCACCCAAGCGTATACCCGATCTCAAATACACTGAGATAAATCTGTAGCCGTATTCCTCTTCAGCTGACCAGCAGCAGTACCATCGGTCCATGGCGCCGGCCGTTTACCAGCCTCAGCAACACGCAAGTCTTGGCGCGATCAGAGCTACAACCCCAACACCTATCAACATGACATGAGCTGGAACGAATTAGACACTTCGACGACTACCAGCTTCGCCCAAGCCAACAAAATTGTCTACAATCCTCAGGCTCAGCAGTACACGAGTACCTCGCAGGGCGCAGGTAACGACATCGACTAGATGCGCACTGGAGACTGGAATAATTCCGGCACCTCGACGTCCAACTTCCTCGGAGCCGCGGCAACTAAATACCGAGCGATTGAACGAGGTAAGCGTGAATTTAGTTCAAGCACCTCCAAAACGATGCTTATAGAGGTAACCTTGTAGCGGACGGTTCCTGGAACTGTGCACTTCACGGATACACGTGTGAACACTACAAGAAGCATATCAAGCGGCATTACTGTGGCTCATACACTGTGGATCCACCAGGTAATCCAAGTCTACTCTCATGTGTATAGTCTGCGAGCTTGACGAGCCCTGGGTCTTCATACTCACTTCAAAATCTCAGGGACGACCGGAGCAGAAGAGGACTGGTGGTGCCGATTACACAGAGACGATATAACATACCCGTATTACCGTCATTATAGCGCCGTCAGCTTCAACAGCTCAACCGTCAAGGTAAGAGACCATGCCGCCACTAGCATCATTGCACTCAGGCTAAAAATTCACGTCTAGAATGAAGGTGGTATCTATCGGTAAATGCTTTGAGGTGGTTTTCGTTAACACATATATACTGCTCTTACCTCCCAGTGCAATATGCCTGACTTGTATCACCACGGAACCATTGTGCCAGAGATCGCCCTGCACGGATTTTCCTTCTACTTTTGAGCACCGTCTCTTCGACGCTAGTCGGCGTCTCGAACTTGTCGGCTGTCACGAAGAGACGAATGCTGACACTGGGCACAGCTGGCTACTGGAAGGCAATTAATAGATTCCAAGTAGATCAATTGGTTGCAAGCTCAGCGCTCAGCGCTCAGTCGTTGCGTTTGAATCCTGTCAATGAGATTACCGATTTGGTGGCTTCGTTGTATATATATGTATATCTGAAGACGAGCTACAACATCGACCCACCCCGGATTCGAACTTTTTGAGCCACTGGGACAGAGCAGGATCGTTGGTGTCGATTGCACGGAAAAATTATGGAGTGTCCTTATCATAGAAGAAGGAGTGGCCGATGACGGGGAATGCGGTAGACAATGAACGTTAACCGCCGAGCAGTTCTCAACATATCTCTAGGTTGTGGGGGTGTCAGTCAGAGTATCATTGGAATCAATTCCACGAGGGTCCAGGAGCCTGACACAAGGGAGGGGTTCTGGGTAGTTCCAAACGATATCAGTCAAGTCAAGGCGCGAAGCTGGGCTCTCTGAGCTATTCGATACGTGATAATCAACGAGCTCCAGTGGAAGGTGTGATTCGAATGCAGTACTGTATGCCGGGTTGAAATCATGCCCGTGCAAGATGGCAAGGATGATTAGCGCTGGTACGTACACCTTCCTTGACCCGACACAATTCGCACCCTCTGCTGTAATAGCTTGGAGCCCGAGTAACATGGACGACCAACTACAGCAGACTGCAATCCTTCACGCCATTCCTGGAAGGCAAGAATATGCAGGTCCACAGATACGTGGGCCAACCGCCTCCGCCTGCTGTTTCAACTGTCATTAACTCAAATTAGAGACTAAACGGATGTGTACCACAGTTACTTAGACTGCGGTCGTCCAGCCATACGGCGAGCACTCTAGTCAAGGCTAGATCATCAATACCTAGATCGAGTGGCCAGTGGTGATCTAATAAGTTGGTCAGTGGTGGTCTAAAAGTAGTCCAAGCTGATTCGAACTCTAGGCTACCAGCTCAGGCAGCACCGTATTTTGACTTACCACTCGACTTAGCGTCGAGATTGAACGAGCGACTTTGGCAAATTTACCTGCCCGAGGCTCAGAAGTGCGACTCCAAACCGACAGAAAGCATTGTTACTACTACGAATGTGACACTCGTATTCGTGAGCCCTCATCCAAAGGTTGGTGCTCACATCGACTGGTCCTGACAGTTTTGTATTATTTGACGCATAGGCCGGTCTTTTTCTCGCTGTTATTGCAACTCTCTTAGTTGAAGCAATAAGCCGGATCGAAGAAGACTACACCCAAGTTACCGCTTGATGTTGACCAAACTGGTCGCGCTATATCAAGCGGCAGCCTCGCCAAACGACCCAATTCTCGATATTCCTCCAATCCAGTACGACACTCCCTCGCCTTTCAATAAACCCTTGAAGGCTTATTCACTGGGTCAATGGACTGTGGTTCACGACTCTTGCCATCAACCTTCTCATGGTTCTGTTCGCCAGCATGTTCAGAGCCTGGGCTCAAGCCTGTCAATCGCTGCCCCGTCTAGGTTTACCAGAAGAGCAATGCCGCCAGCGGCACCTCCAACGAAAGATGGAAATCATAGGATACGAGCAGGACAGGGTACATTATCTTGCAGCCTCAATCTGCTATAACCTCCTCGAGCTTTCTGTGCTTCTATTCTTCATAGACCTAATCACCTTCTTAGCTAATGTCAACACCGCAACCTGCGTGGTGGTGAGCTCAGTTGTCCTTGCAGGGCTGTCATTTTACCTCTTCTTTGGGGCGTGGCCGGCGTGGAATCCAGAGCTGCCGTACCAGTCAATCCTCTCCTCGCTTATACTATCATGTATTCGACGTTACCAGAAAGTTCACCTTGCACTGCGGAACGTGACACACCGAAGCACCACTGCTGTGTTTTCTGCTACCATATCTACGACTGTCGCAACCAGTAGGCACCTAAACCCAAGGCGCGAGGAATACTACGACCCAGCTCAAAAGCAAGGCGTCGAAACGAGCAACCCTATGTAGCTCGGAGTCACTCGTCACTATCCTGGTCACTGGACCTGTAGAAGGCTGAAATGCTCGCCTGGTTGTATCCCAGATCCTCCTCCCCATCTACTCAATCAACCATCTTGGAGGCCGCTCAGAACGTGCCTGTGCAACTATCGGGTAGCGCAGTCTTGCGTGATGCTTTCCTGGTAAATGCCCGTCGAGACATCAACAGCACTTTCGAGATATGGACGCTTCGCGACGGGGATCTCAGCCTTGATCTACAAGCGCGGGTTCACATGTACCTAACACTGGATCCCACTGCGCCAGTGATCATCCTCGATGGAAGAGGTACAGACGGTCTCACCTTCTGTGGATGTTTTGCAGACATGGTACACAGCACCGCGTACGCCTAATCAAATCCGCGATTCCGCGCTTTATCCTATGTGTTCCAACATGTCCCCCCATCTGCGCTACCCCAGGAACTAGCGATCCCAACTCCTCTCGATCTGGTCGGCTTCTTGCCGTCAAAGACACCAAAACGAGTTTGGATCTCGCTTCTACAAAGCACTGTAATAGCTTTCAGACGCCGGTCAGCAGCATAGCGGCACGGGTTCGCACCACCGTTGTCTAGCAGCTACTGGGCTGCACTTCCCACCCTGATGAAACGGGTCAGAAATATCAATGTACTTGATGCGTTTCACACCATCCAGAGGATACTTCTTCTCGCCTATCTGGCTCATGCCGCCCAGCCCACCCCCGGATTGCCGAATGACGATCATCCTTTCATACACAATATCCTATTCTACTTCGGAGACACCCTTGATCTAGACACGCCGCAGTCTGAAGCAGCTTGCATAGCTATTGTCAAGCATTACCTCACGATTATCTGCGGATCTGCTCTACACCACACGGCCCCTACGTCTTCCTCGGAAGACACACTGAAATTGACACTTTGGAACCGCTACTCCCCGAAATTTCCACCTTGGTTTCGAATAGCCTCCACCTGCAGGCAATCAACGCGGACAAGGTCAATCACTTCATTCCAACGCCCACTTACCTCCAGAATGTGTCATCGACTTACGGATCGGTAGCTGTTCTGGCATACTTATCCAGAATGATCACCCACGATCCGAAGCTTCTCGCCGCATTCCGGCATAAATACGTCCTGAAAAGCCTGTACGCCATGCACCGTCTGCAGTCGACCACGGGGCTTCTAGCATCCGATGGCGGTCGAAGGTCCCCGGCAGCCAATCTTGAGGAAATAGCGTCCAATTATGTGCAAGCAGTGTTGTTTTTCGATGACACCTCTTCGCAGCAGGAAGAGCATATGCAATATATCTTCGAAAACCTGGAGGAACTCTGCGCGTGGGCGCTCTCCATCTCTAGTCTTCGATGGAGCGAAAACATCGTTGGCAGAGCACCGCTCGTTCCCTCGTACCTTCTCTGTCTACTTGACACTCAACCATCACATCCGGGGTGGCAGGAGGTCAGGGCCTTCCTGCAGGAGGAACCGCAGTTCGTGTACGAAGGGGCTCGAGGCTTCATCCCAGAATTTTTCGGACAACTCGTGTGCACACTTCGACCTTCTATCCTGATGACGGTACAGGTGCTAACCTCCACCTAGGCGGAAGCTCAACAGAATGCGCAAAGTCGGGCAGCTACCTCAGGCTCTCCGCCCGTGTTGAGCTCGCGCGCGGCTGATGTCAGCCTACCATAAAGCCGTCGAAGAGATCTGGCATCAGTACTGTTGTGAAGCTTTGTCTATTTGTAGGTAGTAAGAATCGAAGGCGAATGGAACATACCACTTTCTAACATCGGCTGTCCCGACCCGTGTTGCGACGGCAGTCTGAAACTGCGGAGAGCACCGAAAGTAGCAATTGCAGGCTGCATTCCGATCTGCTCCATATCACCAGAGAAGGTGACTACTATACAAGTCCGAGTCGTCTTCACGTCTCGACGCATAAGTCCCACCTCCAACGTGCTGAACGTACTGGCCCCATGCCCGCACTCACAACGCCAGTCAATCTTCTCGAACGCGTAACGATCGCGTTCTTCGTCGTGTTATCTCCAACCGCACGCAGAGGACAATGCGACGAAAGCCTTTGAGATAACCGGGCAGACCCGACTCCTCACCTCGATGTCCGTTCACCACTGTACGCCACCCCGGCGTCGGCATACGGTCGACGTCGAAGCGAAGAACGTCGCTCAATTATTCTCATCATTCGTCGTAAACCCCACATCAACCCACTTCCTCATCGCCTCTCCATTCCGAATCGTCACATGCAACATCCTAAAGCCCACGTCAGACCCCCAAAGAAAAGAAAAGAGAGAGCTCAACGTACACTGCCCCAGCCCACGCCGCACCTGCCGCGATCGTGTTTGTCCACCCCGCTCCGACGCTCTTGATAAGGGGGAGCATCATCGGGATGCACGCGGAAAGAATGAGGTTCCGGGAGGCGCTGTTATGAAGTGAGTATTGGGGATAGTCCGCGGATTCTGAGGAGGGAAAAGCAACGCACGCATTAGCAGCCATAATCTCCGCGCTCCTGTTATGCAGAATATCAACCGTATACGACCCCACAGGGCTCAGCACAATATCCACCTACACCATCCAACCCATCAGCTTCACCCCCTTCTTATAACTCACAGCGAGGGAAACGGACGTACACCAAGCCCATTAACGAACATCCCCACCAAATTAATCACCAGCCCCGGCCACCCACTGACAAACACCGTCGCCCATCCACACGCCATAACGGACAATGGAACGAGGAAGAAGCCGCCGATGAGCGAGGCGCGGAGTCGGTCCTCAGGGACCCAGGTCCCGCCGCGCTGGGCACGGTATTTAATGATGAGGCGGTCGGAGATCCGGCCTGCGAGGGGGGCACCGGCTGGGGATAAAGTAGATTAGGATGTGGATATGGACGTGGATGGATACAGGTCGACTGACTGAAGTTTCCTACGCCCATGGGGATGAAACATGCGCCGATGATAGCCTCGTTGGTGATGCCGTAGCGTTCGCCCTGCAGGTTTTCCAAAAACGTTCAGTAACATGGGCCCAGAAATGGGCGAGGAGGAAAACTGACGATCGTAGCCGCAATAGGAACGATGAGCACTACAGGCAAGCCAGATCAGCCTCACGCATGTGCACAACATACCCATTTGGTCGAAATCGCACCGTACTCCGTCAGCAACGCCGTCCCCGTAGCGAACGTCTAGCACACCCCGTCAGTCAAATCATCCTCCTCACTCATACGCTAGCCTGGACTCACCACCGCCGCCAAATTCGGACTCCTCATCAACGCTAGCCCTCTAAGGGGGTTCAACACCACCGGCCTTCTCCCCGTCTTCTCACGTTCCTCGCTGGGGAGCTTCTCTACGCCCAATACGCCGGGGTGGCTGGTCTCTGGGAACCAGGTGTACATTGCCAGAAAGATGAGTAGGCCTGAGATGCCTAGGGCGTATTGCATGACGCGCCAGGAGGAGTAGTGCGCTGCTAGACCTATAACATGGACGGATACAGGTCAGAGTGAGACTCGTGCTGAAGGAGAGATTGGATGAACTCACCACCAGCGACAGGAGCCAACGCCGGCCCCAACAACACCGCCTATCCTTTCGAACATCAGCTCTCCCTCCACCCACATCACACACAACAACACTCACAGCAAAGAACACCCCCATCGCCGTCCCCCTCTCCTCCAGCCTATAAATATCGCCAATCACCCCCGCCCCCAACGACAAGCCTCCCGCCGCCCCAAAGGCCTGTACGACGCGCCAACACATGAGGGAAGAGACGGTGGTGGAGGAGCCGACGCCGAGGGAGCCGATGAAGACGAGGGGGAGGCCGGAGAGGTAGATGAGACGGCGGCCGTCTGGGGGTGGGGTCAGAGTTTTGGTGCGGGCAGTGAGCCCGGGTGGGCGGGGGACGTACAGAAGCCGGAGTACGTAGCCCAGAAGAGCGTCCCGAACGCCGTCGCCAGCACCGAAATGCTGACCGCTAGACTAGGGGGTTGTAATCTCGTGTTCAGCTATACCCCGTAGCACTGGGCGAGTGGGTGAAAGTACCTGATAACCTCCGCCGTCGAATCCAGGTCTATCGCCATTTGCGGTATAGAGGGTACGAACGACCCACTCACGAACACTTGCACGGATTCAGTCAAGTGCCCAATTCGCTGGCTCGAGGAAGGTGGGGAGTCTACTCACAAGGTATCAACCCAGTAAACGCTACCAGCGTCACGATCCTATACTTCTCCCCTCTCGAAAACCGATCGTACACTGCCTGATGCGAAGCTACCTTCTGTGCGTGTCCTGCGTCTCTCTGATATCCTATCTCGGGATCTGACGAGATCAAGAGAGGGGTGTGTTCCTCAGGAGGGCCGGTCATGGCTCAGAGTCAACTTGGTCGTGGGTGGTCGTGAAAGAAACACAAGCTCGGTCCTAAGCGAGCAGCGGCGAGAGTGATAGTAATGAGTCAGAAATAGATCTAGATGCATGGTATTTGATTTCACGATGGACAGAGTTCGGGACAAGGTGTCGACAATCGAGCGCGCGCTAAAATCAAATGCACAGTGCGGCGGGATTCGGGGCGGGGTGAAGCGCCCAAGTTTAGCCTCAATTCGGTGTGGGGCTTTCAACTTCGACCAGCCCAGTCTACATGGAGCTTTCGTACGCATGCGCTCAGACGCAGAGGTCGATACAGTAGATACGGGAGGAATCTCTCAGCAAATGGGACTGAAAACCAACCCATATGCGTGAACATCAGGAAAAGAGAACCTTTTTGAGCTGAAGCTCGCGTTGCTTTCCGGATGATAAGCAGACTTTATTCGTATAGCGTAGGCTGAACGGAGAGGAAAAGTACATCAAAATACAGGGAATAATTAGCAGTGTAGTGTGGTCCGTAGGCGGAAGGATCTAAGGGAACTGGTGGATACCGAGCTCACTGCTCCGGAACCTCGATAGTCCCGTCAATGATATATAACACGCCGTTCGAGCCCTACGAGCAAGGTCGCATTAACATCTCACACGAGCAGGCGAAGGCGACGAAACTCACCTTGTGCATATCCACGATCCTCGAACTGCCCTCCACCTCCATCCCCGTCCACTTCTTTCCTGACTCAGAGGGGAAAGCCCATCTCATAGATATCGACTTGGACGGAAGGAGAGTCTCGAGATGGACGGTCTCGTCTGCGCTTGGGTACCCGACCTCGCCCTGTGTACAGAAGTGGGTAAGAGAACAGGAAGAGTGGGTAAGAGGCAGGGGACTCACGGGAACGAGATGCGCCGAAACCCACTGCCTGACGTTATCTTTCGACTCTTTATCGAACTGCGCCTCTGTAATCTTGATCCCTTCGTCAACAGGCGCAGGGCCTTGGTGTCTATCGACCCGAAATCCCATAAGCTTCCACAACACGCTCAGCAATAGCCATAAGAACTCACGGTTTCCTGGCTAATTGCATCACCGCTTTATTCGTCGGCACAAACGCAGTTATGAACCCTCCTTTTTGGGACAACATCTCATTCAAGTCCGTCTCTCTCGCATACGAGTAGTAGATCGACGTGCGGGGTTGGATGGTCAAGAGGTCTGCGAGGGATGGAAGGCCGGAGTTGATATGTGGGCCGTCGGTGAGTGGGCTAAGGCGGTTCATGATGGGGATTTGTGTGTCTGCGAGGGAGGAGGAGGTGAGGGTAAGGAAGAGGAGCGTGAATAGGGTGGGGAGGTGCATGGTGATGGTGGGAGGTGTGAAGGGGAGGAGGGCGGTGATTACTGACACGGCAAACTCTACACGCTGCTGCACGCCGCGGCGGTGAATGCCAAAGGGAATACGATAATTAAACTGTAGTAATCACTTTCGCACATCTGCGAAATGGATTCACAAAATGTCATAAGTTGGAACAGATTACGCAGAGGCAGCATGTAATATGGAGAAACCACTTTCGCACCTGCGACATCCCAGCTTTACTTTATAGTGCACCCCACCACCCCCGCTTAAGGTGGAAATAATTTTTGGTAGGTTTTTAAATATTTTTCCTGAGATGTACTTGTTGAGAAAACACAATTTATTCCATTGCTCCGACACCTTCTACTCTGCCTCGGAAGTGATCACCATGAAAACAAAAACCTCCAGCAAGTCTGTTGCTGCCTCAAAGCGGGAGAAACCCAAACAGGAGAAGATATACGGCAGAGAAGAATCACCAGAAGAAGAATACATTGCAGAGGACAGCAACTCAAATGGCTCTGATGTAATGAAGTGGTCAAGAGTGTTGTAGAGGACAAGTGGGACTCAGTGTATTTCTCTTTTCTATTTCTCCAGAGTTTCTCCTTTCCATCAGCCTGTGATTGTTTGTTTCCATTTTGCATTGCCTTGTGATTGCTTTCTGTGACTGTTCCCATCACTGGTCTCTGATGTAGTTTCTCACTTATACTAGCTTGTATTTCGGACGTCCCCCTTTTTCCATCTTGACCTCTTTGTGGTCTTTGGGGATAGGTGAGTATTTGCTCTGTCGTTGTTTAGCTCTCCAATCTAACTTTGTGGTCTTTGGGAATAGAGCTTCTGTCACAAGCAAGCGAGAGAGCAAGTGAAACAAGAGCACGCCCTAGTCCCAATGACAGAGATGAATATACAAGAAACAAGTATGGAAAACATGAACGTAAATACGCACCTAGTCCCAATGACAGAGAGGTCAAGATGGGGAACTAGGTGTTGAGGGATCTACCTATATATGCTATCTAACTGAGGCAGTGCATAGTGATCCCAACCGACAACCAAGGCTGGACAAACACAGGAATGAAAAACAAGCACAGGATAGATGAACAATCACATGAATGATGAAAAGGAATGATGCAATCAAAGAGCAAGAAAAGAGACTAAGTCATGAGGTCGCTTCACGGCACCACCTCTCAGATCTGGAGAGCTGTTATGCCCGTGCCCACAACTAGTGAGGCTGGGTGATAAGTCCATTGGCAAACAGGTCTTGTCCTTAGCCTGACACCGCTCCTAATGACCGCGGACTTGTATTTGCTGAGTCCACTCAATGGAAAGAGAGAGAGAGGAGAGAGAGGGAAAGATGGAGAGAGAGAGAGAAGGAGAGAGTGGAAGAGTAGAATGTGAATTGATGCAGTGACTAGATGTGGTAGCAAAGATGATATTCTGTCTGAGGAATCAAGTAGAGTTCCTCAGCCTTATATACACAACAGTAACTAACTAATGAGTCATGCTGAGTTGCAAGGAGAAATGAAGGAGAAATGAAGAAGAAATGAAGGAGAAAAGACGTGAGTCATAATAACTCCTTGGTGAGTGAAAGGAGAAACCAAGGAGGAACCCAGTGAGTCATAACAACTCCTTGGTGAGTTGAAGAAGAAACCAAGGAGAAACTAAATGAGTCACAACGTGAATCCTTGGAGAAACAAAGGAAGAACCTAGTAGAAAACAAGGAAGGAGAAAGATAGGAGGAAACAAAGGATTAATCTAAGATAAGACTATAACGCAATCACATGTTAAACACAATCATGTGTCTTGAATGAAACCACAGTCCTTTGTTGAAGCATGCATATAACAAGAGCCCTAGCTCCAGGTTGCACCAGCCTCTTTCATTTGTTGTTGTCCGCCACAGTCAGGCTAAGGACAAGACATGTTTGCTAACAGACTTACTCACCTGCTCTTGCTAGTTGTGGGCACGGGCATAACAGAGATGAACGGTGTGGTCAGCTTTGAGCAAGGTTTCCACCACTGATGCTAACTACACCAAAGTGATGGCATGCACTGTAGGCTTGAAAGCATCTGGGAAAGGGAATTCAAATGATTACCTTTTGCAAAACAAAACATTTGGGTCGTCGCCACTGCAAAAGCAATCACCTCGGCCAATACATAATTTTGCAGTGGCAGCATTTTGAACATCAAACCATGCAAAAGCCACTTGCAAAAGCTAGTCTTTTGTATATATTTCCTTTCTCAAACGCTTCCAAGATTAAACTAAAGTTGGGGTGCCGCAGGTGCAAAAGTGGCTTCTCCATATTACATGCTGCCTCTGTGTAATCTATCCCAACTCATGACATTTTGTGAATCCATTTCTCGGATGTGCAAAAGTGATTACTACAGTTTAATTATTGTATTCGCTTTGGCATTCACTGCCGCGGCGTGCGGCAGCGTAACTCCTTTTGTAAGTTATATACAAAAACACTGTGTGAGCGGGTGTGGTGTGATCGGTAATTTTCATACTGCCTTGCAGTCCAGCTTACTACATCGTCTCTATAGATTAGTGGTTAGATCAGCACGTTGTGGCAACGCAAATCCGTGCAGACGCCGGCTCGAATCCGGCTAGGGACATTATATTTTGCCAACCAAATCCTTTTTGCAATCTACGACTTGTATTCATGATCGTCAAGGTAGTTACTACTACAGTACTACTTAATCTCATTTTTTCTACAATCTGGCGTTGCCATTAAGTGTACGATAGCTTTCCATACTGTAATGGGGCACGGAGGTCTGGAACTGTGGCAGCGCATTACATGTCAAACGCGCCTCTTTATTCTCTCCCACCACCTGCACAATATCTCACATTTATTATCTCATTCGACGCGTCTTCTGGGCGTTCTCAAGTCCACGAAACTCACTCCGATAGTGCTCTCGCGATACACCCACTTCCTTACTACCGCACAACACGCGTATATATCCAGGAATCCTTGCAGAACGTCAGACACAGATGTCCACCGAAACAGAGATCCCCCGCGTCTCCATCGACTCTCTCGCCCAATGGCGCGAAATCAGACAAAACATGATGAAAGCCGCACTTCAGCGCCTTGACGAGCGGATACGCGCCGGTGGACTCGAGGCGGAGAGAGAACCGATGGAGGCGTATATCAGGAAGGTAAGTGCGTGCATGTTCTCGTTTACTTGGCTTGACGGTATGGTCTGATCATGGAATCGGTGGGCAGAGCGTGAATGAGGCAATGGAGATTGCCCAGCTGAATACACGCGTGAATGGGACGAATTGGGAGGATTTGAAGCATACGGAGGCGGATGACGGTACGTCTCTCTCCCCTCCCTCCCTACCGGCCTTATCATGCATGGTTCTGACACATCCTGTGCAGACATGGAACCATTCGACGAATCCCTTGACGACGCCGAACGCGCCCTCGGCACCCACCGCCTCGATAAAGAACGCACCATCGTCGATTCCCGCCTTTACAGACCCCCACAAACGCTCTCCCAAGTCCAAGCCGCTCTTCAACAGGCTCTAGAAGCTGAAGATGAACTGGCGCGCAAGGAGGAAGAAGAGTTAGCGTTGGAGGTTAGCCGGCAAGGGGATGGGATGGATGCGGAGGAAGAGGTGGTGGATGTGGAGAGTAGGATGAGGCCTGCGTATGCGTTGGCGAGGGAGTTGGAACAGGTGAGTTTTCATGGCGTCTTATTGTGTTGGAGGAAGATGCTAATTGAGCTGGTGGGTAAACAGAGTCTACCAATTCAGCTCGAACGCGCGAAGAATTTCGAGGCTGTGAAGAAGGAGGTTATGGGTCTCAAGCGATGATGAGTCTCCTACGAACTCATCTGCTCTCCACCCCTCCCGTCGTGCCATATCTGCCGTGCGCAAATCTTTACAGCACCAAACCACAGACCAGGCGATACGCCCTCTGGAACGAAATACGTTCGACCCAGCATGGACCATTAGAGAACTGCCAGACTGCAGCGCTGGTCCAGACGCGTTCTCACCAGGCGCTGCGCGTCCACCTACATTCCTACGCAGCTGCATGTTTTGTTTGCTCGCGCGTCCTGTCTTGTTTCGATCTCTTGTTTTGTTTTATTGTGGGCTTTATGTTATCGTTGCTGTCGTGCTTTTTCTGGTGGATGTTGTTTCGTGCTGTGTATCATGACTATCTAATGGATTCTCTTTCCTCTTGCTCATCGGCGGGCCTAGGTGTCGGCCTCGCCCAGTCACACCTTCTCTTCCATTGCTCGTATCTGAGGATTGAGGCCTGAGAACATATCTATGTGGTACCTGGTATGTCGCCGACGGATCGAATCGATGTGTGCAGCGGTTGGACGGTTACGCCTCCTCATATGGTCGCAAACATCGAGCGACGGCCGTGAGAACAATCACAGTCGAACAAGCATGGTGGATGGTTACACATCGTGCGCATGCATATGTAGGTATTCAGTGGGTCTGAGTCTGAATGTGGGCTCAGCAGTGGCAACGATCTCCACTAATAGGTACCGTAGACGTATGATATCCGGATCCGGAGTGTACGTGTTGCATCGAACCTCCCTATCAATCTTAGTGAGTGGCCGCGTCCAAGTTCCATCGTCTGGTATACACTGTCGTTGTATTGTTTGCAGAGACGTCCCCCAATATTCCAACTCATACTTACGTCGAAGCCTGAGGGCCCGCTAACAGTCTGAGTGCACACATGGCGACGTCTTCGACCGAAGTTATGAGCACTGTGCGGCGCTGGACGGTCGATTACCAACGGCCAGAATCAACCTGAGAGTGGACGATATTCAACACGTAGCTGGTTGATAGATGGTTGAAGATCAACCGTTGACGAGGGTGGCGAGAATCAACCGGTAAAAGGACACATCAACCAGTGATAGATTTTGGCAAGCATCACCGATTCAACGGTTGATTATCACATCGTTAGTAGTTGAAGTCCCAATGTAGTTTTTCTCAGCATACACGCGCAGTAGGATAGGTAGCCAGCGATGAATTCAGCTCACTACTTGATATCTGAAGCCAGAATACAGTATCGGAACTAATTTAAGGTTATCGGGATCAATGCGACCCCGGATTGAGGCCGACTGACGCAACACATGCATACATACCCTTCCTATTAAGCCGCCATCTTCCTACTCCCACTACTACCTATTGAACTCCTCGTCATCATCATTACTGCTGCTCAATGGCCCATCCTCTCCATCCACAACCAAATTCCAACACCTCAGCAAGGAACCAGTTGTAGGATGACTGATGTCCTCCTTGGACTTGCTGTCATTGGCGCCTCTATTGCTCTCAAGTTGCAAAACACCTGTTTTCCTCAAGGCGCCGTTGGACCGCGTTGGGCAGAGCTAGCAGTGTGCAACTCATATGTGCTGGAACAATCAAGGAGGCCTTTCCTGCGCGCATCCTTCTGCACATTGGAGCAGTACTGAGCTACCAGTGTCACAAGCATAGCAAGGGACAATCTGGTCCCAACAATAAAGAATAAACAAACACAGTAATGAATACAGAACAAACAAGATATGCACCTGGTCCCAACAACAAAGAGGTCAAGATGGGGACCAGGTAACCAACAGGCACTACTTATATACCAGAAGAGCAAGGCAGTGCACCAAGCAATGATGAACAAGCAGGCGCAGCCCAAGACATAGCTGGAAGGTTACAGAATGTTGTACATGATGAAAAATCACATGAGCGGGAACTGTTGCAAAGCCAAGATGCTGCAGCACAATCTGGAGCTAAGACTTGACAGATTAAGGAGGTAAGGGGATCTAAGATGTCTGAGCGCAGGCAGGAGCAAACTACACGCAGCTATTCCCAAAGACCAAGTTAGATTCAAGTGTACACAACAACAAAGGGCAATACTCACCTATTCCCAAAGACCAAGAGGTCAAGATGGGAAAAGGGGAGAAATGCAAAAATAGGCTGCCTATAAGTGAGAAAGTACATCAAGCAATCAAAAATATGAACAGCCATGACAATGATGCAAAGCAAAGCAATATCAGTCATGGGATGATGGGAGAGAAAGAACAAGGAAAATCAAAAGGAGAATGATGGAAGGTCATGGGATTGACCCCTGACCAACTGAGAATGAGTCATAATAGATAAAAGGACTTAGTGAAATCAAGAGAGAGAAACAAAAAGAAAAAAGACCACTTCACAACAGGAACTGGATCAAGAACATGATGAAAAGATAAAGAGTCCGTGATGCAATCAAAGATAACCAGAGAGATAAACAGACAAAACAAGAAGAGACTGAGTCCTTGTACCACTCCACGACAGATCCGTGCAAACAATTCATGCAAACCTGGCATGAAATTTGTGTAATCTTTCCATGAATGCAAGGCGCAAATATTGAGGTTTAGGAACATGATTTTTCTCTTGCTGCTATTGTGCAATGGAAATGAAAATGGAGTAAAGCACCATAAATTTCTACTACTTGTAAACTACCCTTCTACACGGTACATAACACTGCAGCCTGCACCTCTAGACACCCCGCCCAGCCCTGCTCAATAGGGCAACCACTGAAAAATGACCACTGACTCCAAGCATGCTGAATTCATTCGTTGCCACTGTCACAAAGCAACCTTGGGACTTAGCTTGTTTTCTCTTTGGTTCCTTTTGATTGTATTGTTTCACTTTCATCACTTGACTTGTATCATCTCACTTTGTATCTTCTTGCATCTGTCCAT
>ML178826.1:277486-398083 GCA_004369125.1 Pterulicium gracile
AGTGTTACAATACATAGTGTACTTAGCCTTGTAGAGTAGATGAAGCGGCAGTGGATGGCTGAAGAGTGGCGCGCGTTGATGGTGGCGGCCCGCGCGTCGAGCACATGCGCGGGTTACATGTTGCCAACCATCACGTGATGTTGCTCTTTAGTTTTATCCACTTCGTTACTAGGTACGCATACTCACGGCCTCACCATGCTCATTATTCATCTTCGTTACTAGACTACTTGGTGTGCTGCCTTGCAGATCATCCCCGGGGTCTTACAGTTATCACACAAAATGAACAAGGTTGTTGACAAGTCACTCCCAGATCCGGCAACATTCCTGCACGAGGAGGTTAGCGTGAAAGGGGCAAAATTAGATGTGTATTTGTGTGACCCAGTGGAATGATTGGGCAAGCTATTCAGCAAGCCTGAGTTTGTGCCATACCTTTGAACAGTGCCTGAGAAGCACTACAAGGACAAAACAACAAGCAAGCGGGTGTACCGTGACACTAATACGGCAACATTCTGGTGGAACGCTCAGGTACAAGCCTGATCCGACTACGTTCATCTTTGCATCATTTCAGAGTCCTGACGCTATCAATTTCAGGTCAAGCTTGATGCACGTGGGAAAAAGGGTGCTAAAATTGCTCCTCTCATCTTCGCATCCAACAAGACTCAGATCACCCTGTTTTGTAACAAGGCCGCGTACCCAATCTACATGACAACTGCTAATATTCCAAAGGAGATTTGACGTAAGCCATCCAGTAAGGCTTGGGTGCTGGTAGGCTATCTCCCAACAACAAAGCTGGAACACATCACTAACAAGGCATCACAACAATGCTGCATGTTGAATCTCTTCCATGCTTTTATGCGGCACATTGTTTGAGCTGCAGTGTTCTGGAGCTCACGCAAACAACTCATCGTCGCCCTCTCCAACATAGAAGCTGAATACATGGCGTTAGCCAACACCACTCAAGAAGTCATTTGGATTCATCAGCTTGCCTCGGAGCTTGGCCTTGACACTTCTCAGCCCACCACAATCAATATTGACAACCAATACGCTATCAAATTTGCGGAGAACCCTGTATTCCATGCATGGTCCAGACACATTGACATTCGGCACCACTTTGTACATGAACGCTTGATCTCCAATGAGATCCATGTCAACCACTGCGCAAGTGAAGATAACCTAGCAGACATGCTTACCAAAGCATTGCCTCGGCCGAAGTTTGAACCATTACGGAACGTAGTACTAGGGTAGGTAGCAACGTCGAGGGGGAGTGTTGGAGTGAATACTCGGACAGTATAGAACTCTCTGGAGCAACGCTGCTGGTTAATAGTTATACGTAGAACGCTCTAGAATACATGGACTGTGGTATATAAGCCGAGTAGAGTACACGAAACTAATAATTATTACTTTCTATCTTTGCTCTATTCTACCATCTCGCCAATACGCTTGGCCCTGAACTGGACCCGTCGGCTCGTACTACTCGTTTTCTTGCGTCCTAAGTTGCGACGAGGATGCCTCTGCGCCTGCTGAGGGCAGCGCAGCTCACAAGTCAGCTCAGGGCAGCCATATAGCAGATTTCCGGTTGGCATGAATTTCATTGGACTTGACACGAATTTCGTGCCTAAAGTGGGGCCAATGCTGAGTACACGAATAGCACCACGAATTCTGTGGAGCTGTTCGTGCAAAGATTGCACGAATGCGAAATTCATGGTTTCGAGACCACGAATTTCGGGGCGATGAGGTCTCTCAGTGCACAGCCGCTGTTCTCGCTAGACACCTCAGTAAATCAGTCGGTATGAGACCGGTCATTTTCAGCGACACTACGACACTATCTACCTCGAGTTTGATAGAGGCCGTCACGGTGGCAGAGCTGGGCAAGAATCGCTACTTCCTCCCTAGAGACGACTTTGAGAAGAGGAGGTCAGAAATATTCTTTCAACTCGTCTTACGCTTACCTAATAGCGTTCAACAATAGACAGAATCTACAACAGACCGTCGTTCTCTGATCGTTTTATGACACGATGCTTTTTCCTTCCCTTCTCATCAAAGAGCACGACCACGTCCTCGACGTCGGGTGTGGCACTGGTAAGCCCACACATCATCATGGCTGCGGTATCGAGAGTTGGACTAACAGTTTATCTCAATTCAAGGGATCTGATCCCTCGACCTTGTAGAACGCCTGCCTTCCACCCTCCAGATTGAAGCCTGCGACTACCCCTCCGCAAACTCGAATTCCCCCTCCCCCCCTCCTCTACACCCCCCAACGTGCACTTCTCCGCCGCCTCTATCCTCGCCCTCCCCAACCCCTGGTCCAACCGCTTCATAGCCGTCCATCAACGCCTCCTCCACCCATCCGTCACCATCGCCGAATGGAACATTGCCCTCCAAGAAGTATATTTCTATCGCTCAACATTCCACTGAAGCGATAGCAGATTTACATACGACTGCAAACTCTCGCAGCTCTCCGATAAGTCGTGGTGGCGCAGAGATCAAGTCCGCGGCGATCTCGGAGCTCCCAAATTGTTTTAAATTTGAATTGCAGCTCTGTTGTGCTCCTTCATCTCAAATACCATGCATCAATTTCTGACTCATTACCCTCACGTACGGCCTCCAAAAGCATCAGCTAAAACTGAACATAGCAAACCTTGCCTTCTACTCTCTCACGACCATTCACGAAGATCTACAAGAATCTAGGTAAAGATCATGACCAGCGCAGGCTCACCACCCGAGGAACGCACACCTCTTCTTGCACCCCAACGAGACGCAGAGGCAACGACCAGTGGTGGTGAATATCAGACAGCAGATGCAGCGCAGGCGAACAAAGCAGCGTCCCACCAGACGGTGTATAATCGGTTCTCGAGAAGAGAGAAGTATAGGATTGTAACGCTGGTAGCGTTCACTGGGTTGATGCCTTGTGAGTTGGAATCTGCTTGTGCTGCTCGCATGTTGGACTGAGCTAAGCTGTGGTGAAGTGTTCGTAAGTGGCTCGTTCATACCCTCGATACCACAGATGGCGTTAGACTTGAACTCGACGGCGGAAGTGATCAGGTAAGCGAGCATGTTCGGGTAGTTCCAGAAACTTCCCACAACGAGATACTAACCATTTTTGTTTCTTTCCAGCCTCGCAGTAAGCATATCCATTATGTCCACTGCATTCGGTACCCTCTTCTGGGCCACCTACTCCGGCTTCTGTGCGTCTTCCTCTCCCTCTCCTCCTCCCATCACCTAACCTTTTCTCAGACGGCCGTCGCAAAATATACCTCTCCGGCCTCCCCCTCGTCTTCATTGGTTCCCTCGGCGTCGGCGCCTCTACAACCGTAACCGCGCTTATGTGCTGGCGCGTCGTCCAGGCCTTTGGTTCTGCGGGCGGACTGTCGTTGGGTGCGGGGGTGATTGGTGACATCTACAAATTAGAAGAGAGAGGGACGGCGATGGGGATATTCTTTTCTGTGGGGTTGGACTCGACTTGCTTGCGTTGGGGTGGTTAGGTTTGCTTATGGGGTTTATTTTTTTGGATAGGCGGTATTGTTGGGTCCGACTCTCGCCCCTGTCGCTGGCGGTGAGTGCGGTTTCCCTCCCTCATCCCAATGGCATGATTGGGCCTCTCCTTCACCTTTCCCATGGCTATCTAGCCTCTAGTACTCCGTTCTGATATCATCTTTCTCCGCACAGGTCTCGCAGCCCACTACTTCTCCTGGCGCATCATGCAATACGCCCTCGGCATCGCAGGCCTCCTCATCTTCCTCACTTTCTACGCTTGGTTCCCAGAGACGAGCCACCCTGGAACACTGGGCGTGGAAAAGCTTTCAAGCGATGAACGCGACAAGAGGACAAGTATCTGGCGAGGACCGGTGGTATTGAACCCCCTGAGCGGCCTGGCGTTGATGAGGAGTCCGAATTTGGCGGCGGTGGTCAGTGCCTTCATTGTGCGAGCTCAGCTCGATCAGCTGATGGATGGCGTGCAGATGATAGCGTCCGGAACGACGTTGCTTACCTCGTACGGTGAGTCTTCTGCCATCTGTTGCATAGGCGTGCAAGCTTACTCTCTGCCTTAGCGATCCTCGTCCCCATCGCAGCCACCATCGTCAGTCCTCTTCCACCTCCTCCCATTCTTAAGTCACCTATCAACTTCGAATATCTCACTTCCAGGGCGAACGTTACAACATAACCAACGAAGCCCTCATCGGCGCATGCTTCATCCCCATGGGCGCCGGTAACTCCAGTACGTTCTTTCTCCTCCCCTCCCCTTATAAACTGCATTCTCATTCACGTCAACCAGTTGGCGCCCCCCTCGCAGGCTCCATATCCGATCACCTCCTCATCAAATACCGTGCCCGACGCGGCGGGATCTGGGTCCCTGAAGACCGTCTCCTCATCACCCTCTTAGGCGCTTGGTTCGTCGTCCCTGTGTCGGTGATGGTGTGTGGGTGGACGACGGTGTTTGTGGGTGGGACGAAGGGGTTGGTTATCAACTTGATGGGGATGTTTTTCAATGGGCTTGGGGTGAGTAGTCCCGATCCGAACGAGTTTTTGAGGTGGTGCTGATTATATCGCGCAGGTGGACCTGGTGCTGAGCCCCATCGGGTCGTACACCGTCGATATCATGCATAATAGGAGCGCGGAGGTTATGGCTGCTAACGCGCAAGTCTCATTCTCATGCTACCCAAGGCTCATTCGTTCATCGTCCTATAACAGCGCCTCTAGGAGTCTCCTCCTCTCTGCAAGTATACCCCTGATATTACCGCTTGTTAAGAGTATAGGGCCGGGATGGACGAATACGATAGCTGCGGGTGGTGCGCACGTTGGGGCGGTGTAAGTTTGACCCAGTTCTCTCTCTTTCATACATGATTCGTTTTGACACGAGTGTAGGTTGCTGCTGCTAACGATAAGAAACGGAGAGGCGATGAGGAAGTGGGTTGATGTGGGGTTTACGGTGGATGACGAAAGTAATTGAGTGATGTATGTTTTTCGTACGCTCGGAGAGTCGCAAGAATACTAGATACGTGCTCCAGTACGACGGGCTTCGCATGTACCTTCATTGCGGCTAGCAAGGTGGTCTCATCATCCGTAACTTCAAGGGGCCTTGCTCTGGCCCCAGGAATATTGACTTGGCAGACTTATGAACAGACTGTGCAGGTGCAATTTCAAGTCGAACGTTAGGCCCAGATCTACAGTGTGCAGCTGCTCATCGTCGAAACCCCACACACACACACGCTCACAGGATAACGACAGTCCAGATGTATGAATCTATCCAAGTACCTAACGTATACGTACATCAACAAACCACACATCTACTCTATCTACAAGAAAGACCGCCAACGCATTCACCGTAGACATAAGATAATTCGAGGGGGAGATGGAGATGGAGATGGTATGAAAGACGAGACGGTATGCAAATGACAAAAGAAAACCGAGAAAAAGCATGTGGATATTGGATTGGAGCCGCGCAATGACGACGAGTTGGTTTACTATCGACCGTGCGGCGGCGTCTAGAGATGTGGATGAGAGGGTGTATCGTGAATCGTGTGGGAATAGTCGTGAGCGAAGAAACGAGAAAGATGCTGGGGGTGTATATAATTAAGGCAAGGAGACCATGATGCAGGGAGGGATTGGCAGCGTTTGGGCTTGACCAGGAGATGTTTTGATGGGACGCGTGGCGTGTATATGCAAGCAGACGAGACGAGATCAAAGCAGGAGAGGGGGAGGGGGTAAGGGAGAAGAGCATAGTACAAGAGGAACGGAGATATCGCATAGAAGTTGAAGACCATGGCACAACAGACAACAGAGATGGAGAAAAGACCAGAGAGATAAGGATAGAAATAGATATTCGGATGCAGTCGAGGTATCCTAAGAAAGAAGCTCATCAGTAAAAACAACCTCTACGGTTCGACGAGGGGCAGACTCACCACTCCACTACGCCGACGTGCTGACTGCCGCGCCAGCCACCTCCAGCATCCCCACCCTCCCGCGGAGCACACTCGGCAGCGCGTCCCTCGATGCGATACTCGACAACGCATCCATCGAAGCAATGCTCCCCATCGACGGCACCGACACCGACGACACCGCGGCCGCCACAGTCGCCACAGCCTTCAACACCGGCGACGCCGGAATAGGAGCAGGAGTGGTGAAGAAAGGCAGGAAGAGCTGAACCGGCGTCGTCTCGTCGTCGTCGGGGGTTGAGGAGGAGGTCGAGGAGGTTGAGGAGAAGGTTGAGGAGGAGGAGCCGTGGCTTATCGAAGAGGTTTGGCTCGCCGAGGAATTTTGTCCAACAGCACACCCCACCGCTCTCGTAAACGCCTCCTCCTCATCCCCCTCATCCTCGGTAACAGCACTACTCCCACTCCCACTCCCACTCCCACTCGAATCACTGCTCAACACCCTATGCATCCGTCCATCCGCCCTATACATCCCCCCATCCGCAAGCGCCGTAAACCCAAGCGTCGGTTTCGCGCGTTTCCCGCCGGTGCCGGTGAAGTAGCAGAACCTACAATCACACAAACGAAATCAGCTGAGCACGAAAGGAAGAAGGGACAGGAAAGGAGCGAACCGATTGAGGAGCAGCTTATACTCCTTCGCAGGGTTCTCAGCCTCGCTCTCCTCCTCCGAGCTAGCCAGACCAACGGCGTCCCTGCCGACTCCACCTGAGCCTGAGCCAGCAACACCACATCTGCCAGAGCCAGCACCAACAACCTCTTCCTCCTCATCGTCGTCCTCCGACGCAGACGCAGAAAGACACGAAGAGAGCTCTTCGTCCAGCGCGGGCGTCGTGCACGTCGGAGACGTGATGTCCAGATCGGCGGGGGAGGTGTCGACGGTGGAGGTCATGGCCAGGTTGGAGATGGAAACACCGCCATTAGCAATGGAGACGCCCCCGTCAATAGGCGAAATGTCCCCATCAACAGCCCCAGCCAACTCAATCGGCGCACCAAGAGGCGACGATCCCTCCTCCGGTCCCCCACTCGGCGTCCTCCTCACCCCTCCATCACTAGAGGACGGGGAAACGACGAGATCAAAGTACCCCCTCTGATGATGCCTCGACTTCTTCCCCCAGGCCTGCTGGTGGTGAGGCTGAGTGTGCTGACGATGGTGCTGGGAATGATGCTGCTGTTGAAGTTGGGAATGGTTCAATTCCTGGTGGTGCTGGGATTCCTGCCCCCGAAACAAATACCCACCCACACTATACCCCTCCTCGCCCATATCCCTCGGACTCCCCAGCGTGCGATGGTACATGTGCATATCATGCGACGGGATCGGGGCGCGCATGGGAGGTGAGGAGTGAGTGCTCGTATGAGGCGATGAGTGCGAGTGAGTGTGGGTAGAAGGTGGGGAATGAGATTGGGCGTGAGAGTGGGCGGAAGGAAGCACACCGGGCGCAGAGACGGTAGGGTAGGTCCTGCTTCGGGCGTGCGACGACATCGATGGAGGTTGAGGAGCGGGTGCTGACTGCGTCGAAGAAGTCGGTTCTGGAGGCTGAGACTGTTGAGCCTGTGCCGGAACCTGGGTATATGCGCTCGAGGTAGACTGGGAAGTCGACTGAGCCGGCGCTGGTGTCGACCCACTCCCACTCGGCGCGGGCATAGACTGCGGCGACGGCGACCTCCTCCTCCCACTAGCATGCGCATCCTTGAACGACCTCCCAAAGTCGTACCTCGACGCCAGCGACGCTCCACCCCTGAACAGCGTCTCCCTCTCGCCATGGGAGTTGGCCGGGAGGGGTGAGGTAGGCGACGGCGAGCGAGAGCGCGGTTTCCCAGCTCCACAGGTCGAGCTAGAAGGCGCTAGGGAAGAAGAAGAAGGGAACGGCAAACTGGACTGCGCAACAGCCAGATCTTCCAGCCTCGTCTTCAACCCCTCGACATCCCCGGGCACGTCACTCCCACTCCCATGATCCCTCGACAACCGGGGCCTTGCCTGCCCTCCTCCTGACGACGTAGCGGCGGGAGTAGGAGTAGGAGGAGGAGGGACCGACGCCCCAACGACAGCCCTATAATTCCCCTCCCCATTATTATCCCAATACTCCCTCCCCTCTCCCCCCTCTCCCACCGTGAACCTCAGCGCCAGCTCCAGCTCCCTCTTCACCTCTCCCCCTCCTACACCCAGCCCTACACCACCAACCGAAGCGAACGGATTCAACCCGACCCCACTAGCAAAGGGATTCAACCCCTCCACCCTCACAAAAAATTCGAACTGATCCACCCTCCCTCCCTCCAAGCTCTCGATATATCGCGCGCTGACGTCAGACGTAGTCTGCCACGCGTCGAACGTGAACCTCGCAATGACGGATTTGCTAAACGCTAGGTTGTGCACGAGGACTGTTCCTCGCAGCGTGAGTGATGCGGAATTGGAAGGGGATGATGAGGGGTGGACGAGGGCGAGAGATTCAAGGATGACCGGTTTGGGTGAGAGGACGGGGCAGGGCGAGAGGGGTGTGAGGAGCGTTAGGCTCACTCTCGCTTCTCCCCCATTCGAGGTGCTGGAAGGAGGAGGACTCGGCTTAGGGATAGCGCCAATGGCAGTCGCCCCCCCGAAATTCCCCCTCATCCTCCCAAACACAAACTCGGGCCAATCACTATCCGTCCCCGTCTCCCCCTCCGTATCCGTCGGACTCCCATCCCTACTAACAGCCAACGGCTTCTGCTCCGCATGAAACAGCTTAACCCTCTCCAACTGCGCGTCGTCGAACGAGACGATCTTGGGCGTCGTGGGTTCGGATTTGGTGAATTCCATTGGGGAGGGACGAGAGGAGGGGAGGGTGAGGTCGAATAAGGGGATGGGGGGTCGGGTGGATGAGAAGGATTTAAGGGATGATTTAAGCGGTTTCTTCATCAGGACCTGAGCGGCGTGCATGCTTGGTGAGACGGCGGTGATGGTGGGACTGGATATGCTTCGAGTCGGAGCGACCCTTCCCGCCATGCTAGCGCTCTTCGCCCTAGGGGTGACGAAATGGTCGCGCTCGTTTGAGCTACCGCGGCGCTGGGCGTGGGGTTTCGGTTTGGACCAGTTGGAGTAGGACGTGGGGAATGGAACGGGGGTGGGGGCGGGGGTGGAGTGTTCGGGTTTTAGGAGGTTGCGTTTGGGGGTGGTGCGTGGGAGTGTGTTCGCGGACGACGACGACGACTGCTGCTGCTGCTGCTGCTGGGTGGGAAGCGAGGTGTCGTCCTCAGAGTCCGAGCTGCTCGAGCCTCGAGCGGAATCAGCAATAGCGCCAATAGTGAACTTGGGCTGTGATGGGACGGTGATGGTACTCTGTGAAGGGGGCGAGGGCGTCTGGACTGTCAAAACCGGTACGGGTGTCGCTGTGGATGGCGTCGAGGAAGTACGACGAGGAATACGAGGAAGTGGGTTTCCCGCCCTGTTGTTATCGCGACGTGTAAAGCTCATAGTAGCTGAGAGGGGGGGTGCTTGTGAAAGAGGGAAAGCGTAAAGAGGGGCAAAAGCTGCAACATGCAATAATGGGGTTGAATATTGTACTTGGTTTGTGTTATGATAAAGATATTGAACTGACCTTCTTGTTCCTGGGTGACGCAGGACAATACCAGTGGTGGTGGTGCTGGTGCCGCCTCTTAATTCCTGTTTAAAAGTAAGCAATGAATACATTCGGACGGGAAAGAAAGCGGAGTCTTTTGCTTACCTTGAAGAAAGAAGAGCAGCGAGCTGAGATACAGCTACAAGGACTTATTCCAAATGATGCAAGGGGCGCGTCAAGAAAGATGTCCTAACAGCAAAGAAGCACGCTAACGCAATTCAACCTCGTCGGTATCAGGTGCACACCCGAAGCGGAGGGCGGGGTAAGTATTTTGGAAAGGAGGAGAGGGAAGATCGATGAAAGTGGAGTGAGAGTTCCAACAAGTTGCACCCAGCCCATCAACAATGAGATAAGTAAATTTGACAGAAATACAACAAATGACATCATCAGGGACGTCATCACCACTACAGGGTGAAAGCACCCGTTGGGGTGGATTTCTTGCTGACCCTGCACGATAGGAACGTCCTTTCAGTTTCCCCATTTATTCCAAGAGCGCGCTGCCTGGGCTTCCCGAGATGCTTGTTGCGACGACGACGACGACGTTGGTTTGTCAAAAAAAAGTGTTGTTGTTCGCTCCGGTTCTCCTCAATCCTGTCCTCATCGTTGCTCTTTTCGCTGGCCATCAATCACCTCGTGCAAAAAACCTTGTTCGGATTCCCCAACTCGTCGCACCTTACCCATTTCCAACCATCACGCAATAAACCTGTCAACGCCGCCGACCCCCCGACTATCCTGTCAGTCTCCACCCGCGAACGGCACCGACCGCGGTTCCATCGACGTGCATAGCCGCCATTCATCTCGTCGTCGACCCACTCCCGTCGCTGAATCCCGTATCCGTATCCGTATCAAAGTGGAGCATCATAGCTATCGCTGCATCTAGACGCTTCGGGTCCGGGTCTTTTTTGTCGCGCAAGTGGTTACGGAAGCTTTTTCTTCCTAGTGCTCATTTGACCTTGGGCGGATGCAATTTCGAGGTCGGGTGGTGGCAGACAGTCGGAAGTTCCGTGCTGGAGGATGCTGGCTGGGCTCAAGGCACACAAAGGGGCAGGCTGGGGAAGCAATGGGGAAGGAACGTTGCCTGGCGTTGACGACGCGATGATGGCGAGCAGGGACGTTACGACCGGCGGCCACTTGTGATCTCATCAAGTGTACTTATCAACCATCTATCGGCCCTGGCTGGGTGCTGTGCCTGTGTTGGGTGGACTCAACGCTGACGTCGATAGCTGTAAATACTCTCGTTCACCGGCGCCGTCACCCGTGGTGGTACAAATCTCCTTCACGCAAGTACAAACGGTCCCCGTCTTCATTTTGCACCTCTGGATCCGGTGTTGGAGACTTGAAGTTGTATGTATGTACATAGCGCTACTTACTGAATCAGATAACACTACATCTCTTCCAGTATCCACCGACATCAATACCAGGGATTCTCAAGCACCAACCGCGGCCAGCTACACCGGGAGGTTCAAGACTGACTCGGCTCTAGGTTGCATTGACGGTACCTAGACTCATTCAGCCTTTGATGGTGACGTCCCCAGTATATACCGGTTGTGCTAACTATTTATCTCTACCAGCGCACCACTCTTCTTCTTCTAAGCTTGTTTCTGATGACTTTGCGGAGTTGGACCTGTTTGTTATTGTTTACGTGCGACCTTCCGCCACATTGCGCTCGAAGGATGAGTACTGAGAGGTGGGTGGACAAACACGATCGCGGCGGGTGGGGCTGGGGCTGGGACAGCGTACGTCTGAACCGCGATTCGCTTGAGAACATATTGAGATCTGACTCCATCCGATTGCGATGTTCTTATGAGGATGTTGCTGCTGACGATTCGGCACGGCGTGGGGATGAGGAAGTGGGTGGACGTTGGGCTCACGACCTCTGAAGAGACGAATTACACCGAACGATTTGGAATGGTAACTAGCTCTATAACACTTGCGCTCATCTGTCATAAGCTATAGATAGATCCTAACGACTCGGGACTCTGCGATGATACCTTGAAAGGCCCAGTCGCAGCGCACGCCTTCGCGAGCAAATGTCAATTATTTCGATAAACACGAGCCATGTGACCGCGTTTTGAACCTTGAATCAGCCAAGGAATCAGCCGAGTTCAAGTCAAGTTCAAGTTCTCCCGCCTTGTCTCCTCCCGTCACTCGTGCCGATTCCTTGCTGAATCTTGCTCCTGCGCATCGTCCTTGGGGTCGAGCTCAGCTCTCATCCACACCCACACTCGACAATCCCCCATCCAGGCTGCAATGTCGTCACCGATAAAGATCCCCGTCGCCCCGCGGCACACGAGGTCATCAAGGGACAGTTCAACAAGTTGGTCGGCGCTACTAGGAGAGGGAGCGCAGAGCTCTCAGAGCTCGTCTTCTCGAGGAGAGCCAGCGATGCTACCGCTGCACCAATGAAGATGCGTACGAGGACGAAGTCGTACCAGCACAAGATCAAGGCGCGCACTCCCCTCCCTGCACCTGCCAAATCCAGCCGCAAGTCCCGCACAATCGCACATGTCGCTCTGGTGCAGAAGCGGGATCGTTTCTGCCACGCTATCCAAAAGGACCTGAGGCCGGGCATGGTGAAGAGAGGCCTGCAGCCGTTGTATCACGTACACTATGCTTTGAGGGCGGAGGTCATCAAGGGGGAGCTGAGGATGACTTTGGAGACGATTGATGAGTCGGATTAGTTTCTCGTTTTCGGACCTTATCTTAGGGAAATCTCGATGGACTTGTATTACTTAGTCTCTTTGGATATTTTTTTTTTTTTACAAACCCTCTCTATCTACTTGTGTGACGATGTGGCCGTTCAGTCGTGCGCTTTTCTACATACTCGATTTTTTGGTACGGCAAGCGGCGATCTTTGTTTGGAGGCAGGCTTTTGATGACAAATCGGCAAGGGCCTAGCGAGATTCCAACTCGAACTCTCATGCTCTGCGCAACGAATACATGCTCTTCTGTTCCTATTCGTGTCTTTTTCAGCATCTAGCCAACTCTTTTCAACGAAGTCCTACTCTTTTCCGATCCCAATAGGAGACATCTGTCGTCTGCTGTATGAGATGTTCGCCGACTCGCCAGTTCGAGTACTGTCTTCATCTCAAGGCTTCAACGTTTCAACGTTCAACGTTGCTCAATCGTTGGAACCTGGTTCGTGTTTGTATACTGCCCAAGTACACGCCTCTAGACAATTTTTTCACCTCTGAGAATCGCGCGAGTCTCCCGTGGACGAGCTGGATCAAGCAAGCGGTGGTGAGTCCTGTCTCTGACGTGCATGGCGCTCTCCTCGGCTGATAATCTACTGCAGATCTACATTCTCTTCTGGTCTCTTGACACTAGCTCTACCTGATATACTTCCACGGCTCCATAGCAACTTCCCCCAAGAGCGCTTCCGACGCGCGAAGCACCGACCACCATCTTTGGGCCTTACTCTTCTTTGGTTCTACACCCGCGACGATCGGTCCACTTCTTTTCCTCCTGTCTATGCCAGACAGGCGCAGGTACATCGATATGCCTCCCTGGAGACCCGAACGTGTGTTAAGTATGTTCTGTCTCTGCTGTACCATATTCTCCTTCGTTGATCAACCTGCAGGACATCAAATGGCCTCGATAGATGCGTCTGCTATCGTCCTTGACCCACCTCTCGCGCCCATCCACCCAGGTACCCCTCCTCCTCCTGTCTAGGTACGACAGGCACAGGTACCTCGATATACTTCCCTGGGCACTCGAACTCTCCCGATCTACTCCCAACACACAGGATGGTCTACCTTCTCCCTCTCGTTCCTCCTGTCTAACGAGTCCAAACAGATACAAAGCTCAGCTCGACCTCAAGGCTATGTAAACCTTTTCTCCCCTCGAACCTTCTCTTTCTTCCCCCCGCCATCACCATTCATCACACACACCACTTCCACCAGAACCAAACCACCACACACCAACGATGCCCTACAAATGACCCATCACCGACTTCGAGTTCAAGATGACGCTACTTCTTCCGCCACCGACTCCGGCAGTCATCGTCTCCTCCTATTTCTCGGTCGTTGGGGCACAATTGGACTCCGGCTTGTTGGCAGGACCAGGTATGTTCTCCCCCCTCTCTCGTACATCTTCATCGCAGCTGACGATACTTTCTTTGTAGAGCCGGAGCACGGGTTGACGAGCTCAATGGGATACTGGGACCTCGCTGCGATGGCCCAAGAAGGTATGTTCTGATCCTCTGTTCTCGCATCTTATCATCCTTGCTGACTACCTTCAATTGCAGAGGCAGAAGACGACGAAGGAGGGATGGGTTAACGTCGATATGCATCGCCACAGTAAACTAAGATAGATACAGGCATCATGAGATATAAACGACACGGAAAGGTATTCTTACACCAAGACGATGCGCGGATGGCTCCGCACATACGCCTGGAATAGCCATCTAAACAGCCAAAGGCTCGTTGGCGAGCCACCTCTCGAACATATCCTGTGAGGGCAGAACAAATGTTGTCAGCACTTTGCCTAAACTAGCTCCAGTCAAGATAATAACGTACGAGAGCAGCTTCAGGCTGATCATGCGGAACCATGTGCCTACAAACATAGCGTTAGCAAGCCATTTTCCAGATAGTATGGATCAGAGGAGCCAAAAGAAGCGTACCCAGCCTCAAAAATCGTAACGAAGGTGACATTCCCGGCATTGATTCCCTTTCCACCTGCGGAGCGGACGCTGCCAGCAACCTTGCCACCCGCAGACCCAACGCTCCTGTCCTCGTTAATCACCTTATGTCCAGTGGTGATGAACGGGAGGGATGGGGCGCTGGCGAACTCGGACTTGAAGGACGTGGAGAGCTCTTCGACCCAACGCTCGTTGCCGATGTAGTTGCACATGAAGTCTGTTAGCCGAGAAGAAGGGCAATAGTTGGAATGTGGTACTTGAAAAGGAGAAGGAAGAGTCGAGAACGTACCAGCATTTCCAGCATAGATCATCATCCTCACACCCGCCTCGATGAGCTCAGGCAACAACAACGCGCTGTTGTGCGCTCCATCACCCTTGACAGCAAAGGCCTTGTTCACGTCCATGTTGCAAGAGGCGAACTCGCGCTCAGGGCTCACGCCGAGCTTGACCTTGACGGCGGGGTCGTTGAGGTAGGCTTCGACCCAGTTGAGCTCCTTATAGCAGAGATCGCCGTCCTTGGAGCGGTCGCACTTGAGACGGACGTCGTAAGGGTTAAGGCCAGTTTCTACAACCATAATCGATGAGTCAAGGCTGTGAGGGCGAGAAGACGATGGAACACACGCATGAAAGGACCATAGAGCTGAGAGTTGCAATACAAACCAGCAGGGACACAAGTGAACCTCGAGTCGTAGTTGTAGCACGTCTTCATCAACCTCTGGCAGGTAGGGACTTTGCTCCTCAGAGCCTGGCACTCGGCGCCATTCGGGTCATCGTAGATGGGGTATGGCCCGTCACAAGCGTAGTCGGCGACTGAGCCCATCTGGGTGTAGGGGTCCGTCAAGCCGTTTCCAATGAGGAGGGAAGCGAGGTTAATTCCTGTTTCGATGGATAAATCCCTCGACTTCTTCTCCTCGTTGAAAAGCACGGAGGCAATGTTGGGGATGTAGTGCCCCGCGTATGACTCGCCGGCAATGTGCAGCTCTCTGCCCTTAAGGTGGGGGAAGCGCTGGAAGAAGAGGACGAAGAACGCGTGGACGTCGATGCCGCTGGCGTGAGACGTATCGACGGTGCTGCCGGTTGAATAGGAGTAGCCAACGTTGATGGGCTGGTCGAGGAAGATGACATTGGCGTTGGAGTTCCAGGAGAAGGAGTTGTTCGTGGTGTTGGCGCCTTTGTTCGCGATGTTGCACGGGCCAAGTTCGAAGAGGAGGCCGGTGGAGGAGCTACAGCCTGGTCCTCCGTTGAGCCAGAGAACAAGGGGGTCCTTGGAAGGCTTTGACCGGGATTCGAAGTACCTGCGAAGACGACGCGTCAGCTACATGTGTGAATACTCAGAAATGGAACGAAGAGAGACGTACCAGAAGAAAAGACTCTTGTCTTCTTCTATGTCCAAGTACCCGGAGACCTGCTTCACGCTCTTATCGCACAGATCCGGCTCAGTCATCCGCAGCTGGTACTCTGGGCTGACTAGCTCGTCTTCCACTAGCTCATAGAGCAACCCATTCTGCTTGATATACTGCCTTCCCTCGTGGGCCCACCTCTCCATTTCCTTCTTCCCGCGCAAAATCAACCGCTGGGCATCAGAGAGGAACTTGTCAGCGATGGTCTTCGCCTCGCCGAGGTGCTCTCCCAGTCGAAGCCCATCGGTGTAATGGCTAAGCTGGTCTTTGTGGTTGTTGTATGTCTCCTGGATCCCATTAAAGAAGACCTGCTGTGAGCTCTCGTAGGTCGGTACAGCGAGAGCCGCTGTGGTGAAGAGAAGAGGAACGACGAGCTGGGCGGGCTTCATGGTGGAAGTCGAGGTTGGGTTACAGCAGTCAGTGGATGATGTAATATGTAATAACGGTGGTGGCGTGCCTGGCTGGGGTGGCGGTAAAACAGCTGAACAGAGATGAGCTAAACATAGTTTCGAGGTCGACGGACGCAAGAAAACCGTGTAATCCTGTTGGCTGCTAGTACATGCTCTTACTTAATGTTGTCGCCAATGTCGAGGTGAATTGTGAGAAGAGCAGGAACAAGCCAATACATGCGGGCAAGAATATGTGATGCGAGAAATACAAGTACAGGCAATGAGTTTGCAGTAATACAAAATGTCCAAATTCTTGAACAACGCGTGAACGTCGAAACCTACTTAGCACCAGGAAACACGCAAAGTAAGCCCGAAGGGTCGACGTCGTCTAGTAATACCCAAAATCATCGTATCCGCCGTAGTAACCACTGCGATATCCTCCGCCCCCACCGCCGGCTACAGCGGCTGCAGCAGAAAACTGAGGCTAACAAAGGAATCAAATATTCAGCAAGACGATGTAAAAAGTGGAAGGGGAGGGCGTACATCACGCTTGTAGAAACCATTGAAACCGCCAAAGAGCCCGTTGTATCCATTGTATCCATTATACCCGTTGTTGTTGTAACCTCCGCCGCCTGAGGCAGCAGCAGCAGCAGCAGCAGATTGCTGCACAAAATGTGTCAAGTTAGACGCACGCGAAGAAGCGTAGAGGGGCGAACAGGCTCTGGCTCTCGCTTGTAGTAGCCGTGATATCCGTAGCCTCGATATCCACGATCGCCGCGATATCCGCCGTAGCCGCGATATCCACTGTACCCGCCACCAGCGGCAGCAGCAGCAGCAGCAGCTTGCTATATGACAAGTAATCAGCATCGCGCCCGCCTGTGAGCATGCGACGTCAATGAATTGGACGAACTGGCTCAGGCACGGGCGCGCCCAGAGAGAGCATAGCAACGCTTAGAATAGTGGCGAAAGTGGCTGAGAGGCGCATGTTGTCGAAGCAGTGGTTGAGTAGTTGCAGGAGACGCGCAGTTAGTAACTGGGTGGACGAGATGGACAGGCAAAAGCTGAAGCTGGAAGTCCCAAGAGCCTTCACGACTGGCTTATATACCGCTGGAGACGCTTGGATGGATGCGTAAGCTGAGGTCATCGTTGGCGGCAGATACAGCCCAAGATAGCATCCAATCCTGACGTTGAGCTACTAAGCACTGTGAAACCTCCGCGCAAAGTGGGCGCACGGCTGTGAGAATGGTGGTGGCGGTAGGCGGAAGCATCGATGTCGCCGATGGCGACAGACTGCACCCCAATGACTGCGCTTCTGTATCAGTCGAGAATGTAGAAGGCGAATGACTGAGTTTTGACTAGCTCAACATCGGGCCTGCGTGTGTGTTGTGGAAAACAGTTTGATCGATGGGGCAAAAGGGAACATGGTTCGTCGTCTAAACTGTGGCGTTACCGTGAAACTATAAGATTATCGCGCAGCATCGGCAGCTTTCCTAGAAGAGACCTCTGAGTGTCTAGAACCAGGTTTACATCGGAAGCTCAGTGACTTGAGAGCAAATCTCCCGGGTTTCCCGAGCCTTCCCCAGAATTCAAAGACTGCGCCACAACGGCGTCAACAAAGACCGTGACGACGTTGAACCTAGAGCTCGGGCTCGACTCATGCCTTTCAAACTGGGCTTGCATCCCAGCGCAAGCTAGACTTCCTCCGCTATGATAAAATGCTTTGCACAGTCATAAGCGTGTCAAGCAAATAGCGCGCTGGACGAACGCCCGCGCCCCGAAAGCAGAGCTGAATCACAATATCAACGCGAAAAACAAAAAGTCATCAGATAGTACCAGATACTACAAACGGCTAGTACATGTACAGTAGCCGTGCGCAGGCGGTTCTCCTTATACCCAAACCAACCATTCCCTCTGTAATCAGAGATTCAGACCCTTCTGTTACTTGTTCTCCGCTGCTATATCACCTGCTAGGGAATCTTGCGTCCCATCTCCCGCACTGCGGTTCCCGAACCTCATTTGACTAATCGTGCCTTCTCTTTCACGACGCCGCTGAGCTCGCTCCCTAGAGCTACCACTGTCCAAGTCAGTGCCAAGATGAACGGTGTCAGCAACAGAGAAGCCGTAATGAATTATCAGGATGAGCGCGGGGGTATACATAGCCTGGTTCAAGTTTGATTCAGCGGGGCTAGACAAGCTACTATCGCGAGGATTCAGGTCCGGGGAACAAACTTACTACGATCGTTTGAGTGACGCTATGAAAGATGCTGTTTGCTGCCCATAACCGTCCGTATGGCTGAGTAGACGGATTAATGCTCAACGCTAAGCTCAGCCTGACAATCTAGAAAAAATCTTGAGGGAGGCTCTCTCATCTGGGTGGAAGGGAACGCAGCACCTGAAGCACCACGCAGAATGCTCCCGACTCAGTAAGAAGGAATAGTATCTTGGCGCCGTGAGAACGGATTCCTCGAGAGCGAGTGTTCTTGTGCATCCTGTGAAGAGAACAAGCATCCTCATCAGTATACAAGCGGTATCTGACGCGTGAGGGACCGAGGTTAACATTGCAACAAATCCAATCATCGCAGTGGCGAGCAGGTTCGCAGCGATGCTTGCGGCCGACGCGGTGGTGGCCAGGATCGCGGGTGCGTCATTGTTATCCATGGTCTCCGTCGAGTTGGTATTGGACAGACGCATGACCAGTCCGACGTAAGAAAGCCAAAGAGCTAACAAAACGGAAATTCAGAGGACAGGACGATAATTAGTCGCCTTTTCGAGCACTGTTAGTAGCAGATGTGCTAGGACTGACTGAATGCGGTGGTAATCAAGAAAAGGAGTACACAGCTCAGGACTCGTCTACCGCCGGATCTCCACAAAGCGATTGCCCTTCAGGAGGCAAGTACATCATTGATTACGAACTACAGTCGGCTTTGAGTATGAGTGCGTTTCTGCGAATGCGAGTAACCGACTTATGCACTGACCACGAACCCCGTGTCTGTTGAATTTCCCATCCACAGAGAAACAATCTCCAAGCGCACAGACTCGATCCAGGTGTTGTAACTCATCACCCGGCTGAGTACGTCCATATCAGCATTTCCAAGTAGTACGGTGTTGATCAGGCCGTAGACTGCGGCGACGTCCAAACTCCAGATAACCGTGGTGAAAATGAACGTCACGGCTAGAGCAGCAGAAAGTCCAAATGTCCTGACTGATTTGACCGGTCGTGCTCTAGAGGAGAGTGAGAGTGTCTTGTCACTGACACTGGCTTTTAGATGAAATGAAGAGACCTACGAAATCGTGTGCAGCGCCATAAGTACAAGTACGCAGTACACGCCTGTAAAATCGCCCCTTCAGAACGTGTCCTTCACCGGGCCATTCTAAAATCGAGTGGCATACCGTAAAACGGCAGCTCCGCCATAGTGAATGTGACTGTGTACTTCAGGTGTAAACCCAGTCTAGTAAGGATCTGCACATCGTCCGCTGTCCAGACGGGAGTTGACCCCGTGGGACTGGTATCCGTGCCGTTAGTAAAGCTCATGGAGCAAAAGAGGATGTGACTCGAGAGGACTTAAGTTCTCTGCTTGTGTTTCAGAACTTTTATGTGCGTCGACTTGTCTTCCACCGGCGGCTTCGTCTCCGAGAACACATCAAGCCCCATTTTGTTCAGCATCAGCGCTTGCTAGCAAGGGTATGTTGATCATCGCAGGTAAAGCCCCTCTGGGAGTCTCGTTAAACCGATGATCAAGGGGCAGCCTTGAGAGTGAACGGCGGAGAAGGAAACTCCGTAGTTGTCGTAGCGCCTGATCGCTTTCGGAACATAACGAACAGCTGCGCCACTATGATGACCCCGAAAAGATAAAGTTCTGTCTGCGCACATCGCCAGCCTCAACGTGGAAATCTGCACATTCGCATAGCTTCTGAGCGCCACCATCCAGTCGCATCCTGTTTTGACAGGAAGAGTGTCGCAGGACTGTTGATTCCATCTCGCCTGGGGTCATACATCTTTGGATGCCGAGTCGAATGTAGATTTGCGCATGATTCGAGCAAACCTATCTTCAGCTTCGAAACTCAGATAGATGCCAGAGCTGTGGTCTCGTGCGGATGATCTATCTGTGATTCATAATAATGTCAATTCTGAACAGAATCATGCCGCCGAAGCTGCACACTTCAAGGTCTACGTCAAGTCCCCTTTATTGACGTTCGGTACGCCATCCCTCCACACTACCCCGCACCTCCCTGCCACCTCCATCGCCATCTTCCTCACTTTCTCCACTTCCTCGATAGTCGCTCCCCTCCGTCTCGCTCCATCTAGATGCCACGCAGCCTGCCTCGGCGTGTCGACGGAAATCAAGCTCGTGACAAGGACGTAGGACATTTCGACCGGGGTGAGGGTTGGGATGGATTGCGTAGAGTCAGAGGTCGTATACACGAGCCCATAGGCTATCGTGTTAGAGAAGAATCCTAGAGAGGGTGCGTGTCAGCCTGTCAGGACTCTACCACAGTTGCTCCGGAGCAGCCACGTACCGAGATCGGGATAGATGTCATCAAGTAGCTTCTGCGTACTGGCTGCGGTGCCGCCGTATGTGTTGTGGAACTCATCTTCACCGATTCGTGCATGTTCTTCGATGCTTTGGACCTCTCTAAGAGTTCACACAGACATGGCAATCAGCCAGTGGCAGGCTCGGAGAAGTTAACCCAACGGACCTGATCATTGTCGTACCTTTCAGCTCGTCTGGAGTAACCTCATGTAGTGACACAAGGGCGTTGATCACCTGTGTGGTTATATGTGAGACCCCGCACAGCAGATAACCCTCTTCGCGCATGTCAGGAGGTGAGGTCATAAGAAACACCACTGACCCTAGAGTACCCTGACGTGATCCCACTCTTGAACAGTGCCTCCCTCAACCTCCTTGCTATCTTGCGCCTCGCCGTCTCAGAAGTTTGAAATTCAGGGAGCCCAACAAGGTAGGTGAACAGCGCGGCCACTTCTTCGGGTCTATTGGAGGCGCTGAAAGCGACGGCAGCGATGATGTACCAGGAGCTATCCTCTGGAAAGAGAGGCACGAGAACGCCATATGAATAGGGTTTACGAAAAAGCGGCACAACTCACCAGGGGAATCGCAAGTGAATGTGTACTTGTTTCTGAGCCGTTCGATGTACTCGGAAGTGGCTATGGTAGGTGGATGGATCGACATGGTCGTAGCAGATTGGACTTTTCCCGGGATGATAGTAAGATGCAAACTATGTTGCCAAGAGCTTGTCCTCAGGTTAGGAATAGATGAAGTCACCTGCTGAAGCTATGTCGTTGCAGGCAAACTCGAGACGTTCTGTGGGAAGACATAATCGCCTTGGTAAACCCAAATTGGGGCATGTATCCAACATACTGCATGCGCACTCAAGTTGAACACAGTGGTGTTGTTCGACAGAAGACGGCAAGATCACAGAGAGTTAACGTTTCTTGAACAAGTTGACGATGGTGGCACGACGGAGGTCTTGAGGCGCTTACCAACCATGTCCTCTCTTCCTCCTTTTCCACCACCGCTCTCGATTCCTACCACCTCCTTCAACAATCCCGTCTCAACAGCAACACCCGCACCCGCACCAGACTCCCCTAGGCCTTCAGAGTCACCCCCACCACCCGGCGAACATGGAGACATTGAACTCGAACTAGCCGGACTGGCAAATGCGTTGTACAACCTTGGTACGACGGTGGTGAACGACTCGACGAAGGATAAGGACAAGATGCCAGGAGGTATGAAGCCTGTCGGAGCGCGTGTGTATGTGTTTTGCTAGGCATATATTCGACAACGAGGTGCTGAAGATGATGTGTATAGAAACGACGTTGTCGAGCATCTAGCGAATCTCGACCAGCTCGCGCGGAATATCAGGACAATGATTCCCATGCAGGTGCTTTCCGACATCGACAACTCGCGAAACCCAATGCAGATCACGAAGGATCGCATTGAACGCGCAGCTACGGAGAATCAGTTTATGAACGCGAAGATCTCTGCTATACGCGTGAGCACTTTGTTCCTTGCTGTCATTTTTGGGAGCTCGGCGCTCTGTGCATCTTGGAGCACACTGGGCTCTGTACGCGGTCGCAGAATCTAACTGACCTTCTGTACAACAGAGCTATGGGGAGATACTCGATGACGCGCTGTGTCAGCACTTCCCTGAAATCGCCTCTCATATCCGCCCATCTCCCGAAGACCAGACTCAGGTTCAAGCTCAGACCGAAGCAGGTTCTTCGGACCCGAGAGCTACATCGGCACCTGAACCTGCACCGGCTTCAGGGGCCTCATCAAACGGTGTTGCATCATAGCTAGCCTCTATACCGCCCTTGCTTCTTCCCATTGCCGTGCGTTCTGTCTCGCCACTGTTTTCATAGCCACCACCTTCTATGTCCATTCTTTCTCACCTCACGCTCTTCACTGACGTCGGATCTTCTCTTTCACGCAGATGTACTCTATCACTGCTCTGTCTCCATCTATGTGTAATCGATAGAGCGTCACTTCTACACGATGAACACGCCTTCTCTACCAATTCTTGCCCTGCTGCCCACAGCAGCCCGACGCTCACGCTCAGCCTCCCAACCACCGTATAGTGCCCCATGGCAAACATGCCCTCAATCACCACCGCGAGAGCGTATTTCCTTGAAAAGCATGAACACCGGTGTGAGAAACTCGGACCGACCTCGAGTCTCAACACCTCATCGGTCATTTCGAATATCTCCAGCCTTGGAATTCCCACACACCAAGGTCCATCCGATGATCCATCACCATTGTCGTTATGCCAACCATCGTTTCCCATTGCCCCTTGCAAATCCAGGACTCCTCCGGATTGGTTCCTGGGGTTTGTTCCTGGCCACGGTCTCATCGTCATCCGGAGGAGCTACAAGTGGTTCTGCGGCACTGGCGGAGCCGTGAGTCAAGTGTTGTTAGCGTTTGTGCTCGACGATCCTCAGCAGGATCAAGCGCAGTGGCACTGACAGGAGGTAGGGCGGAGATGAGATGATTTGGGCCATCGCTGCTGAGCTCTTTCGCGAGATATTCATTGCACGGAACGGCGCATGAACGAGAGATATCGTTTCTCATGTACAAGTAGCAGCAAGGAAATCATTCATATTCTTCTCGCAAGAGAGGAAAGATGGGTCGTCAGATAATAAAGGGCGTCATGAGTCTGACAGTCGTGAACATATTGTCGTCAAACGTAGATTCTGCGGGGTAGGTACGGGTAACTAACTAGTTGAGAGAGGCAGAGGGAAAAAGAGACTCATAAACGAAGAAGCGGAAAGAGTATGGTGTAGATTAAGAAAGGGATAGAAAAGGAAGCCAAGCCGCTACCCAGCAAGCATAAAGTGGACTGTACACCGCACAAGAAATGAAGTCAACTGTACACCGCAGCTGGACAAGAATAAGCAGAAGAATAGGGAACATGAGCGAAGGCCCTCGTGTAGCAGTCGTTCCTGGTCATGTAGAGAGGAAAGGTGCCTTGGACGAGAGTGACATCTATTACATCACAAGACACAGCTTCTTGCCCTTCTTGGAGACGGGAGGTTCCAATGCAGCGACGATAGCCTGCAGGAAACTAGTCAGCGTAGGGCCCTCTCACAAGACAGATATCGCCAGAACGATTAACCCTCTGCAGGCGAGAACGGATACTCCAGAGAAAGTTTCAGAAGAGAATTGCTCACCTCGTCAAACACGTTCTTCAGACCCATCTGCGTCAGTGCCGAGCACTCCACATACTTCACTGCCCCAATCTCCCTCGCGAGCCTCTCTCCCTGCTCCGGCATCACCGGCCTCTGCTTCTGCCTTGCCAACTTCTCCACCACCTGTGGGTCACCGCGCAAATCGACCTGGGTGCCGACGATCAAGCACGGCACGCCTGGGCAGTGGTGGCGGACCTCAGGGAACCACTTCTCCTTGACGTTCTCGAATGAGGCGGGCGAGGTGACGCTGAAGCAGACGAGGAAGACGTCTGTCTGCGGGTACGAGAGGGGACGTAGACGATCGTAATCTTCCTGACCTGTAAGGAGGATATAGGGAAGAGTTAAGACTGTGTTCGGCTCGTGGGAGACATGAGGCGTTACGTACCGGCTGTATCAAAGAGCCCTAGCGTAAATGGATCGTCGCCAATCATGACTGTGACGGCATAGTTGTCGAACACCTATAGGAGGGAAATGAGTACTTCTGCCAAGCAGGTGCAAGATGAAATGAATGCCAAAGCGGCCCACGGAAGCGGATCTTCACATAGATGTGTTATTCACCACCGTAAAGGAGGCCAATAACTGGACAAGATGGAAATGCGCAACGCACCGTTGGTACATATTCACTCGGGAACTTATTTGTGGTATACGAGATCAACAAGCACGTCTGTTAAAGATAGATGAATGGTCGGTCAGCACGAGGCAAATGTTTTGTGATGAGAAAAGGGCTGAAAGATGGTGGCAGCAAAGCATCGCATGGTCGCATGGGGACCCGGAGATTACGCATCCGCCATAGCGATGGACCACCGACATTGAATGGAAGCGAGCAAGGTTAGCGCAGCAGCGCTAGAGACACGCAGGCAGGCAGCCGAACGCACTGTCCGTCCAGGCCAAAAACATGAGAAAGCAAAGTACAACACACACCTTTCCAACCGCTCCGTCACCAACGACTACACATTTGATGGTCTGCATGGCTCTGGTTCTTTCTTCAAAAGGTCGGGTCTGGTGTCAAATCAAACGACCGGGATCTAGAGGCGCAATGGGTCAGTATTGCTACACATTGACTGCGAGGGGGGGCTATGAAGAGCAAGGCAAAGCAGTCGACGAAAGCCAGAACATTGGAAGGTCTTAATGAGCAAGCTGCGACAACACTCCATTGGGCACAGACAGCCCTCAAGCACGACTGGCAACCAGCTGGCAGCGACCACAGCAACCGTCCTGCATGACCTCCCCTCCTGGGCGGCTCCTATTCCCTCCTCTCCGTCCAAAGCAACCGAGAGCAACACCGAAACTAGCCCATCAGCAAAACCATCGCTTACCGTCAAGGTCCTTGAGGGCGCGGCGAGATAGGATGTTGCGATGGATGGGCTCTTGATGGTCTGTCAGTCCAGTCGGCTCCTGAAGCGAGGTTCGGCGGCGACGAGGAGAGGAAGACAAAGAAGACGACGACAAAGAGGAACTGGAAGGACGTTCGGGCTGGTGGGGAGTTCGAACAGGGGAAAAGCACAGGCTTGTTCAGTGCCCCGTCGACAAGCGAACCAATCCATCAATTGGCTGTGGCTGAGCACAAACAAGCCCAAATAACTTACCATGATACCGTTCCCCCCCTCTCAATTCAAATTCCGGCTGGTATCCAGACAGATGGGACTCAAACACGGAGAGAACATTGTTATTATCATGAAAGGCGGACATGTGTTTGTCAGTTACAGAGTATGATGAAGTTACAGTGTTTATGAGTCGAGCTATGCGTTATAAACAATTGAAAGTGAGTTTGAGAGCGTAAAGAGAAATGGGAGTCCGCGTTGTATTCGACAGCGCCCACGCCGCTTGAGCTAGATTCCGACCAGTTCGAGCCCCAGCTACCACGACAGGGCCCACCAGGACAGCCTACCTTCCTCTGTCCCAGTAACCATGTACCTATCGCCGGTGACCCTGATATTGCCTGACGCATGGCAGCACACCGCCAGCACAGTATCTTCAGAAACACAATGTATCAGTCTTTCGCCAATCACCAACAACACAAAATCGCATGAGAACTCACCTCCGCCATGGTCCAGTATCGCAGCAACATCCCCCCTTACCCACACCAGCGCATTCTTCCCCAGCAACCCTGACACCACCGCATGTCCATCCGCCGATACGAATCCCATCGCCGGCCCCCCATGCGAGACCTTCGTCCCCGACGAGGGGCCAGAATAGGAAGTTTCCAACGACAGGGCAGAGTCTGTGCTGGAGTCCTTATCAAGATCAACAAGAGCAGATGGGCCTGGTTCGATGGTGAGCAGGGCGTGCTTCTTCGAGACGGCGACGTCGAGCTTGGTGCTAATGCAACATACACAGATGTCAATTAGGATGAACTTCAGGAACAGAGACGACACGAGGGGCGTAGCTGCTTACATTCTGGACATCGACGGGAAAAAGGCCAGGGCGCGGAGGTTCCCGTTTGGAACAGGGCAGTGCCATCTGTTTATACACAGTTAGCAAAGATGTACGCTGTAACAAAGGCAGGAGGAAACAGACGCACAAAGCACCGTCCTTCGTCCCACCCAGCAACCCGTTGCCGTCATCGACGAACCTCAAGGCCGTGACATGTTGCTTGGGAATAGACCGTTGTCGAGCCCACATCCCTGCGATGAATTCGTCAGCTTCACCCAAAAAAACAGAGGTCCAAGCAAAGAGTAGGTCCAGAGCGCGAAAGCAACACCAGAGACGGCTCAAAACAAGAAGAAGAATAACATACCTCGTGTCCAAATCCACAAGTTCACCCCACTCGACGGAAACGCGATCGCCACCTTCTCCCCCTTATACGCAAACGACACCGACTCCGCCCCACCCGTTTCCCCCTGCATGTTCTCAGAAGCATCGATCAACTTGCGCCAGCCCCAGTCTTTCGGTCCCTGTAGGCGTAGGCGTGAGATCAAGAAGGGAAGAGGGAATGGAGATAGCACTGACCTTCCTGGACCACTGACTGACAATCCCCGCTGAATCGAACACCACCACACCAACATCGTCGTCCATCCAGTCCACATGCAGCACCTCGTACTTCATGTACAGTTTCGTCGACTCCTGATGATTCCGATTTGACCAGATGCGTACGGTCTTGTCAGAGCCTGAAAGAAGATCATCAGTATCAGAAACACGCAACGAGGAGAGTATCACGTAGAGGAGCGAGAGTAAAAGAACGACGACATACATCTCAGCGCAATCATATTCCCATCCGACGAAATCGCTATACTCCTAATCGCCGGTGCCCCCAAATCCGCCGTCTTCCCCAACCTTACCATCATCGTATGCGTCGGCTTCACAACCTGCGGCTCCGCAGAGACAACGGGAGGAGCGACCGTCGGGGGGACCATGTGGCTGATCTGCTTCCCATTGGTTTTGGCTCGAGGTGCCTTAGGTACACCCAGCGCTGGAGCGACTTCTTCGACTGAGCCAGGCGAGGTACTTCGTGTCCGTCCGTTCGGAGTCGCGGTTTGCTTGCTTGGACTTCGTGTGCTGGAGCTCATGCTGATGCTCCTGCTCCGTTGCCTGTTCGTCCCTGCTTCCCCATCCCCATTAGCGGCAGCACCGACGGCAGCGAGAGCCACTTCCGCCTCAGCAGCCTTGGCAGCAGCCTTGACTCTCTGCCGGTGCTCACGATCTCGAGCGTTCCTGTAAATTTGCCTGTACTCTCCCGGCCACGGAACGTCGGGAATCACCACGTCTTCAGTGCCCGAACCCGTACCTCCCACATCCAGATCCACCTCCCCACCAACCTCAACCGACCCCTTCCTCGACGACCTCCCCCGACTCGAACTGCTCTCCCCCGTCGGTGTCCTTCCCCGACTACTCTCGCTCCTACTTCTCCCTCGACTCGCGCTCCTACTACTCCCCACACTCCCACTCCTCGCCCGCTTCCTCCCATCCCCGCCTCCTTCCCAACTCCCACTCCTACTCCTCCCCACATACCTCCTCCCAACCCCCGGCATCTCCCTCTCCCAACTCCCGCCCCTTCCCCCAGGCACATATCTCTGACCACCCCCCGGCATATCCCTCTCGTAACTCCTGCTTCTCCGTCGGTATCCATCGCTCAAGTACATATCATCACTGTCGTACATATCTCCCGCGGCGTAACTGTTATCCATAGCGTCAGGACTGCGGGAACGACGTCGACGGCGGGGAGGTTCGGCGTCGCGGGACGAGATAGGTGATGCGGTTGGCGGGACAGGAGAGTGGTCTCGGTCGCGTTTGACGCCGCGAGGAACGGGAGGTCGAAGAATGGGCTTGGGAGGGAGGGGATGGGTGAAAACTGGAGAACGAGAGGGTTGATTTGAAGCTGGGGCGGTTTGCAGAGAGGATGTTCGGGTGGGCTGGGAAGAAGGGGGCGTTGGCTGTTGTAGCTGGTGAGTGGCGGGTGAGGATGCTGGATGTGATGGATAATGGCAATGATCAGTGGGATGTGAAGGTTCGAGAGGACACACGCACTGTTCTTAGCAAATTGGGACGAGGCGGGGGCGATAGCGTTAGAAGCGCTGCAGGATGTGAACCGTGAGTCTCGAGAGAAGAAATTGCGCGAGTTGGAATACGCACGACTTCGTTGTCATCGCAGGTACATCGTTCAACACATCATCTGGTGGAGGCAACGGAGGTGGAGGAGCAAACGGAACCGGCGGGGAGGCCGCTGGGGCAGGCGTAGAGCTCGAAGAAGCATCTGCGCGAATCGCAGGACTCGCCGACCCATTCTGCTTCACCTTCGGCCACCCATCCGCAATCACTGACTTCTTCCTCTTCGTCGTCGGGGAAGAGTCGGTTGATACCGGACTCCGCGCATGGTTTAGCACCGTCCCATTAGCAGGTACTTTGATACCCAACGAGTTATTCAAAGGGCCGTTGGTCGTGGATCGCAGTGCATGATTATCAGGGAGCGACATGGCTTCTTCCGCGGCGTTATCGTCTAGCGCGCGTAGAGAGCGAGGGCCCTTTGGTAGGAATTTGGCACTGGGTCGGTTCACGACGCCGGTCACGGCTTTGGGTTGAGAGGGAAGATTGGCGAGGACAGGAGTTCCTGCTGGCACGAACGATGGAGCTTTACCTGAAAATACTCGTTCAGGTATAATCTCAGCCATAGGCAGAAAGTGCTTACGATACGCAGAAGAGGCTTGAGAGTTGGAGGAAGACGAAGGACGACTTTGCATTGCCTGAGCTGATGCGTTAGCACGCAAGATGTGGGATCAGTCACTCAGGCACTCACCGGCGAATCAAGAGTAACACGACTGGAAGAAGCAACTGGTGGTGGTATCGGCTGAGTGATGGGTTTGGAATGATTCTCGGTTGAAGCACCTGCATGGATTGCCTGAGATACGGCAGGAGGTATGGTCTGTTCCACAAGCGGGTCCGGCAATATTTGCGCTTGAACCGAAGCGGAGGTCATGGAAGGAAGAGTCTGTGAGGAGGTGAATGTGGCAGAAGCCGTGGCCTGGACGGAGGTGGACGTTGCCGGAACAGCGGCGGTTTGCACAGAGGTGAACGTTGCAGGAGCAGTGGATTGGACAAAGGTGGATGGCGCAGAAGTAGTGGTTTGAACGGAGGTGGACACCGCAGGGACGGTGACAGTCTGAACAGACGTGGATGCTGCAGACGCCAAGGCCTGTACGGAGGTAGATGTCGTATTCGTGGTCGCCTGAATAGACATTGGGACGGTGGTGGGTTGAACCTGCACAGAGTGTGAGGCCACCGATGGACGCGCCTGAACTGCGGTCGAGGACGTCGGCGGCAAGGCTTGGGATGCCACAGAAGTCATGTCCGGCTGAGCCTGGATGATCTGGGTATTCACTCGAGGGCGTGCGTCTATGGCGACCGAGACGAGGTCAGGCGGCGACGTCTGCACTCCCATCTCCGGCTTTGAAGGCGGTATTACTGCTGATCAGTCAGTCGAGACATTTCAGTGGTGCTAGGAGCAAAAAGACTGCACCAGTGGGACGGCGATTCCTGAACCTAGGAGCCATAACAGGGGATGGAGTTTCCTCCTCCTCAGAAGACTCCTCATCCTCCTCATCCTCTTCAACATCTTCACCTTCCAGGCTACCCTCCAAGATCACTGGCCTATCACCAAACTGACCGTCCTCAGAGGCTACACTCAGCAGTATCTCCTTCCCCGGCTTGCACTCTATACGCTTCAATGCGAATATACTGAAGTATACAAGCGTCCCATTATCCTCCCCGTCGCTATTGTAGTCCGCAACCTCTACGCGTCGCAGTACAACATGCGGTTTCTGAGTCGTCCCGTGAGGCCTGAAGCGCAAGGGGCCCTTTGTACCGAGTATTGAAGTTGCTGGGGGCCATGATAAAGCGGTTTCATTCGAGTCTGAGTCCGATTCGTCCATCCAAGATGGGTGTGGCAACTTGAATGTGCCAGGGTGCACTTTTATGAAGGCGAGATCGTCGTGGTCAGAGGTGTAAAGAGGACTTCGGCTGAATTCCCTAAACGGCTTACCCGCGGCTCGAAACGTGATCAAACAGCCGTCACAAGGCCCGGCAAGACCGGGATGCCGGCCGTACCTGAGCCACTCGCTCTTTCTGTCAATTCTACTGGCTGAAGCTTTCGTATGAGCACTTTCATCCTCGTCGTATGAGCGTCAAAGAAGCATAGATTGTCGTGAGTACGTGACAGTATACAAGTGAAATATCCAAATATCCAAATATCCGATGAGCAAAGTCCACGCGATACAAGTACAAAACCGGTCCAAATCACCCAGACTTCTCTAGCAGCGACACCTTCATAGGAAGCTGCGCCCCTTCATGTTCTCTCCCCACCACCCTCGTTTGATATGTCGTGCTGATCCTCGTCTCAATCGTGTCGCCTGTATCGCAGAACGAGAAATCCTTAACGAGCGTAAATATTGCGATCTGTAACCTCTGTGGTCAGTTTTCCGGTGTATCTCAGATGCGTCTGACCACTTACCTTCATCTCTAGCACAGCTACGCGCCCATCGACTACTGTAAGCATTCGTCTGGCCAGAAACATGATCACTTACCGAGCTTCCAACCCAGACACATCCTTGGACCTTCGCTGAAAGAAGACATGTTACTCCAACCACCAAGCTTAGACGGCGCCGTCTCCTTGTTCAACCATCGCTCCGGCCAGAACCGCTCGCCCTCCTCCCAAACATTGATCGCCCTCATCGGAAGCTGGATGAGCTACGCGTTTACAATGTCAGAAAAACCGCAAACTCCATGCAGAGAGAACACGCACCTGGCCGGCTCGGATATGGATCTGGTGTACCTGCTCGCCTGAGGGCAACTCGATCGGCTGGCTCAGAGGCAGAACATCGTCGTTAGTAGCCACGCGATCCGTCGTTCCTCCTGTAGGATGGAGCCGAATGCTGGAATACTGGTGAGTCCACCGCTCGAGGAGCATCCCAGGACGCGATTACTCACCTCTCCTTGACCACAGCGTCCAAGTACGGCAACCTGCTCCCTGTCAACAGCTCCTCGAAGTCGGGCTCCTCACGTCCGAAGCTGACGAGCTCTTCGCGCAGTTTTGTCTGGACGTCCATGTTCATTGCGAGATCGTACAAGCACATCTTGATTGCTCCGGAAGTTGTCTCGAAGCCTCCGATCCTGGAGAAAGGAATAAGTAGGTGACGGGGTTTCGAGTAGGCATTGCTTCGAGCTCACAACAAGGTGTTGATCTAGATAAAAACGCGGAAACACGTCAGTGGAACAGCAAAAGTTCCATTTGACTCGACGCACATTTTCCACGACCTCAATCACGCTCAACTTCGTCGCCCCCTTCGCATTTATCCTCTTCACTACCGACCCAGCCCCATCATCAGCCATATCCAGCATCAGAAACCGAACCAGAACATACACAACAGCGCAAGGAACGTCAACTCCGACCCCTCCTCCTTCATCCCAGAATCATTGCTCACAATATACTTCATTGAGTTCCTCGACAAGATCTTCTTAATATCGCTCTGCGCCTTGAAGTAACTCAGCGGGAGAATCCCTAGGGAAGGGAACATGCGGAGCACGAGAAGGCCCTGCAACGAGAATCATGCCATGTGGTAAGCCTTGCAAGTTTGGGAAGAAGAAGGGAAGAACCCACGTAGAAAGAAGAAGACTTGAGGCCCTCGTTGATCTGATCGGACCACGCGTCGGCGATGGCTTTGGCGTCTTCCGAGGTACCGCCTTGGGTGTCGTGGTTGAATTGCTGATCGAATTCGAAGTCAGAAAACAAGCGCTTCGCGGGAGAAGCACGGAAACAGAAGGAGGCGGAGCTTACCAGTTTACAGACGACGTCGAGCCTGGGACACAAGAAGAAGAAGTTAGGCTTCTGATGCGATTCGGGAAGAATTGGGGCAAGGTACTCACGCGAAGGACTGGACGTATTCGTTCACGTCGAGTGTTGACGATCCTCCGCTCTCCTGTAAACACGATGCTAATCGATGGCGCAGCGAATTCGCCATGTCGAAGATCGGGTCTGCCATCTCTCTAAGGTGAGCTGGGCTATTCACCAACGACGCTGTTCAGCAAAACCGATCGGATACCCGAATTCGACGAAGCGACGTACCCGAAAGCCGGTGCTAGAGCTTTGCGATATCTCTTATGCAGGTCTCCCTCAGCCCATACGATCCCCTTCCCCATTAGCCTGTCGACTAATGGCCGGAGGTACACGGACTTTGCTGAAGGGTTAATGGAAACCAGGTTAGTGAGATAAATTGTCGTCTCCAAGACTAAAAATTGCCCACTGAAGTTCGTGTAGTTATCGTTGAGCACATACTTCAACGTGACGGGATCCGCGATAGACAGCTGTGGCGAAGGTTATACACGAGTCGGAGATGCAATATCGAAGCTCTTACGATATCTGGATGCTAGAAACACGTCGCACAAAGCTGATCTTAGCATTCTCGTTTATCTGGGAACTGCGCAGTCGGCAACTCACCAGCAAAGCTCCCTTGTGGCGTACCACCGGCCCGTACTCTCTGAACCACCGCGTGTACAGCCCGCTAACGTTGTTGTGCGCGATGTCCCTCTCGTGGCCCCATAGCCAGTGTCCTTCAGCTGAGGGCTACCGCAGGCTTGATTAGTGCGATGCGGCGATGAGGAACAAGACGGACTCACAGGACCGGGTACGAGGTGCACATCGTCGTTGGATCTGCGCTTCTTGACAACGTATCGGACGACAATGAGCAGGACCGATGCTGCGAAGCAGAGAAAGAGAGGAGATACGGGCATGTTCCCTGAGTGGTGTCGACTGAGAAGTAGAGGAAGGGGGTGTTCTAAGATTATATATGGACCCAGTATCTCGAGGTTTATATTGATTGCACCCGGCAGTGCGATTATACATACAACAGAACTCATCTTCCATCGGCTTGGAGATCGTCGGCGCCTTCTTTTCGCCTGCTGTCAAAGTTCGAGAACCGTACATTCGGGAGTTCTTGACCTTGAGCTCATTTTCGAACCCGGAGCTTCCGATAGAATACGCACCGCCTGGTAGAGATGAACATCCGGACAATTGAGTGGGCGTGGCAGCGACGCCACAAGACCTCAGCAGACCTACGGATGGTGAACTCTGCCCGAGAGAATCTGTCAACCCAAGAAGGTTAGTACTGCGTGGAGTACCTAGGCCTCTAGGGTGATTGAGATAGACGAGGCTCTGAAACGCCTTGACGAGATCCCAGCGCACAACTAAGGAAACCTGCGCAGGCACTCTCAAAGTGACAATATGCTTTACTATGCATGCCGCCGGCACCGTACCCCTCGAGGCTCATTTCGTCCAGGTACACCACTGACCAACTCCGCGACAATCGGTCAGTGTTCAGGTACGTCATCTACGTAAAACTCTAAACCTGGATTGTCTAGGCTTCGGTTCCCATGGTACGCAGACGACAGTCCTCGAACATGATCGAAAACCTCATAGCAAGGGCCACACACCGGCTCCCGAAATGGAAAACGAACGTTACACGGTGTCCCATTGAGAGGGACAACTTTCAAGCATATTTGCCCCGGGTGGGTGGCCTGCTTCGTGTGGTTGAAAACGCACCGTAGGACCCACATGCGATATCGATATCGTCAGCGCTGCGCGGGGTGTGTACGGCCGAGGGCGCCGCACCGAGCAACCTGAACGCGTCGGCCAAGGCTCAAGAAAGGGCCGTGGACGCGCAGGTTAAGTAACCGGCGGTTCACTGGCCAGCTGGTCCAGATGACATGGATGACAGAGCTCACTATCATTGCGTCTAAGTTGCCGCTAGCGCTTGTCACTGAAAACGCTCAGCGCAAGGATTAAATCACCGATTATCTTCAAGCTCATGTATGTGTGTCGTCGTGATAGGCCGGCCACGCTTACGACGCCCCGGCTCTGCACTATAGTCCTCGGCGCGTCGAAGGTGAGCATATCCAGACGTTCTGACATAGAGACGAAAGACGGGTTGTGTGTGTACTTTGGACTCGCGTCACTATATCCAAACAGAGCCGTTGCCTTGTCTGTGTCCACTCCCATTATTTTACTTCAATTTAATCTGATCAGTAACTCGGGGTAGCTCGGCTCAGAGCAGTGCGAGCCTTGCGATCCGGAGCCTCGACTGTTTAGCGGGTATAAAGATGAACTTTATATGAGCTCACCTGAGCCTAGTATGGGATTGGAGCACCGTAAACTAATCTGTCCAATCTAGCGACGTTAATCTAACCAAGAGAAGGTAGGTGGCCGACGCGCTTATTCGCAGACAGCAGTTTGGGATCGGATGCGAGCTTTACTTGTATGAACGCATGTTCAGAAGAGCGCTCAGAATTTCCAGCCAAAATACCAGCATTCTATCATACGTGGCATGTCGTCTTACTAAGATCGTCGAAGGGTTTTCAAGCTGCACTTGTAGCGACAGTGATAAAAGTCGCCGCCATCCACGAGGTCGTTTCCCTTTGTTGCGATGCTGACTTGCTCGAATTGTCGCTGTAGACGCCGAACGGCTTTGAACTTTCTGATAGCCCACCACCATCATCGTCAACCCCTCTCTGTCCTCTCTGAACATTCCTCAACCTCGTTCCCGAATACCATGGACGCCAATGGAGTCCGTGCGCCCTCCAGAAAACGACACAAGGTCACTTTGGATACGACCATAGCAAGCCCGACCAAGAGCGGGAAGACTCAAAGGCGCACTGAATTGGTGACTTTTGGTATCAACAATGTACCGCTAGAGATTCTATACGAGGTGCGTGATCAGCTTAGTCTCTACCCAAGATGCCTCTCACGCTCACAAAAGGTGTTCAGCTATCTTGATCCACACGACGTCCTGCGACTCTCCAGGGCGACGCAAAGCTTGAGACGGCTTTTGCTCAATCGCTCGGCTGTCGCCATACGGAGGTATGGCATGCAAAACGCTATCTCTCTTCCTCCCAAGCCAGAGGATATGTCAGAACCTCTCTTCCTGAGTCTTGTAGTCGATTCGCACTGTGAGGTGAGGTCGGTTGCTTCTCTCTGAGATATGAAGGCCGAGCTAAACGCGCACTTGCAATTGATTTAGTTCTGTCTGCGTCCTCAGAGCAAGACCTACTGGGAATGCAGAATACGTTGTTGCAAGAATTGTTTCCAGTCAAAGTGAGTACAAGTCCTGTTCTCGTCGGACGACGTTGTGCTGACGCTGCTGCGGTTGCAGTTTTGTCAAATGGACTCTCAGCCATCCGCACTTCAAACGTTTCGGCAAGATCCTACCGCATACGAGAAGCCCTGATGAACGATGTACGTGACTTTGTTCTTCGAGCGAGCGCTGCTATCTGAAACCCGTCCACAGGGGAGGACTTCTATTGCCCGGAGCTCTTCTTGCGATGAGAAAGCGGCTCAGCTTCTTCGTATGAAGCAGGTATGTTGTTTTTGTGTTACCCCGCGCTCGTACTGAGACCTACAAATCTAGACTGCGCAATGGCTAATCAAATGGGAAGAGGACTTTCGGTGGGAACGTACAAAGGAACTTCGAGTTATCCAAAAGCAACGAGAGCGAGAGTGTGTGTATTCTCGGCTGACTCAACTCACTTTGTTACCAGTCAACTTCGCGTAGAATCCGACAGAGGCTCTGTGGCATAGGCTGGCAGCAAGAGATAGAGCACTACGAAGCCCGTCGTATCACCGTAATGGATCCTCCGTTCGGCGTCACGTCGAAGCTCGTACCCGGCTACGGAGTAGCGCGTCCTCTGTCCGAGAAAGGTACTTTTTCATCCTGACGACGCTCGCTCTGACCTTTGTTGACGCGACTTTTGCTCTCAGACTGGAAGAAGATGGAGCCAAAGCTACTCGAAGTGATGCAGAACCTGAAGGACGAAAGGCTCAAGCACATCCGTCGAGGCAATTCTTGGAGAGTGGAACAAGCGATTCCGTTCCATGCTTTCCTACGACGGCATCATGATAGGCGTACTCGAGCTCGCCCGCATACCGATGTTCCGGGACTACGTCGAGCTCATGCCGCTCGATCTCGACATGAACCATGATCTTTTCAAGAGGAAGAAGGAGAAACTACTAGCAAAGTTCGAGGAGAAAACTGAGGAGCTGTGGGCGCGGTTCCCAACCGCCTCACTGATGTGGACGACCCAGCAGGCTTTGCACCTTCTCGAGCTGCTCGACAAATCACCGTCCCCGCCACTCCCCCGATTGAAGTACCAACTTTCAGCTGGGATGACGCGTGGACACCAATGAAAATATACGCCTCCTTGTACGTGTTTCTCAATGTGACAGAGTAGCACGAAGGGTTCGGGGAAGATTTGAACGAGCTCCCCAGGGAGGAGCTCACAGCTATACTAGAGCTCACTGGGTGCGAGTGGTTCCTGATGGCCGCCGTTCAAGAGGCTAAGCGCCCTCTCAGTCTCGCGACCGTCGCTTTTCGATGTGTCCTGCCGGAGTCAGACGAGGAAGGTAGCGCGAAGGCGAAGAAAAGGCCGTGCTCGGAACCGTTGTTCTACCCCTGCGTCCTCGCTCACGATTGCGCCTACCACAAGAGGCCCGAGTCAATCGAGGAGGAAGGCGCGGGTGACGCAGACGCAGAATATCTGCCCGACGTCTTCTCGTATCACCAGGTGTATAACCTAGGAGGCCACAGCATCAAGGCGTATCCCGAGGCTTCGACACTCATCGCTAGGCTGGTAACGCTATGCGGACTGGATCCGGAGGTCACTACGAGAGAAGAACTGGGCTAGCTGAATCCGATGCTGGGCTGCGCCTACGTAGACTGCTGTCCGAAGAACTATCCTCATGTTAGCACGTTCGCGATGAGATGGGAGGGCGCGGTGCGTTTGATTACTCCCTGCCAGTTCCCCACTCTGATTGTGACGGCGCCTAGGTGCAGATCGCCCATGCGCTCAAAGCACACGCCGATGATCTCGATAACGTCCACTGGCGTGTTCTCCAAGACGACGATCTGCGTGATGCCGAGGCGCGCGAGGCAGAGGTCGTCGTCTCTATTCCCCCAGATAAACCCAAGAAATCTCCAAGGATATTCGCGTGTATGCACTGCTGCTACTATAAATGCGGATATCACGGTGCGAAGAGGCATTTGAGCGAGGAGTGAGTAACAGCTCTTTTCTTTTCGCGCGTATGGTGGTCTGACTTGGGTTGATAGGCACGACGTGGAGGATATGGTGCGGGAGGAGGATTATACGTGGCACTTGGCGCTCCGATTGAGATGGTAAATCCTCTGCTGAATCTGGACTGGAGGGGTAGTGTTAAGCGGATGAAGGAGACTGAGAGTTCGGGGAAGACGTTGGTATCTTGGGTGTGATGTGTTTGATACCTATTAACCTGATACGCAATCAAGACCTCTTACTACTAATTTGACACAACTTCCAGTACAATGGCTGCTCGGCACGGGGAGAGGATGAGGATGCGCGGTAGTCAAACTTGCTAACACTACCTCCTCCCTTACAAGTCACACCGCTCTCGCGACTTGTCTCCGCCGTGCCCATACTTCACGTCTCTCACTGCTATATACGCACTATGGAACATCTACTCACGTTACTTGCCCAACAATACTGTTGCATTTGAACCGTACCGAAAACCAGGACGAGGAACCCAGGGATCCGATATCCAGGGCTCGCGACATGACGAGCTAACCCTACGCCACGATGCACCAGAAGCACCATTGTACTCTCACGATGACTGGATTATAAGCAGCTTCTCGTCTCTTCCCACCAGATCCAAGCTCCACCTTACACTATGCAGACTGATTTACATCCATCATGGGATAAGCAGGACGAGATCGCGAAGAAGAAGCTTCGCGCATTGGAGTCCGCGCTTGTTATGCAGCCTCCAGTAACCAGCGGGACTGTGTCTACCCCTCGGGAGCAGTGTGTCGTGTATTACGACGCGAAGGATGGTACTTCGAGGTAAGCGTTTGTTTTTCCTCTTAAACTTGTCGTACATTGAGGATCGTTCCTCGCTACAGAAAAGTTGACCTTTCCAAGGCCACTATCAGTGATCTCGACGCGCTCCAGGAAGCCTGTGGACCAGCTTACTCTGGGATCAACAACGACGTCCTGCTGAAGAAGGTTGGCATTCTCGGCGTCGGGTCATTCTTCCCAACACTGCAGTTTCCGGAGCTGCACGCATTGCTCGAGCGCGTGCGCAACGTTCTGACGGAGGGAGAGGGAGATAATGGAAAGGCATTGGTGGCGGAGTTGTCTGGATTGCATACCTTTGGTGCGGTATTTGGCCTGTCGTTCTTCTACCGATTAGTCTGACTTGTTTTATCGTATCAAGGTATTGGTGCCTCGGTTCAACAGCAAAAGACCACTGCCGCCAACGACACTCTTGCGACTCTGGTTGTCATCCTCCCCACACCTCACTCCGGCGGGGACCTCGTTATCAAGCACGCCGGCGATTCCTGGGTTTTCGGACTTGGTGGTAGCAATTTGCAACCTTCGTCTGATGGTCATCCAACCCTCGGTTACGTCGCCTTCTACAACGATGTCGAACAGGAGCTGCTACCCGTTAAAACTGGTTGCCGTGTCACTCTCACGTATGTCCTTCGCTGGGTGCCCTTCAACCCCAGCATGACTAGCCCAGCCGAGTCCCACGGCTCTCCATCGGCCGATCCCACGTCTTTGGACCCCAAGCTACAGCGTCTCACCACCACCCTCTCCGCGCTCCTCGCCAACTCTTCTGTATTACCAGAAGGAGGTGCAGTCGGCTTCTACCTGCAGCATCGCTACCCCATCTCGGAGAGAATTTGCATTTGCAAGGCTTACTGGACGCCTTGTATCGTGGTCAGGGTGGGCAAATCTGGCGAGAGAGGGGTGTGCGAGCCACGAGTGTTTCCTGTCGTGTCAGAGGATGACTGTTAGAGGCCTCTTAATCAGAGTAGAATACGAATCATGATGTCTCTTCTACTTACCTTCGAAGAGAGAGACAGGATACCGGAACGTTCTTGAAGTTCAAGCTGCAGAATTTCTGCAGAAGTCCCCTCCTCAACCTGTTGAGGAGGGTTCTCTATCGAGTTAGGGTGACGAGCCGCACTCGTCCTCTGCAACTTTGGCAGCTCGTCCCCGATCGGCGCATTCTGCTTCCCTGCAGGCAGTCCCCGACATCTCTGCACCACTTGGCAGAGGCTCGTCACCATCTCGTCACCGGCTCCCCGGGCACAACTGGCAGTCCTAGTCAACATCAGGACGCGATCACGGGTCGAACTCGCATTAGTCTGCGCGTGGTCTGCCTCGAGATGAGTGTTTGCCAGAACGTGCAATGAGCTGAGTTTATTCATAGCCTAAGTCTCAAAACCCTCCTATGCGCACTTGCCTTCTGTCAATATGACCACGATCATCGACTTGTCCGTGTCCTCCATCCTCAACTTGTCCGAAGACGACGAGCCGATAGACAACATCATCGACTTCTTCGGAGACGATGGTCTGAAGACGAAGTATCTACCACCACCTCGGGCATCCCCGACTTGTCTGCAGACGACGAAACTCCCATCACCTCCGATATTCTCGACTTGTTGTCCTCCGATATTCTCGACCTGTCCGCAGATGATTACGACAACGGCAGCACACCGACGCCCGTGCCTACCGTCACCGGCTTGCCTACAGAGGACGAACATCCCATCACATCCAACACCTTGGATTTGTCGGGCGAGACCAGCGACGAAGATGACAACCCCATCCCACCTACGCCTCTACCCAACGCCGCGTCGACACTCAAGCGCACAACCAACCCTTCAGACGGCACACAAGCATATCCAGTAAAGCGTCCAAAGGCCGCCGTAGCCTTCTGCGCACCTGAGTATTCGAAAGCTAAGGCTCGCCATCAGCCGGCCTCCTTCGATCTCGACGAAGAAGACATCGACATGCTGAAGCATTACCGGTCTCCATCGCTTCCTCCACCGCCAGTGGAACCTCAACGGCAGATCTCTGCTGCCTCGACTCGTCCGTGAGGGGCGCAAGAGACTTCTGCCTAGTACGCATACCGGCAGAAAGCACACCACGATGGACAACGGGCGGGACGGACAGCGGGCAGGCGGAAGAAGCGGGGCCAAGTTCCAAGTTCATGAGGACGCGAGTTCCGGTTACCAGACATTTCATTTGAAATCATGTGTAGTAGAGTGTATGCACCAGAACAAAATAGTGTATGTAGTTCATGAGAGAAACGAATAAACTACTGTCCTTGAGGGTGAACGGGCACGGGGGAGAGATTAAACAGGTCTAAATGAGCATACACCTTTAATACGGCTCGTTCTCGACGACGGCGTTTACGATGCCCGTCGTCAGGTGCGCGATTGTTTCCAACAGGCCGAGTAACCTCGAGGACAACCTGCTTGAAAGGAAATTCCAACCGGGAGAGAATGTGTGAGGGAGATTTTGGGTATCAAGAGGTACATACCTCTAGAAATGGCTCGTTTTCCACGAACACGGACACGATGCCCGTGATCGAATGCTTGATTGTTTTCTACGAGAGCCAAACAATCTAGAAAACAGTCAGCCTGAACAAAATTGGAATGGGACAAGAGGCGCAGAGGGGCCGAGGGGAAATGGGTGTAACTAAGCACATACCTCTAGAAACGGCTCGTTCTCGACGAGAACTTACACGGCGCTTGACAAGGCGCCCGTTGTCGAGTGAGCAACCGTTTTCTGTGACCCAAATCACCTAGAAAACAATCTACCTGAAACCAATGAACTTGGAAGCAGATGCAGAGAGGGACCGAGGGGAAAGTAGGTGTAAAGAGGTACGTACCTGGGAACTGATTGTTCTCGACGGAGACGTACACGACACCCGCCGTAATATGCGCAATCATTTCCTAAAACACAATTCACCTAGAAAACAACCCACTTGAAAGGGGATTTGACCAGGAGGAGGAGGTGCGGAGAGGGGGCGAGGAGAACAGGTGTCAAAAGACACATACCCCTGGGAACGGCTCGTTCTCAAAATTGAAGTTCACGACGGCGGCCTGTGTAAGATGCTTAATCGTTTTCTACGACCAATATAAACCAGAAGACAACCACCTGGGAGGAACTCGCTTCGGAGGATAGGTTGAGAGAGGTTGAGCAAAAGTAGGTGCAAAAAGGTACTACCTCTGAGAACGGCTCGTTCTGGACGGAGACGTACACGACGACCGTCGTGAGGTGCGTGATCGCTTTTTAAGACCTAAATAACCTGTAAAATAGCCTACTCTAAAGGCAATTCGATCTGGAGGAGATGCTGAGGTGGGGTGAGGGGAAATATCCATGGATAGTGACATACCTCTGAAAGCGGCCTACTTGCATCGACAACGCACACGATGGCAGTCATCGAGCGCGCAATAGTTTTATAGAACCCATTAGGAGCAAAACCAATCTGCTTCAAGGGAAATTCACCTGGAAATGGATGCTGAGAGGGATGAGGGGGGAAAGAGGTGTAAGCACGTACATACCTCTAAGAACAGCTCATTCTCCATGACGACGTACATGATGTGCGCTGTAACATGCGCAATCGTATTTTACGACACAGGAGACCTTGAATACAACCTGCTTAGAAGAGAAAACGACCGGAAAGAGATGCGGAGACGGGGTGGAGAGGAAGTAGGTGTAAAGAGGCACTTACTTCTGAGAACGGCTCGTTCTCAACGAGGACGTTCACGATGGCGGTCGCCAAGTGCGTGATTGCTTTATACGAGCCTAATAGCCTAGAACACAGTCTAAACAAAGGAAGTTAGGCCGGGAGAAGATCTAGAGATGCCCATGTGTGCGCCCGACCACGACGGGATCAGGACATGACGCGAGAAGCTAGTGCACTAGTCAACGGTGTCGAGACTGCTTGTGTGTTTCGAGTTTGGCTGTAATGACGCAGGCCAAACGAGTGTCGAACTGGAAAGGAAAGAGGCTAAGGGTGGGGGCTAGTAAGTGTTTGGGCGCATGCACGGAGAGACGCAGGTTTCGACCGAGTGTTAGGCGCGGGCAAGACGCGTTTTTCGGGTCCAAAGGGGGTTGGGGGCTTCCGTCAGGTAGTACGTTATTTTCGAGGGTTAAAAATGCAATGTAGTTAGACAACTCGAGGGCAGATATGTAGTACATTAGAGGAAGGAGGAGGGAACAGAGAGAGGCTGGCCTGACTGCGTGGTGATGGGCTTGGCGCTGTGGCTACTGGGAACCCACAACTGCTCTTATGGCGCTCAATCAACTCTCCAGTTCTGTCGTGAGATGCCTGCATCTTTAAGCAGCTGGCATCTCAGAATTATATGGTGAAATATGGCATCACGGCTTCGGGACAGTGTGAAGGCTTTTCGCCTCGCTCCTTTGTGCGTGACGTCCAGGAATTAGACACAAACCCGATCCAGTCACCTTTCTGAACCCTAGGCCTCACAATGACCTCCCTTTGTGCGAATCATAACCCATTTCTCCACGTATGGCACGAGGCCGACCCTGCTTCCAACCAACTGCAATCTAAACCCCATGTCGACGATTTCTGACACTCACGATCCAAATAGTCGGCTTTTGGACACCGCTGCTCTCAAGTCCACCCTTGCAACGCAGCCTTCAGTCATCAGCGGTACACTTTCTATCCCACATGAGCAGTGCGTAATATTCTACGGAGCTAGAGATGGCGTTTTGAGGTATGTGTGTTTCGCTTCCCTCGCGCTTGACTCCGACTGAGGATGATAATCGCAGAAAGTTCGACTTATTCCAAGTCGTCACAAGCCGATGTAGACGCACTACAGGCAACCTACGAGCGCACGAATCTTGGGAGAGAAAAGGAAGATGTGCTGAACGAGAGCTACCGGAAAGCTGGCAGGCTTGATGTAGGATCCTTTTCCCCCACGCTGCAGATCCTCAGTCTACACCAGATCTTGCAGAAGGTACGAAGCGGGCTGACTGAGGGTACGGAAGGTGATGCTGAGAGGCCTGTGGTTGCTGAGCTGCACAAGCTAGATGTATAAGGTATGTCTATTACTTTTGAGCCTTTGTCGCGAACATCCATACTGATAACGGTCTTTTCTAACAGGAATCGCAAGTTGCTCCGAGGCGCGTCAGGACACGCTTCGCTCAGACGTAATGCTAGGCTCACTCGTCACCCTCCTACCCATCGCCCATGAAGGCGGGGATCTCGTCGTGCGGCACGCTGGCCACTCGTGGACATTGGGCCCAACTACTCAGCTGTCCGTCCCCTGGTCATGACGAGAACGACCGTTACTCGACAATAGCCTACGTGGCCTTCCAGAGCGACGCCGAGCATGAAGTCCTCCCAGTCACAACCGGATGTCGCATCACCCCGACCTACAACCTCCTGTGGGCACCCACCACATCTACCGTTTCGTCATTTGAACCCTCATCCCAATCCGACACGCCCATCGCCCAAATCCGTGAAACTGCACCTTATCAGCGACGCATTATTCACGCTTCTCGACAACCCCTCCGTTCTTACAGAGGGGGGTACACGAGGATTCCACTTCCAACACAGGTATCACCTTCCGCAACCCAGCAGGTCGAACACACGCCCTACATGCACAGGAATCCTTCCTATGCTCAAGGGCAGTGATCGTGCGTTGTACCGCGCGTATGCGCAACATTTTTACGCGGCGCAGATCGAGATCAAACTCCATTGCGATGTCGTTGGCGTTGGCAAGTTTCTGTGCGATTCATACATCGACATCGCCGCAGCGGGTGGATACATGAATAGCATCAGATATGAGGATCTATTCGAACTGCTTTACGCCAGCGGGGCGGTGGGCCTCACGTTGGAGGAATACGAAGATTTCGAGGAGCCAGCGGAGGAGTCAGGGCTGCAGTTTCTGGAGGGCGATACGATATGAATCGGCAAGGCGGCGAGATCACAGAGGGACGAGTTGCTTGTGCATACTGGGAATGGGGTGGAGCTAGGGGATGCGTACCTTGACGCGTGTTTACTCGTCAAGGTGGGCAAGCCCTGTCGGAGGACGGAACCGGTTAATGGGCAGATGGACCAATAGGTACTTGGAATCACGTTCGTCCTACTGTTTTAATGAACGAGGCTGACCTGATAACCAGGACTGCACTCCGTTACTTGCTATGCTAGGCTCCCCACGACTTATTCTCATCTCGACATTTCCATTGTCACTGGTGCTAAGGACTGATAGCCCCGATATCTACGACCACCTTACGACTACCTTACGACCACCGGCAGCTAGTGCTGCGATTAATACATTTTCCCTTCACCACAATAATCTGCGTCTCTTCGAGTGCAACAGCGTCTACTATCCTCAATCTCAACTAAAGTGCCTGCAATCTCACGGAGCGCTCCTAGAGAGCTCATGTGTCTCGAATCCCTCCTGCTCAACCAGTTACCCAGTCTGTGCTCATTATATGCACTCACCTGTTCGCAACTGTATTCCATACTTACAGTGTGTCGCATTCTGTTGATCAGTTTACGCACCCCACCACGATGTACCACACGCACCGCACCGCAATCGCAACAGCACCCGCTTATCATGGCTCCCATCGTGACCCGCCCTTTCCCCTTCATAAGACTGCCGTTCCTCAGTCGAAGTTCAGAGTAGCCAGCTTCAAGAAGATCTTCCTTAGGGTCGATAAGTCGGCTACAACGGTAAAAGTCATATTGACACCTCCTATACCCCAGAAAGAGCCGCCGATGTTCCCTATCAGCTGGGAGTCGGTCGACGAGGAGTTGTGGCAGAGAACGGGAGCATGTGAGTCGGCTATCTTCCCTGACCCGTTTGGAATGGATACTGGTTCCTTCTTCGCAGATGACACCGATTAGGCGACGACGGATGAGGGAGTTGAGGAGTGAGGTTGGACTGGCCCCGACCCCGGCCAAGGTAAGTCCAACGGTAGGAGTGTGGTTTCCCCTAGCACCTTCCACAATCCGTACTTACGCTACTAACCCTTCACTAACCTTCTCTTCTGAACACAGTGCGAGCCTGCAAGAAAAGGCACCTCTTCTTTTCCCCACAGTTCGAGCCTGCAACAAAATGCATTCCCTTTTTGCTTCTCATCGTGTCCTTTCTGACAGTATCCCAGAATGCAGCTAGATGAGTAGACGTTATTCGAGTAGACCTGTAAAGCGTGAAGCCTAGGGACGATACAGCTGTGATGAATCTCGCCATGGGAATTGTTGAGCAGCTGGAGAAGAATCTGAAGTGCGCGCTGGAACTGGGCGGTAGGCGAACTTGAATCGAATACACAGTTTTCAAGGACCAAAGAAACCACTCCATTTTCTATCTCTACCACAAATACCCTTTAAACCACCGGATATCATCCCCCTCCTTATAAGCATACTTTAAACACCCCTCCCCTCCCCCTTCATCCACCAAAATCTACTTCCTCCCCCTAAACACGCCCCCCAGCGCATCCCACACAACACTCGGGCTCTGGCTTGCGTCGATCCCCTGCCACAAGCCCTGCTTCCTGTAGTACTCGACGACGGGCCCGGTCTGGTCGTTGAAGGTGCGGAGACGCTTGGAGAGGGTCTCGACGTTGTCGTCTGAGCGCTGGATGAGGGGTTCGCCGGTAAGGTCGTCGGTCATTGGTTTTTTGGGCGGGCTAGCGTCGTACGTTAGTTGGTTACGTTGAGAGAGGGACAAAGGGATGGGGGGAAGGCATGGGACGGAAACGTACTTGAATTCACGATGATACGACCTCCCACTAGCAGAGTGGACGAGACGGCCAGTGATACGGGAGATGAGGAGTTGGTCGTCGATGAGGAGCTGGACGACGCTGTCCAGCTTTTCCTTCCGCGACACAAGGAGGGCGTCGAGTTTCTCGGCTTGTGGGACGGTGCGGGGGAAGCCGTCGAGGACGAATCTGCGCGCGTTCGTTAGTTCGTTTGGTTCAATTTTAGGTTAAGGGGAGGGAGGGAGGGAAGGGGGAGAAGGGAGGAGACCCACCCATTCTTGCAAGCCTTGTTGTTCTCCAGCTGGTCCTTGATCATGCCAACGACGATATCGTCCGAGACGAGGCCTCCGGAGTCCATGATGCTCTTCGCCTCTACGCCAAGGGGCGTCTTGCGCGTTACTTGGTCGCGCAGGAGGTCTCCGGTGGCGAGGTGGCAGACGCAGAACTCGTCGCGGATGCGGGGGGCTTGGGTGCCTTTGCCTGTGGACAGAACATGCGTCAGCGTGTGTTAAGCGTAGGTGATAAACACGCAGTGAAACGCCCTCCTTCCTTCTCACGAGGGGGGGAAAGCGCCAACAGAAACATATGTGAAAAGACGCTGAACGTACCGGCACCAGGGGGACCCATGAGGATAGTCCTGAGCTGCTTAGCAGGCGAAGGCGCGATAGCATTCTTCGCCTTGTTTTCCAGAGCAGTAATCTTGTCGTTCAGCTGCGAAACTAAAGACTTGAGGTACTCCAGCTCGCTCTGGTTAGTTGGTGCCATGGTTGCTTCTGTGAAAAACCTAAGTACTCGTCGTGACGTGGTACTTCTTCCACTGCTACTGACCTTGGTAGATAGATGGGTGCGGACGTGGTCAGCGAAGAGCACGAAGGGGAGGTACGAGGAGGAGGAGGTCAACGAGAACGAGGAGGAGGAGAGCAAGCAAGCCACACGTTTCAAGGAGAAAGTGTGCAGCGGCAAAATCGTCACTCTCTCGCGTCCCGACTTTTCGGGTGAAATTGTTATGTAATCAAACGTGCTCGTGGATCACGAGATGCTAAGGGCTGAAATCGTAGACGTGTAACTCAGACCGCGACACGAACTAAGCTAAACTTGCTACTGCTTCCTTTCACATTCTCGCTGGACTGGACTGAGCTTTATTGATCAGAAATGCGCTCCTTCTCCCTTCTTACTGCTCTCGTGCTGGGCTTGAGCGCGTTCGTACGCGCAAAGTCTAGCCAAGGGGACGATGTGCTCGTTATTCTTGACCCCAAATTGAACAGGGATGATTATTCCTTGTTCTTTGGTGGATTAGAAAGTGAGTTTAGTTTCTGTCGTTATGTGAGGAGCAGGAGAGCTGATAATGGAATGTAGAGGATGGCTACAGCTTGACGTTCCGTGCCCCCAAAGACGTCAAGCCAAAGATAATTAAAGACGACGTGCCTTCCTTCTCGCATGTTATCCTCTTTACTCCAGAGACCAAAGGTAAGCAAGCAACAACTTACTTTCTAATCAAATTCTATCTTTCTAATCACAAAATAAACCAGGCTACGCATCCGACATAACCCCCCAATCCCTAATCCACCTCCTCTCCCTCTCCACTAACCTCCTCATCACCTCCTCCCCCAAACAAACCCTCCTCACCGCCCTCTCCTCTGAATTCTCCCTCATCCCCGCACCCCCCTCCTCCCCCCTCCTCTCCCACTTCCCCGCCCGCTCCGACCCTCCCACGCTCCTCCCCATCCCCGTCCCAGACCCTATCGACCCCAAGTCCGAATACGCTGACCACCCGCTCGCAATCCCGCCGATTTGCAGCCCGCATACCAAGGCGGTGTGGTACGAAGGCACGGCATGGGCACTGGGGAACAACCCGCTGTTGTTCCCTATCCTCAGGGCGCCGAAGGAGAGCTTCGTGAGTGACGCGAGTGGAGATGAGGGTGCGGAGGGTGTGGTGGATGCGGCGGAGAAGGGTGGAGAGGGGTTGTGGGCGGGGAGTTCGTTGGCTGTTGCTGCTGGCTTTCAGACGAGGGAGGGGGCGAGGGTGGTGTGGGTAGGGGGCGTGGAGGTGTTTAGTGATAGATTGGCTGCGAAGGAGATTGCTCCGTTAGTATTCCATTTCCTTTCCCTCATACGCCCTGTGCTGACGTGTTTTTTTTCTTCGTCAACAGCGGCGTCCCATCGGGCAACACCCGCTTCACGCGCGACATCGCCGCCTGGGCCTTCCAAGAATCTCTCGTCCTCCGCATCTCCCACATCTCCCACCACCTCGCCTCTTCCCCCCCTCTCGTCGGCTCAAACACCACGAACCTCCCAACGCAATACACCACAAACGATAAACTAACCTACACCGCGCACATATCGATCTACAACCCCTCCTCATCCACCTGGACGCCCCACGTCTCCCTCCCCTCTCCCCAAATGGCATTCACCATGCTCGACCCCCACATCCTCACCACCCTCTCCCACTCCCCCTCCCACGCCGGCACATACACCACCACGTTCCGCGCACCAGATAGACACGGCGTTTTCAAGTTCGTGCTGGATTATAGGAGAAAGGGATGGACGTGGTTGAAGAGCGAGGAGAAGGTGGCTGTGGTTCCGCCGAGACATGATGGGTACCCGAGGTTTTTGAGCGCGGCGTGGCCGTATTATGCGGGGGCGGTGAGTACGAGTGTTGGTTTTGTGTTGTTTGTGGTGGTTTGGTTGAGTGGGGAGGGGAGGGAGACGAGGAAGAAGGCGGAGTAGAGCTCAGATTGACTCAGTATAGATGATGTGTGCCAGAGAGGGCAGAAAATGCTATGATATCCTGTTATACCTTCTCATGATGCGTGTGGGAACACTTGGGATGCGCTTTTCGGGCTGTTGTAAGAGTCGGTGCTGATGAGCGCAAGCTGGAAGTGTAGGTGATTTGTAGATAATCCTCTTTCGACGAACGTAGATCGAACTTTTGGCTGGCGATTGCAATTGAGTGCCTACCCTTCCACCTGCAGCGTGACCGACACCGGCCTCTGACCAGACTTCTCTAGCCCCAATCGCACCGAGAAGAAGTACTACGCAAACGCCTCTGGTCCACCACATCATACGGGTCACGGAACACTCCAACTCTTTCGACTTCAGCGCAGCCCCACTGGCGGTACAGTGGGACGCCGCTCACTGTGATTATACCTATCTTCTCTGAGCTCTCTCTACAAGCTGTAGTGCTCCCCACCGGCTTAAGTTATTCCTCTATGGTCTTCGCCGATTCTTCCACTGGCACACGCGTCATTCGCGATACGTGAATGCTCCGGACAAAGACGCGCGGTGCTCACACCTAAGAAGGATACAACTCCCGGTCCGACACCAGCAGGTATTCCAGAAGGTCCAGGAGCGACGTTCGAGAAAATCACAGGAACACCGACTCATGACACCGAAGTCATTCGGCTCTCTTATCCTCATCCTCCCCGTGATATTCTCAGGCGGGAACTTGCGCGTATGGCATGATAAAGACCCCTGGACAATCACACACATCGAATCCGATACGAACGTCTACCCCAGGCATTCCATCCCCACCGAGCTCCGCGTCGAATACATCGCATTGCGGAACGACGTGGACAGTAATCCAGCCCGTCACAGCCGGGTGTCGTATCACTCTCACCTACACCCTGCGCCTAATTAAACCCGCCGTTCTTCCTGTTCCTATTCAACGTACGATGGACGCGTCGAGCAACCCAGATCCGAAACTCCAGCGCCTCACAAAATCACTATCCACCGCCCTCTCCAACCCAAAAGCATTTCCCACAGGCGGCGCCCTCGGCTTCCACCTACGCCACCTCTACCTCCCCCACCCCCCCGGAATCGACGCGCGCCCCCCATATTCTCGCCCACCTCCGCGGCACAGACCTCACCCTCTACCGCGCCTGCGCCTCCCTCCTCCCCACCGCCGGACAAGTCTCCATCTGGATCCGCTGCGACCTCGAACGCGGTGCAATCCTCTGCGATCGCATCCTCAAGTTCCGGTCCCCCACCACGCACCTCGCTCACTTGCGCCGTCCCCAGGTAACTCAGAACGCCGTGTACCTAAAAGACGTATACAACACCCTGCGCAACGGCGTGCTCGAAATTAAGCCGGACGGGATTGATTACGACTCGATTGACGACGTTGTGGATCTGGAGGGGATGCGGGAGGTGGTGGGGAGGGTGCAGTGGGTTAATGAGCTTTGGGGGACGGTGAGGGAGATTTTTGAGATATGGTGGAGGAGGACGAGGAGGATGGTGGGGTGAAGGTTGAGGCGCAGGCCGTGTGGAGTGCGTGTTTGGTGTGTGTGGTGGGAGGCCTGGGAAGAGGACGCGGTTCGGAGACAGCATGAAGGGCGCTATTATACGAGGAGCGTTGACGAGTAGGCGTACTTGGTGGAAGATAGTACAAACATGTAACATAGGCTGCAGCTGAGAACTGACAATTTTTGAAAGGAATTCCATGTGATCGCGTTGGTACTCGACGCTCTGGTCGAGTACCTTGCACACGATGGGCGTATGTACTTTACACTCTTGGAGACCGAGCACTCTGAACCACTGGACTGCAGGGCAGATTTGGCATACTCGCCGCTTCGTTACACTCGATACTATATATATCGTATCTATATTCTTTGTGAACATCTTACCGTAGTATGCATGCGACGTACTTCTTGAGCATGCCCACGAGCTGTTTTGAGTTCTGGAAAGTCATGGAGGCAAAATTCTCGAAGGGGTTGTGTTGAGCACAGCTTAATGAGCCCGATGAAGGCGAGAGACAGTGAGGAGTCACTCTTCTCCTACGCCGTCTAGCCTGTAAGAGAGGGGACCAAAAAGGTGGTGCCTCTTGTTGCAGGCTCGAGCTGTGGGGAGAAGAAGAGGTGCCTTTTCTTGCAGGCTCGCACTGTGTTCAGAAGAGAAGGTTAGTGAAGGGTTAGTAGCGTAAGTACGGATTGTGGAAGGTGCTAGGGGAAACCACACTCCTACCGTTGGACTTACCTTGGCCGGGGTCGGGGCCAGTCCAACCTCACTCCTCAACTCCCTCATCCGTCGTCGCCTAATCGGTGTCATCTGCGAAGAAGGAACCAGTATCCATTCCAAACGGGTCAGGGAAGATAGCCGACTCACATGCTCCCGTTCTCTGCCACAACTCCTCGTCGACCGACTCCCAGCTGATAGGGAACATCGGCGGCTCTTTCTGGGGTATAGGAGGTGTCAATATGACTTTTACCGTTGTAGCCGACTTATCGACCCTAAGGAAGATCTTCTTGAAGCTGGCTACTCTGAACTTCGACTGAGGAACGGCAGTCTTATGAAGGGGTGGGGGCGGGCAGACATGGACCTTCAGCTGGAGGACGGCAGCCTTATGAACTTCAAGCCGGGGGTATGGGCTGACACTTGTCTTTGACTGGGGGGCGACAGTCTTATGAAGCTGGGGAGGCGGAGTTGTACCAGCACGATGTGAGCCATAGTAGGCGGTAGCGGTTGCGGTGCGTTGTGTGTGGTACATCGTAGTGGGTGCCTAACTGATTAACAAGATTAGACACATCAGTAACAGACACGATTGCGAACGGGTGAGTGCATATAAGAAACACAAACTGGGTAACTGGAGGGGCAGGAGAATTTTAAGACAGTGAACTCTCTAGGAACGCTCGAGAGGATTGCGGTTAAATGCTGGGCAAAGTTGATGCAGTGGCACTTGAAGGATTGCGAAGCTGGTGTGTACTTACCCGGTCACGCAAAGTGGGTGATTACGTTTGTTTAGGCGTTCTTTGAGTTAAAGTTCATCAAGCACGGCGAACAACAGGACGTCGAGTTACAGAGATAATACGGAAAAGTGCGGGATAGTAGTCAGATATCTTCCCTATTACATGCCAGGTGTCGCAGCACCAGATGTTACTAAGCGGGTGATAGTCAACCCAGTGTCCTGCGCTTAGTCTGAGTCCTGCTCAAACTCTCCAGGCTCCACCTCCATCTCAGTCACCGACACTGTCCTCTCCCCAGGCCTCCCCACCCTGACAAGCAAACACGCACCAAAATACGCGAACGCCTCCTCCATCCCATACCCATCGTAAACGAAATGCTTCTCCTCCTTCGACCTCAACGCCTTCCCCGTCCAGATCACATCCCCCTGCAAGAACCGCATCTTCGCGTACTTCGCATGCCTTTCCCAGCTCCTCTTGCCTAGCTCGAGCACCACCGCCCCGTTCTCCCGTAGCGCCTTGAACAACGCTTCGTCCTCGACCTGGTCGCTGGATCCCGACCGTGCCTCCGAGTGGATTCGATGACTGAGTCGCACAGGAATTTCCCGACGCCGGGGACGTAGTAGTGAAGCTGGATGTCGAGCTGAGACACGTAGAGATGCTGCGCACATGCGCGGTAGAGCGTACGATCGCTGCCTTTGAGCATGGGGAGGATGCCTTTGCATGTCGATCGAGAATTCTTCCTACTCGCCCGCTCAAGGGAGTATTCGTGCAGGAGGTGGAATCCCAGCGTACCTCCTACCGGTAGGACGGCAGGGTTGGCGAGAACCGTGGACAGGGCGTTGCTGAGAAGGCTCAGTTTCGCGTCGACTTGGACGGCGGGCGAGTCGGACTGGGATGATGGGTCGAATTCCGATATACTGGTAGACGTGGTGGTGCCCAGAGGAGGTTGTAGGTAAGGTGATGCGGCATCCGGATGTGAGGGTAGAACTTCATGCTCGACGTCGCTGTAAAACGCAACGTAGTTTATGTTCGAGTGGAAGGGGGTCGATATCTTCAGCAGGCAGCTGAGTAGTTGAGCCGAAGGACCAAGAATGACCGAGGACGCGCTACACCAAAACCAGGTACGAGCTTCGACGTGACTCCGAGGGGAGGATGAATCATCGGGATACGATTGGCTTCATAGCCCTCAATCCCTTCCTGCCAGCCCAGGTCAAAGAGTCTCTGTCGGATTCTACGGTTTCATCAGCACACGAAAAACGTTGCGTGGAGGGAAGGCACTCACTCTGCTTCTCGCTGCTTTTGAACTACTCTAAGCTCCTCTGCACACCTCCACCTAAACTCCTCTTCCCATTCGTTTGACCCTTCCGCAGTCTATCCATACTTGCCTCAATGCGAGCACGACAGAGAGTGTATGTAGCACGCGGAAAGGCATACCTGCTTCATGCGCAGAAATCGGGCCGCTTACCCGCTGCACCACGCTTTCAAAACCTCCGGTTCCTCCTCGAGCATGTCTTTCAGTTCGTCTTCAATGGGGTGGAAGATGCTCTTCGGGCAGTAGAAGAACTTTGCTGCGAAGCGTCGTCAGAACTTCAAAAAATGCTCGGCGTAGATAGCCACGTACTTCGGTTCTCAAAACCAGTGCCCTACGGCAGGATCTTCGCAAGATACTTGAAGTGTGGATGGGATGCCATTTGGCAGAGCTATTGCAGCGTCGTAAGTACAGCCTCGTGCACAGACGTCAACCGTGGACGTGCACGCACCTCAACTGGAGACAGGCCTTGCAAGACCGCACTCTACACTCCCAGTATGTCTTGCTTTGAGGACGCAGACAAAACTAGAGCAAATCACTGTTTAGTTCGATTGCGAAACAAACATCAGAGAGGGAAACAGCGCTCACCTCGCAATGCGAGTCGACCACGAGATTCAGGAAGAGAGGCTCTGACATATCCTCTGGCTTTGGAGGAAGAGAGATAGCGTTTTGCATGCCATACCTCCGTATGGCGACAGCCGAGCGATTGAGCAAAAGCCGTCTCAAGCTTTGCGTCGCCCTGGAGAGTCGCAGGACGTCGTGTGGATCAAGATAACTGAATATCTTTGGTGAGCGTGAGATACATCTCGGGTAGAGACTAAGCTGATTACGCACCTCGTACAGAATCTCTAGCGGTACATCATTGATACCAAAAGTGCCCAGTTTGGTGCGCCTTTTCCTGCTCGTGGTCGGGTTGCTACGGCCGTGTTCGAAGTGACTTTCCGTTGTTTTCTAGAAGCCCCACAGCTTTGTCGGCGTCCATATGAATCGAGAACGAGTCTTTAGAGAGGAACAGTGAGCAGCGAAGACGACGTCTGAGGGTGGACGTAGCAGGAGGAGAGACGCCTGCCAATCGATCTCCACAACGACAGCTCTCTCGACGGCGGGAGTCAGTTACGCAGACCGCACACGGTGCTTATAAAACAAGCAGAAAGGTATCATACAGAGCTAGGGTAAATTTGGAAGTATGTACATGTATACTGTGATCTATAGTACAAAGAGGAATAGGGATGCAAGTGAATGTACGAATTATGTAATCTGGGTGCGTTGAGGTTAAACAGAGAAGATACACAAGTCCTTGATGACTATGTAAAAAGCCGGCATGGGCCATAGGATGATCTAAGTTAAGATAATAAGGGTAGCGAAAAGTAGTCCTCAGACCGGGCCAGAGATCGAGCCGAAAGGGATAAAAAGCTTGACGAGTGAAGCTTAAGTATTCACAAATGCGCAGGCAGACTCTGAGTCTGCCAAAATCGACATCGCTCGTTTCGGCGAGCAATGCGTCTAGCTTGGACCAACAGTCTTATCTTTCATATGTGCGTCGTCCGGAGCATCCTCGATAGGTGCGTCGTCCGGAGCATCCTCGATAGGTGCGTCGTCCGGAGCATCTTTGACAGGTGAATCGTCTGGCGCATCCTCGACACGTTCTTCGTCCACGCCGCTCTTTCTAACTCGAAGGCCCTTCCTCCAGTTCAACTTGATAATAGGATTATGGAACCCAGTTGGCGCATCAATATGTGTCGTATAATCCGTCCCATAGACCATATCGTCGACCCCATGCCTAATACCAGAATCGTGCGATGAGACTCCAGCCAGAAAGAGAAACAGATGTCGTACTCATCGATTCAACAAATGGTTAGACATCCATCCAAACACCGCTTTCGACCCAGACGCACAGTGCTTGCACGAGAAGGGCGTTATCTTGAGTTCCGCTCGAACCGTGCTGAACTCGCACTCTTGTGCATGTTCCGCGTCTTCGCCTTCGAGCAGGCGGAAGAACGTGAAGTCTTCTAGATCATCAGGGTGCTCTTTGAGAGCATGCTGGAGCTGCAATAGATAGGCGCGTCAGATCATCAAGTATGCCTGTGGAACCGACGAAGACTCACCGCTCCCGCCCACCGAAACGCGAACTTTGTCACCTCAGCGTTGTTTTTCGGACAGCACGTAGGGTGACCGCATCCAAGGATAGGATCCTTGTCGAACACGTCTCCTCTCGTAGCAACCTTGTGATACAGCCCACAGAGGTCCAGAATCGTACGAATGAGCCGCGCGGCTTCCGGATACGTGGTCACGTTCTTCGCTTCGTAGTTCCATGGATAGTAGTAGTCGAACAACGGCGGAGGGTCAGGGTCTGACTCATACGCGCAAAACCCGCGAGTCGCCTCGTGTGCGCATCCGTGTGCCAAAACAGGGGGTCGGTGCAGGATTTGTGCCAGGTAGAGGTGTACGTGCACCGGAAGACCGTGGTAGCTAAGCGGAGGGACGGGGAAATGAATAGGCCGGTGTTGGCGAAGAGCCAGGTGCACTGGGGCATCAGCAGGTAGTCCATGACGTCTTCCTCCTTCACGCCAAAGACCTCCTCGCAACGATCCGCCTGACCAGCCGCGGCGAGGACGTACAGGCCTGGGGTGAGTAGGGCGCTGGTCCCTGAGAGATCTAGGTGGCCTTTTATAGGAAGAGGCGCGATAATTGGGGAGTATGGCTCAGACGGAGGTTTGCCAATCCTTTTTAGCAACTCTAGGCATTTTCCCCGCTGCCACATCATTGTCGCGAGTGGGAAAAGCTGCCGCAAGAACTAAGCCCGTTTGTCGAACTTCGCTAGCATGACCTTGATCTCTTCGTTTTCCGCATCCTCTGTCTCGGCGTCGAGAGGTAGGGAGGCGATGAAATCGTGAAATAGGTCCATCGGAGTGAGATCTCCGATATGTGGAAGAGGATGGTTGAAAGGTGCGGCGGTTTGACGGTACGTACCGTAAGCCTCTCTGAAGGCCAGCTCTACCTTGCGCTTGTTGTTCGACCGGATACGAAGCAGCCTGGTTCCATGAAGGTCCTCCATATTCTTCAGAATTCCTGGTTCCATCGCGGCCCAATCTGAGAGAAAACGCCCTGCTATGCGAGGAAAGAGAGGCTCAACAAAACCATGACGGTACCTTTCTCTGTAAGGACGCGCGGCTTCCAGGCTTCTGCGCAACCGGAGAAGATGGAAGGGGTCCAGTTGCCCCGCATTACGCCCTGGACCCTTTTGCGTTCGTACAGCTCGATTTCCTGCTTCCATCCCAATCGTAGAGCTTCTGCCGAATGCTGAGAATCAACCCTGTCAATACCGATAGACAGGTACCAGAGATCTGCTGTCACCTACTCTTTCATCCGCTGGTCAGTTATCTCTATCTTGTCCCTCTGGCGCTTTACTCCTGTCGCTGCTGCCACCATTCCAAAACAGGTCCGTACTGCAGTCGATGTGTTAACGCCAAAGCAACAGCTATCGAAGACGTCGAATGGACGTACCTGAATCATCGGGCGGAATTCCGGTCGCTTCTTCTTGGTCCACTCTTGAAACACTTCTGGCTCTTCCAACTGAATCGCCTTCAGCTCATTCTCGACAGGCTTGAATAGGTCCTTGAGGCAATACCGCACCTCCTCTGAAGTGTGGAGGTATCGTCAGGACCAACATATGATAAACTCACTACGAAAACACATACCCTTCTTCTCCTTGACAGTTACGAACGGAAGAACCTTCTCCAGGTGCTGGATAAATGGATGGTCTTCTTCGACCTTGAGGAAGCTGCTCACAATTAGCCTACACTCCCATAAGAACAGAATAGCACAGCCTACTTCTTCTTGAAACACCGCTTGCAAGATCGTGTTCGACATTGCCAGTACTTGGTGGAGCCAATGCACAGGCAGAACTACTCCTTGACGTTAGTCAATCGCTACGAGCTGGGAAGCTGGAAGGCCCAGTAACACGTACCTGGCAATGCGTGTCGAATATCAGGCTGACATACGCAGGCTCCGACATGTTCTTCGGTCGCTTCGGTACATCTTGACGGTTCTCCAAGGCAGCTCTCCAAATAAAGGCAGCCGAACGTTGCATTAGCATTTTGCGCAGCGCCTTGGTCGCTCTGGATAAAGGCAATACGTCATGGGGGCCGAGATAGCTAAACACCTGCAGCGGACAAGCAGATATAAACGTCAGCGAACTAAGAGTACGAAACATCAATATTGCATACCTCAAAGAGAATATCCAACGGCATGTCCATGACGCCTGGAGTGCAGTTCGCCTCTTCCTGGGACGGGTCGGGGTGCTAGCAGCTCCGGAATCTTCAGTGGATGAACCTTTGAGACGTTTTTCGGCTGGCGGTTTGGGTTCTGGCGGTTTCATGCTTCGAGTCGTAACGGCCATCGCAGTTGGATGCTGTAGGACGAGGATAGAAAAGTTTGTGGAGAGGGAATTTGTGGAGGGAGGAGTTGATGGTGATGGTAGGTAGCCAGTTTCCAGCGCTTGTGATCGCGAAATACTCTATGAGAGTCGAAACTCTAGGGTGTTCGAAATCGACTCGGGCTCTGTCTCCTCATGTTGGTACATAAAATCAGAGCACACATACAAACCGACCAGTTTGTTTGCATTCCAGTCAATCACCGAGGTTCACAAACCGTTCTACGACGAGCGCTTAAGCTGTTAGTGTTCCGGGATCTTGAAGACTGTACAGCGGCGGACGACGGCTCGTTCTCATCCCAGAAAAGCAAGCCGCCCTTCTCGATCATCGCTGGTAAACTTCACAGTCTTACATTTCGCATGGTCTCTGCCGACCCTAACAGCAGTCGCGAGTATCTTTCGCCGCTTTGCCGCGTCACGAATGGGTCCTGAGCCCTTCCTAAGGTGCAGAACTGGTATAAAAGCTCGACGATCTCCCCATAATTCCTCAGTCAACCCACCACTACTCAAACCAAACCCACCTCCACCACATCACAAACAATGGCCCGCATCTTCTCTCTCGTAGCCGTCGCTGCGCTCTTCTTCGGTGCCGTCCAGGCCCAGATCCCTTGCTCCCCTGGTACGTTCTCGTTGCTCTGACCTACCAGTTCGACGACGCTGACTTGCTTGTGTGATGTTCTGTAGGTCGTTACCAGTGCATCAACAACAAGAACGGCGCCCACGTCGGTGTCTGCGAGGCCGGCGGGCAAGCTTGGGCCTTGATCCAGAAGTGCAGCGGACGTTGCGTCACTGCTTCCAACGGAACCCCCTACTGTGCTTAGACACTCACTCCAATCAAACTTGAGATTGGATCGTAGGAATGAGATGTGGGGAAGGGTCGGGATGAGGGAATAGCAATGGCATGGGTAGCATACCGCATGAATTCATGAAATCCAAAGATAACACCGAGCTCGGCTTGACGCTCACATCATCAGATTATCGCAACGCTTCGTGAGAATCGCCGCCTGGCCGCAAGTAGGCATCCGACGTAGATGAGTGTGATCGCATAGGGGGCAGAAGATAGGATTGGGATAAGTCGAGGAGTGGCGAGAAAGGTCGAACAAGGAAAGGGAGAACATAATTCGAGAGGGAGCGCAGTGAGCAAGAGGTCCCAAAGGAAAGACATGAGGGTCCGGCGGGAAAGAAGCCCGAAGAAAAGCAGAGGAAGGAGAGGGAAAGAGGTCCAAAAGCCGAAAGAATGAGGTTCAATGAGCAAGAAGTCCGAAGAAAAGACGAGAATTGATAGAGAAAGAGGTCCGAAGGCAAAGGAGAGAAGGTCCGATATCGATGAGAAAGAAGTCCGAAGAAAAGGGGAGAAAGAAAAGAGAAGTCCGAAGGAAAGGGGAGAACTTAGTCCAAAAAGAAACCGAGAATGAAGTCCCGAAGTAACCCCAAGAAAGAAGTCCGAAAGAAAACCCAAGATAGAAAGAAGCTCGAGAGAACACCCAAGAAGGAAAAAATGGAACGGGGGTCAGCCCAATGCAACAAAGCCCCGAAACCGCATCAAGCGTCTCATCAACCGCCTCATAAAATCCGGCACCCTCGACTACCGTCCCCGTCGCTCACTGCTCATCTACATCCATCGCCCAATCGTCCCCTGACTCTGTAATAAACGCTCGTCAGCGGTGGTGATCAAAGGTAAAGAAAGAACGAAACGTACCTTCTTGGGCCATCGCAGACAAATCCCAACACCCCGCCAAACTCCTCATCCCACCGCCTTCGTCGTCACTCTTCGCCTCTGCAATTAAAGGTCGTCAGCGGCGATAACAAAAAGCAACAGAGTGAGGCGGAACGTACCTTCTTGGGCCATCGCGGCCAAGTTCCAACATCCCGTTGAGGTCGCCAGCCCCTCGCCAAGTTCACTCTCAGGCTCTGCAAGTAAAGCCGGTCAGCGGCGACGAAGACATGTAGAAAGAGTGAGTAGAACGTACCTTTTCGCGCCATAGCGGCTAGATCCATACATCCCATCGAGGTCGAGAGCCCCTGGTTCGCCTCTGTATCGACAGATCGTCAGCGAGAGGAACATTGTATAACAGAAGAAGAGCAACACACCTTGTCGCGCCCGCGCAACGTTGGTTTTCTCAGCATTGGTCGCGAAACCGCCGCCCCAGATCAAGTCCATTGCTGAGCCCACGACTGGAAATTGAGGAGAGACGTCAACTGCCGGAGCCGGTGGAGGAAGGAGGAGCGCCATATTGAACTTAAAGTCGGTAATGGGTCGCTTGTAGGGCATTTTTGGTGCGTGTTGTGGTGGGTTGGTGTGTCGTGCGTGTGTCGTGTGGTGTCTTTGGTGTACAATGACAGTGGGGGGAAGAAAGAGGAGGTCAGAGGAAGGAGAGATTTATATAGTCGTAAGGGCGAGCTAAGAATTGTCTCTGTTTGTCCTCGCTAAACAGGAGAAACGAAGGGATAAGCTCGCCAGCGAGGAAGCAAATCCAGAGAGTTGAGGTGTCCAAGGAGGCATATCGCGGTACCTGTGCCTGTCTGGCCTAGACAGGAGGAGGAGAGGTACCTCAGCCGACGGGCGCGGGAGGTTAGAGGAAGTAAGGCGATCCTTGCGACGAAGGTGTCCTGGTTAGTGCTTCGCGTCGAAAGTCGCGTTCAGGCATCTTCTTTGGCTTGATGGGAACAGCTAATGGCCTAAGTACCAAGAGGAGGCATTCTGCGGGCTATTAGTGAGTAAAGAACACAATCGCAAAATAGAGACAGGGCCTACCTGCGCAACCTTCATCCAGGTCATCCAGTGCGATCTCCTATGGGCAAATATAGTCAACTTGGGTTACCAGAATGTAGACATCGTTCGGTGCATTCTCGTATTCCTTCTGCGCTGTTAAATTCCGCACGAGCTGATTTCATCGGATTGTACGGCAGCGCGTATCTTGAATTACATCTGTTGCAGCTGAGCTGAGGGCACAAGTAAAGCTCCAAAGAGCTAGTAGATGCAGGGATCGCATAGAGAAATCTATATCTTGTACTCGGAACGAGGATGTGGTCCAGTTCAAGCGCATTCACCGTCACATGCGCCGATGATGGTCTTCTCGCTCAGTGAGTGGCCTTGCGTGTATCGAAATCGCTAGCAGTCGTTCTCAAGTATCTCATCTCTCAAGCAGAAGTATATCAATGCGAACAAGCCTCAGAGTATATTGTGTGTCTAGAAAACAAATGCAGATGAGGTGGGTGATTAGTAGTGCTACGGTAGGTCGATGCGGTGTAGTGAGTGAGCGAGAGTGAGTGTACGTACAGTACTAATTACAGAAAGGTTGGGTGAGCGAGTCGTGTCATAACAACGTCAACGTCAAGGGAATCGTATGCGAAAAGGGAGTCCAGCCGAAGAAATCAGACATCGTTCAAAACGACGAGAAGAGAAAAGTGTTTGTCATCAAGAGCGTAAAGAGAAAGAAAGTAACAATCTAGGTCCATGGGTTAACGTCGGGGAGGAACCCCGTTACCTGAACGGATTCCTCGACCCTAACGTTCCCCCAGTCGGTGTTGGCTTGAGCCAGTAACTCTCAACCTCCGGCTGGGGCTGCCTCAGTACCTGTACTGGTGGCTGCCATCGATTGGTCACATCGTCCCCATCATCAATCAGCTTCCCCACCCTCGCACTCGCGTCCGCATCCACTACTACTAGCAGCTTCGGCCTGACGGCTCGCATGTACGCCTCGGCTTCTGTCGGCAATGGTGGTGGCGGCGGTGGAAGCAGCTCCCTCCTCGTCTTCCCAGTGGAGGAAGTCGAGACGGTGTTCCATGTCGAGGTAGAAAAGCGGCTCTGCAGGCGGTCTTGCTCCTTGAGCGGAACGCGTGGTTCTGGGGTTCGTCGGGGAAGACCAGTGATCTGGGAGTACATGGAGGCGGAAGCACCAGAAAGGCGCTTCGGTCCCTTATCTGCGGGGGCTTGGGAAGAAGGATGGAGGAAGAGAGCAGGTGCGTCTTTGCGATCGGCAGAAGCCAATGTCGAACTGGAGGATATCGAGTCGCGGACGTGGTGATGGTGATGATGGTGGTGGTGGTGCGAGGAGCTCTTCTTCGAGCCAGCCTTGAAGGACGACGAAGACGGCGGGATCTTGGAATGCCTCGAGTACTCGTACGACGCGATGAGATCGTCCATATCATCCTCGTCGTCGTCCCGGTAATTCTTGGGCGTCTGGCTCCTCGCCTCCTCCGCATCCCTCAACCTGCCCAGCTCATACGCCTCCTTAGTCTCACCTGCCTTTGGTCCACCACCAACCCACACGCCGGGCTCCGGATGCCCAATCACGTACTTCTTTGCAGGAGTACGTCCGTCTGCCCCGCTTCCCGGTGAATGGCCGAAGAGCTTCTCGCCGAACCTAACCAACCTCTCTTTCCACCCGCCAATACCCCCAACACCGCGCATCTTCGCCCACGCCTGAGTCCTCTGCGCTCTCCTCTTCCTGGCGCGACGGCGCCAGCACATGAGCACAACGAGGAAGATGAACGCGCATCCGAGTGCCATGAGCAGGATCTGCCACCACTCAAGCGGGTTTCCACCGCCCTCCTGGACGATAGTAGGCTGATCGATACCCGTAATTGTTGGGAGAGGAGCGGCGCTCTCAGTGCCGGATGGAGCGGGCGGGACTTCGACGAGTTGGGAAAGACAGGCGCCGAGTCCTGGGACAACGGAGCTATCGTTCGAGCATTCCGCAGGAACGCATTCGCCTCGTCGGAGGATCTCGTTCGGGCTTGCGCAAGAGAGGCATCGACCAGGGCCAGCACCGGAGCAGCTACCGCAGCTTGAGTCGCAGCTCTGACACGCGCTAGAAGCGGTATCGAAGAACTGGGCTTTGCTACAGGTGGGGAGACACCGGCCGTTGGCGAGGACTGGTCGTGAAGGAGGGCAAGAGGAGCATTGAGTGAATGATGAGCCGGAGCAAGATGCGCAATCGGTGTGGCAGGAAAGGCATGAAGAGCCAGAGGTGAACGTGCCGGTAGGGCATGAAGAAATGCATCTTCCATTGGATGCGAGGAGTCCAGATGGGCAGGAAAGGCAGAAGGTTGAGGAGGAGGCGCAAGATGCGCAGGATGAGTCGCAGGCTAAAACGGAGGAAGTTAAAATCTGAAAGAAGAAATGACTGACAAGGGACTTACGAGCACAGGTGGTGTTGTCTTCGGAGAGGAAAGTGCCAGTGGGGCAGGCTTCGACGCACTTGCCCTCGGAGAGGAAAGAGCCAGGCAAACATCCTGTGCATTCAATGCCTCGGATGGTGCTTGTTTCGCCGAAGTTCGGGATTCGACAGGCGGTACACTTCGCTCCGCAAGCTGGGAAAACGGGCCATCGTCAGGACGATTGTGCACAGAGAACAGAAATACACATACTGTCGCAAAGCTTCTTCTCGTTATCCGCAACCAGCTGCGTACCCTGGCATACACCGTTCCCATCCGCAGTCAAGCAGACGCCATCGAACAAAAAGGCGCCTCTTGGGCACGCAGTGCAGTCGTTCGACGTGGAGCCGCTGCACGAGTTGCAGCTGCGATCGCAGGCACGGCAGTTTCCTGCGTCGCTGAAGGTGCCAGAGGGACAGAGAGTGCCATCGGTAGCCGAGGTTTGAACAGGGTCGCACTTGGACTGGTCGTTGCTGTTGCGGGTGAAGCCGGGCCTGCAGCTTATGCAGACAGCGTCAGAGCCAGAGCAAGTCGAGCAGCCGGAGTTGCATTCTGTGCAACCCAATGAAATCAGCTAAATCGCACAAAGAATAGCGAACGAAGAAAAGAAACTTACGTCTGCAATCCCCCGTGGACGTCAAGAAGAACCCTTCGGAACACTGCGCACACGCAGTCCCATTCGCCGCCGTCTCCCAGCCCGTGTTGCACGTACACTGTCCATTCGCACCGCACCGTCCGTTCAGACAGTCGCATGTTGATGGAGCATTGGCAATGACCGGCTTCAAGCACCTTCCACTGCCCGTTAGCCCCTCGTCGCACTCATCACAGTCATCCGGGCACGTCTCGCAACGAGGACCGAAGAAGCCCTCGGCGCAAGTTTCGCAAGACGATCCGGTAAAACCTGGAGGGCAGGTGCATGTACCAGCAGCGGAGCAGATGCCGTTTCCTGAGCATGCTGGTGAGCATGCGGTGGACTGGATATCTGTCAACGACAAGTCGTTGTCAATGGGAAGCTGGGTAACGTCGGGAACAGAGTCCCAAAGTACGACACGTTCGGACCCGGCGGTGACGGCGACCCAGACGCTGGAGGAGAGTGCTAGGGAGCTGCCTGGAAGAGGGGTGGATGCGTTGACGAGTGGTTGGGAAGGGAGGGCTGAGAAGGCTGAGCGGCCAGAGTAGAGGGCGTCGGCGTAGATGGAGATGCCTGGGTTCAGCCGCAGGTCGAGAGGAAGGGTGGTGGTGGTGGCATTGTCGAAACCCGGAGCGGGTGAGAGTGAGGATGATGATGAAGTGAGGTGGTCGTGAAGGAGTTGAGGATCAATGTCGGATGTGTACTGCCCTGGAAGAAGCTGGATAGAGACGTCGGATCCTGTTACTGATAGTTTAGCACCGACTGTGCATGGAATGGTCAGCGTCGGTCGACAAAGAACATCAAGAAGATCAACATACTGGTGGTGTTGGAGAATCCCTGTAGACATTGTCCTGGGATGCAAACGATGGTAGGAGTAGATTGTGTCGCTGAGGATTCGAAGTGGTTAGTGAAAGAATGCAGCTAGACCCGAAGAAGCAACTCACCAGCAAGCGAGGCGTAAACGACAAGAGTAGCGAGTATACTCGACAACATGTCGAGTTCGAACAACGAAGTAAAGAGAGTGGTAAGAAAAGCGAGCGAGAAGCAGAGGAGAGGCGTCAGGGGGCGTTAAGCGGAAGGTGGTGATGGTATAAGGCTGAGAAGGAAAAATGGAGATTACACAAAAACGAGATCGACCTCTTTTGTTCTCACAGAACAAGGGCGGAACAATAGCGCGCACAATGGTTGACTTTTGGTGGCGGTGCAGTTGCCTTTTATGGCAGGTGTCTGATGGCGACCGCCGTGGAACGCAGAATGTACCAACGCAAAGAAAGTACAAGGAAACTGCCAGGATCGGCGGTGGAAGGTTCGGAGATGCGCCGGTAATTGCCAGCAACGTTGTGGAAGATATGGAAGATATGAAAGGAGGCCTTTGAGCCAGGTGCAAGCGGAGAAACAGCCTTGTAAGTTCTAATTCAACGTTAGTGACGAATCAGAAACTCGGTGAATTTTCTAGTGTGGCATGGGGGGAACTCAGAGGGAGATGTTCTTGTCGAAAGGCCGTCTGGAGGCTCGCTGCTTAGAGCTAGAAGCAGGTCGGAGTCTATGATTCGCGAAGAAAAGGCTGGTGTAAGCGCTGCAGATGAGATAGCACGGGATGACAAAGCTACAAGCGCCCACCTTGGTTGCAACCAGTACGTACGCTCATCCTACGAGTACAGACCACGACCAATACATGTTCTTCTCATCCTATCCCTGCACCCTTCAGCCTTGAATCGAAACGTATCCGACGAGGGCCGACGATATTCTTTCTCGTTCTCGATAGGAACTGCTCTGATTCAGTACACGGGATCTTCGACAACTTGTCGGCTCGAGTGCTTTCCAAGTCGTCATTTTCATTCAACGATGCTCGCGTTCGTGCTGTGTCCACGCGTCAATACCCTCACAGAACCGCATAGGCTCTGAGGATGGATGGACTTCAGCCTCTATTGGACACTCTGGAGCCTCGAGGAAGTGATGGCTGGTAAGTCTTATCTTTGGTGCATACGAACTTCTCCTCTACTGATTCAGACCATCCTGCAGAATTCACATCTTTTGCGTACCTGCTGCGCCTTCTTTACCGCATGCATGAAGATCTCCCACTCCTCTTTCTTACTCTTCGAGCGCGACGTTTGACGCGAAGCAGCTTCTCCAGCAACCCGGGCTTTCTTCGATTCTGTACCCGCGACCATCGGCCCATCTCTTCCTCCTGTCTTGACCAGACAGACACAGCTCTCTCCAAATGCCTCCTTAGCACAGCAACCTCGACCACCGCCTCCTCATTCCCCCTGTCTAGCGAGAGCAAACAAGTACAAATCTCAGCTCAACCCCACGCCTATAAAAGCCTCACCTCTCCTCCAAACCTCTCTATCTTTCTTTCTCCCACCAACTTGTTGAAACTTGAAACGAATCACCAGATGCCTTACTAGCTCCCTACAACCGAATTCAAGTTCAACATGTGCGTACTTCTTCCTTCTTCTTCCCCGGCCGCGCTGGTCGCGGTCGACGCTCCTCCACCTGTTTTTGCCGTAGCCGGATCGGTTCTCGACTTCATCTGGAGCGGAGGCCCGAGTGCCAATGCTGAGAAGACGCAGGTAGAAGAAGAAGGTAAGGGGCTGTCCACTTCAGCACGGTGTAGGGACCTGGCCGCGCTAGCGCAAGAAGAAAGTCGCGCCCGGCACCCTGACGGCCTTCTCATTCCTGTCCTTGAACTGACGCCCCCTACACCCCTCCTGGGTGGGGGCAGATTGGCGGGGGGAAGAGGAGTCGACGAGTGGGCGATGCATGTAGACGATGAGTGGTCTATAGAGGTGGATGAGCATGTATTTGACGTGGGGCGCTGGTTGAGGGTGCCCGGTGCTTGAGGCGGTTTTGTGGAGGCTTGAGGCGGTCTCGGGGTCATTTGTTGTTCTAGACTGACCCCGATTTCTTCTTCTTCTCTATTTTCGCTTTCTCTCTTCGTTTGTATCTGTCATTTCTGCTGACGTTTTCTGTTCTTTGTTTCTTTTTTTTTCAGATCGAGCCTGCAAGAAAAGGCACCTGCTTGCCATCGTCTAGCAGGCTAGATGATGGTTACAGGTCTATTCTCTTAACATCTTCAACTTGCCATCGTCTAGCAGGCTAGATGATGGCTACAAGTCTATTCTCTTAACATCTTCGACTTCCCAACCTCGACATACCGACGTCGTTGCATCCCTTCCTTCTTCCATCCCTCTCCCTTTAATGGCTCTTCAAGTTCCTTCCTCACATGTCTTTTCGCGCGTTTTCACGACCCGTCTTCGTCGTTCATCTTGAATCGCTGAGGATCTTCAGTCGTTCCACGTTCTTCAACTGCTCTCATTCTTTGCTCGTTCTCACTCTTCATGCGTTCTCATTCTTCGTGCTTTCTCATTCTTCGCGTCGTTGTAATCCAATACTCTCGTCGATAGCAGTGTATGTGCACTCAACTTCACTCCAACTAGAGTACTGAGTCCATACGTCTACGCTCATACCCACATGTATTGCTTGAACTTTTCATTGCTGTTATCTACTCGAGAGAGGAAAGTCTAGTTAGTGTTCGAGTTTCCCGTCTCATTAAGTGAGTTCGAGGAGACGAGGTTTATGAACTGCGCCGTCACTGTCCCACACGTCTCTGACGGCGCTCAAAATACACTCCTTCTTAATACACTAGATTTCACCCTGCGACAATCTTGCGATCGTTATGAGGCCCGGTCTTCAGACTATAACCAGCTGCGAGACACGCTGCACGTAACCTGGCCTCCACTTCGATAAGATCAACTCGGGGTCTGTTATTTGTTTCTCTGAGTCGTCGGTTTCCGACAGTACGCGGGAATCTTAGGGTTTATTCGACGTTGGAAACCGTCTGAAATGTCGTGTCAACTGAAAACGGTTGGAAGAGACTGCATTCGATAGCAAGAGGGTGGAACGATGTGCGGTACGACCTTTCCCCGGTGTACGATATTGTCTTTTACTAACCAGCCTGTAGCCTTGCGGCCCCCTAACACGCCCTGGAAAACCGTATTATGTTCTGATCCTATGTCCTTCGCATCTTATCATCGTTGCTGACTACCTTTACTTTCAGAGGCAGAGGACGCCGAAGACGGAGGGATGGTGAGATCGGCGAGGTGTTGGGATCTGTGCGCGATGGCCCAAAAAGGTACGCTTTTCTCCTTCGCATATTCAACCGTAGCCACTGACAAACTTTCATCACAGAGGCAGGGGGCGAGTGAACGATGGATGTAGACGTGTAGTGAGCGACGGGGGTGGATGCGCATGTAGTTGTGGGGCACAGTAATCGAGAGTGCCGGGTTTCTGAGGCGGTTTTTGAGACGCTTGATGCGGTCTCGGGTCTTTGTCGTACTGAGCTGACCCTTGTTCCCTATTTCTTTCGGGCTTCTTTCTCTGTTGGCCTTCGGACCTCTTTCTTGGGTTTTCTTTTGGGCTTCTTTCTTGGGTTTTCTTCGGACTTCTTTCTCGGTATCTCTTCGGGACTTTGTTCTCCCCTTTCCTTCGAACTTCTCGTGTCTTCGTCATCTTTTTCTCGGACTTCTTCAACCTCATCGAACCTGCGCCTCATCTCTTTGCTTTTGGATATTTGTTTCTCGGACTTCGTGCTCATCGGACCTCATTTCTTTGACTTTCGGACCTCTTCCTTTCGTTTTTCACCTTTTCTTCGGACCTTTTCTCCATTGAACCTCTTCTTCGCTGCTTTCATTTTCGAGCACTGATCACCTTTTACTTCTTCAACCTTTCCCCCTCATTTGTAACGTGGCCCAATCTCATCTGCTGCCAAACGGCCTTGTCTACTCTACATCGGATGCCTACGCTCAACCCCACTGGCCTCATAAGACGTCAAGCACGATAAGTTCATGTTGTGCGCACGTCAAGCCAGACAGTGTTGTGATGTTTCGAGTATTATGCATTCATGCGGTATGCTACCCATGCCATTGCTATTCCCTCATCCCGACCCTTCCCCACATCTCATTCCTACGATCCAATCTCAAGTTTGATTGGAGTGAGTGTCTAAGCACAGTAGGGGGTTCCGTTGGAAGCAGTGACGCAACGTCCGCTGCACTTCTGGATCAAGGCCCAAGCTTGCCCGCCGGCCTCGCAGACACCGACGTGGGCGCCGTTCTTGTTGTTGATGCACTGGTAACGACCTACAGAACATCACACAAGCAAGTCAGCGTCGTCGAACTGGTAGGTCAGAGCAACGAGAACGTACCAGGGGAGCAAGGGATCTGGGCCTGGACGGCACCGAAGAAGAGCGCAGCGACGGCTACGAGAGAGAAGATGCGGGCCATTGTTTGTGATGTGGTGGAGGTGGGTTTGGTTTGAGTAGTGGTGAGTTAACTGAGGAATTACGGAGAGACCGTCAGGCTTTTATACCTAGGTCAGCACATACCCATAGACGCCAAGCGGCGAGAGGTACCGGCCGCGCGGCGGTAAGCACGGTTAGAGTCGGCGAGGACGATGCGAAATGTAGGACTGTGCAGTTTGCTGGCGATGTTGGGGCAGGTCGATTTGCGCCTCTGCGGGTACGGGCGCCGGTACCTGATAAGAAAGTTGGTAGAGAATCGCTGGTCCGTATCGGGACTTTATTGGAGGGCATGCAGATTTGACTATAAGCTGGTGTGCCATGGGACTTCGTGGCGAGTGCGGTAGGGCCAGTGGGTGCCCTGACCTCCAGCTGCTCATGCGCCCCCAAGATGGCCGAGAAGGTCGAATAACTCCGAGCAGGCAAAATGCTCAGGCACGTACGCACGGCGGGTCGATAGTAACTTCCTCTCTGCTTGATTGTTCATGTATGGCCCGACAGATGTGTTACATGTTCTTTGCGACCGAGCGCGTGTACCGGAGTTTGACAATCGCAAGCGGTTGTGGTGTGGGTTTGCACGATATCCAGGTAAAGCAGACGCCCTCGAGGCTGGCAGAAGTTGGGCAGAAGGTGGGCGCCGAGGAGGAGACTGAGGTCGATGACTAAGCAACAAGCCGCCTGTACGAAGCCCCAACCCAACCCCAACCCGGTCCTACCCACCGTTTACCCAACGCTCACCTAGCTATAGGTTGCACCTGGGCTGCCGCTACCGGATCACTTCATTCTCCAGTGTTGCTCTCTCAGTCTCTACATTGTTGTGTTTTTCAAAGAATAACATGATCGAGTATCGCAGTCAACATAGCGAATAAAAGAAATGTAGTGCAAGAGGATCATCCTCCCCTTCCAACTGAGTTAGCCCATCGCCTTCGCCGATGTTACGACCTGCATCCCAAGAGCGCATCCAGCATAGCGATATCATGCTCCTTCGTGATGAGCGCTCCAGGCACCACCCCGGGAATCCCGACGTCCGCATTCAACCCATGCTTCACCTCGCCCAGCACCCCACCTGCATCCAACCTCAACAACACAAACTTTCCCGGGCTTCCGAACAAACACCGCACATTATCCCTCCTCAACGAGCCCAGCACCAAGCCGTTTGCATGGCATATCTTGAGGAGATGCTCCAGGCCTGGTTTCACGGGCTCGGCGTGTGAGGCTGAGTCGAAGGCGACGATGATCCCGAGATCAAGGCGTTTGGTGACGATCATAGACCACCCGCCAGGAAGGCTCTCGTACGCCATGAGATCGGGCGCGTAACCTGCATTTACGCACAGTTCGTGAAGCTGGGTCGAGTAAGATCGGCGTTTGACGAAGGAGACGCTGACCGTGAGCGGTAAGTCTGCAGCAAACCTGGGAGAGCCCTTGGGGCTGAATATACTTGAAGGGTAGGAGCATGTGGCGAAAAACTGTAGTTGATCAGGCGGGTTTGGGTTGAGAATATGCATAGCGACTCGTAGATCTTGTGTTAGAAGAGACTGGAAAGAGGTGGGGTAAGGCACGCTTCGAGCCCGTGCTAGGGATGTTACTTGGTGGTCTGCTTTAAGGCGTGGGATAGCTAGTGCGAGAGCAGCGAGAGATTTGGTCATGCAGAGAAAGCTTGACGAATCACGGCGGCTTGAGCGGAGATAGATAGGTTCAGTTAGAGCTTCGCAGTAACGATCGGCTCTAGTAGAGATTGAGCCAGCGATGATCATCCATGATTCTATGGAGCGTGATTAGTCTCGATACAGGCACGAATGTGTGACGAGGTACCATTGAAAACGAGATGAAAAGCAGGGGGTGCAATGTCGCCGAAGGACTTGCTCTTGAAGAAATCGAGAATAGGAGTGAACGTCAAGTCCTCCTGGTAACAGACGGATAACATCATATAGGGCCCAAGGAAAAGTCCGTCCTTGTTCATGCTGAACCCGAAGTGTTTGCGTACTAGAATGCGGAAGATGGAACAAAACAACGCAGGCTCGAAGTCGCTGGACGTCGTGAGCCACGTCGATAGATCTTGGGCCGTCGCAGTAGCGTTCGTCTGAGGATGTGACCCAGTTTCCAGATCGTCAAGAAACTCCCCAAAGATAGGGCAACGCAAAGAGAGAGGAAGAGGGATCGGTTGAGAAACTGGTCGGATGGAAGCCGATCCAGCGAAGAAGTCAAAAGAAGTCACGGAGACTGGGTGGAGGATGCTGCAGGAAGCATTCTGGGGCTCAGACTTGTGGTATTGTTGACGGGGTTCCTACAGAACACGAGGAACAACTATGAGCATACGGGTTTCTCAATGATCTGTCACGACGTACCTCGTGAGAGCAGTTTCCGAACGGCTTTGTTGCTGAAATGGCGCGGTCTCCGAGTCCCATAGGCGATTCCTGCTCTCGAAGTCGGAAGATTTTGTCCTGTCGCACCCGAGGGACTTCATGGTCCCAAGGTTTGGCCACGCATGGCGCAGAGCGTAGTGCCGATGCCTTGACGATGCCAGAACCGGCAGTGGTCGCAGTCGAACGTCTGTACGGAGAAATATCCACGGCAGCTGAAGAACTGCGAACGTCGCGAGGCACAGAGCTCCGCTCCACCCAGGCTTTGGCAGGCGCAGAACTAGGATTAGGCCCAAAGTAAGCCGAAGTCGAAGTGCTGTTGAACGGAGGGATGTTCACGACAGCTGGAGCCGTCGCCGTCGCTGTTGTCTGGAGTTTGGTGACCCAGGAGTTCGAGGCGGTCGTTACGGTTGAGTGGGATCGCTGGGGAAATTGGCCTGTGAAGAAGAAGATCTCAGAAATCAGCCAAGAAAGATACAGTGCCTTTCCTCACTCTGAGCGATCTCGGAAAACACACTGCGCGCGGCTGGTGCCGCTTCATGGTTCTGGGTACGGGGGCCCTGGAATGCAATGATGAATCAAGTGAACGACGTAAACAGCACAGTGAACTCACCTTAGACGACCGGGTCCTGAACGGGGGCGCATTGAAGACGTTGTTGTATACGACCTCGCCGCTCTGCGACGCCCTGTTCTCTTTATCTTGCTGTCCCTTTCCGGTTTGAGGACGCACTGCAAACGCAGACAAGCCGAACTTAAGATCTGTCAAGGGAGCTGCGTTGCTGTGGAATGCTGAAAGACTGTCGCTCCTTGACCCAACTTGCACGCTGCGAAGCGGATCGCGTTGTCCTTTCAGAAACAAAGGTCACGCCGCCGCAAGCTAGAGAACAGCATAGCAAGCAGTCCACTTACCCCTCTGCTTCTTGCCAGCCTGAGCAGGCGCTTGCGTGCCAAACACAGATGTGGGGCCGGTCGGGGTGGGAGAAAGAACTCTGCCTTCTACGCGTTGAGGTTGCGCCTGAGAACGTGGTCCCTGTATGAATCCATGAGTTCCGTGCTTGGGCGATGAGAAGTCAGGCAGCACTCGCCAGAACCTGCTTGTCGCCAAGATTGGATGTAGCTAACGTCGAAGCGAGAGGCGCGTCAAGCACGTCAGGCGAAAGCGACACTATCGCATGTGAAAACGCTCCGTTACGACGCGATCCCAGGGGATCTGAGAGAAAGATGATGATGAGTGAACCAGATGGAAAGATGTAGTGCCAGAAACACCGTGCTTACTGGTTACATCATGTTCGGACGCTTGAACGTGAAGGTTGGCCATGTAGGATGATGATCTGTACCGATACGCAATCTACTTTAGAAGAGCACATTTGCGGGTATAGACAGACGTACGTAACGCGTTGTTCAGAATGGTTGGACGATGTGAAGGGGAGAGATGGAGGTGACACTGAGAGTGAGAACCGCACCACGTGGGGATTTGTTCATTCTCAGGCCTCAGGCCTCAAGGCCTCAGCGCTCACGAGCAATCCAACACATCGAGAGAATGTAGCGAGATAATATAACACATTGGAAGGTAATGTAGTACGATACAAGTCGATACTAGAAATAGGCCCCTAGTATTGTGATGTAACTGTTGGAGAAGTAGCGTCCTTTACAGCGAACCCGATCCCCAATGCTCTAGCCAGACGAACGACGCACTGAACCACCCGGTCCTCTTAAGAACGAAGAAGGGCATCCAACATCGCAAGGTCGTCCTCCTTCGTAATGATACTACCAGGAACCACCCAGCAATCCGTCGAGTCAAGTCCATGCAATACTTCGCCAGCAACCCCTCCAAACTGTAACTTCAGCAGTGTGAACTCGCCGGGCTTCCCTGAATAGCACCAGATGTCCTCTTTGCGCAACGATTCTAGCACCAGTCCCTTCTCGTGGCAGGTGCTGAACAGCTTGCGCAGCCTGTTCCCGACGTCGTCAGCATGCAGGACAGGATCAAAGGGGATAGTTCCTTTCATGTCATGATGCTCGATAACGACCATAAACCAGCCTACAGGCAGAGGATTGTACGCGATGAGCTTTGGCGCGTGTCCTTCGGAGTCGCAGAGTGCATGGAGGTCAATGGAGTACTTGTGGACGAATGGGGTACTCAAAAGAGGGTCGACCGGCTGGATTGTGATCAACCTGGCAACGAAGCGATGATTGCGTCCATCTTCTTGTGCAAAGATTTGGATCCTTGTTGTCGTGGTCGGGGAATCTAACGCTCTGTATGTGTTCGGGTAAGGAAGACCTGGAGCACTGAGGAACAGGTTTTCCTGGTGATGGAAGGAAAACATCGAGAAGAACTTGATCGCCGAGCTCCAGACAGTGGGGGCAGACGTATGTGCAGCTTGCGGACGCGGAATAATCGAAGGGATGGCAGCGAGGGCCGCGGATGCTAAGTCGATACCCGCAGGATCGTGAGTGCTATAGACGAGTTTGACGGGAAGAGCCAGAGGTTCACAGACAAGCTGCTCGTTGCTGAATATGGACCCTGCGACCAGCATCCACGGACCTGTGACGTTGTGTTATGACAGGTCAATATACTCCGGAAGTGCAGAAATCCATTCCATGGAAACGAATCGGGTGCTAGCAGGGTACTCCAATTCGCGATGACTGCGAAAGACAAAGGAAGTCGACCCCTTGGGTCGTGGTAATGTTGCTTTAGTGGAAGGCTCTGGATTGGGAGACGCAGTTGCAGGCACTACAGATTTAGCGACGCTTGCAGGCGGTACTGCCCGGTCGGAAACCTTGGAAGACTGAACTGACGCATAAGGAGGTGAGAACTCTCTCAGGCGGTAAACGAAGTAGCAGAAGCGTACCAGGATAGATTTTGGATCGTGATCCATTGGTAGCGTTATACGGAGCTATAAGGTGGTTGCTGAGAACTATCGGAGTGTCTAAGCACGTTATAGAATTATGTGAGTGTGAGCAGAGTAGTCTGGACGTGTGAGGGTGAGTGGCGAAAGCAAGTTGCAGGCACGATCACAAGAATGAGACTCATTGAGAGCCTCTCTACAATTATAATAGCCCATCGCTCCGGCCATGGGTCTCGACCATAATGACATGCAGGTCGCTGAGGGTGCTCAAATGTTAGGCCTCGCACGGCCTTACAGTCACTGAAGAAAACACAATGAGATGGTATTGGTTACAAGTGAGTACAGCAGTACCCTGGCAGTACTATGTACATCAAGCGGCGAGTTTCCAAAAGACTAGTACAATCGAGGCACCTGGGCTCAGACCGAGATTGAATTCGAGAACGAGCCTCCAGCGTCGTGCGATCTGTTACAGTACAAGGAAGTGTGAGCATACACAACGGTCAGACGAAGGTAGATCCACCGCTACCAGATTGAGCGTCCTGGCTGAGTCTGCTAGAGATCGAGCCTGCCAACGAGCCCCCAACCTGGCTCTCGCAATTTCAGGGCCACGGGTGGTGTCCTCTTGTGCAGTATTACCAGCGTCGATGAGAACGAACAGTCAAGGAGCTTGTTTGGGAGGAGCCAAACGGGGCGTTTCTGCCACTCTCGTGTGTCTGAACTTCGCCCATCTAAACAGCCCTAGTAGACGCCCACCGCTCCAGGCCCACATCCCTTCTCCCACACTCATCCTCATGGCCATCCTCCATGCTTCTCTTCTCAACTCGTTGAAACCCATGAGAGCGCTCAATACACCCTGTCATCATCTGACTCTCCGTCTTCCCATTCAAGTCTATGATTAGCTTTCTCTGGGCGCTCCTAGCGGGTCAGTAAAACCTCTTGCTATCTCAGGGTACACAGTCACTCATGTTTACCTACCTCCTCCTTCTTCCGGCACTCGTAGGTGCACAGACCGTATTCAGCCCCGAATCCGACTCGTCGCTCAGCTTCTCTGGCACGGATGTCCTCTCCAGCTCAGGCGAGGTATCCAGCGGCGTCGTCTCTGCCTCCATGTCAATCTCGGGCTTAGACACAGAACCTACGTCCAGCGAATCTGCATCTGCATCCGACGACGTCGACGAAGGAAGCATTTCGTCGGCTTTGAGCTCAGTCGTCGCCAGCGATTCAGCCTCCTCGACTGGGACGTACAGCCCATTCCCCCTCCCCTCGCACAAGCCTCTCCCACCTCTCTTCCCCCCTTCGGACCCTTTGAAGCCGCCGTCTGTCGACAAGAGCCCTGGAGGAGACCCATCCAAGGTCGTGTTGCCCGACTTCGCACCAGCGTGGATCAAGGCGTATAGGAGAGCTCAAGAGCAAGTACGTCGCGTTCTTTCCTCCAAGAACCAGCCAACTGACTCCGTTCATTCGTTCACTCACAGATCTCCGACTTCACCCTCGAAGAAAAGGTCGGCGTCGCAACAGGTGTAGGCTGGGAAGGCGGGCGCTGCGTCGGGAACATCCCACGCGTTCGGGACTGGCCTGGGCTTTGTCTGAACGTAAGTCGTCCTGGGCTCATCTGCTTCCACGTTGCGTTTCTGACAGACGGGATGTTTTACAGGACGCTCCCTCCGGCATCCGATTCGCAGACTACGTGACATCCTTCCCTGCCGGCGTCAACACCGCTGCTACGTGAGTCCCTCTCCTTTTTGGCTGTTTCTTGCGGTCTTGGCGGCAGTCAGCCGCCTTCAGCTCTTCATCTTTCACCGCGTTGAGCGCCAGCGGCGAGTACGGAGGCCATGTGCGATCGCGACATGCGTGGGATCACATCGAAATGGCCGCTCCCCTCCTCATGTTATCCTCTCAAGCGCCTGCATCCCCATGACCCCATACTGAATCGAGTTTCTCTTTGTTCAGATGGAACCGCCGCCTCATGCGCGCGCGTGGTGTAGCCATGGGACGCGAGTTTCGAGGGAAAGGTAAGAATCGAACCATTCTCTATCTTGTCCGATATTCAACCGTGGCCTATTCCTCCTCTCGTATGCACTACTAACGCCCCACCTCGACAGGCGTCAACGTTGTCCTCGGTCCCGCGATGAACATGGCCCGAGCAGCCGCAGCGGGTCGAAACTGGGAAGGCTTTGGTGCCGATCCGTTTCTCGCTGGCGAGACTTCGTACGAGACGATTCTGGGTCTGCAGAGTACCGGCGTTCAGGCGTGTGCGAAGCACTGGCTTAACAAGTACGCATATTGTTAGCTTTCGATATTGGGAAGCACAAGTTTACGGGGTGTTTTGTGGAATAGCGAACAGGAGCATAAGAGGACTACGTCCTCGTCGAACGTGGATGACCGGACGAACCACGAGATCTACGCGCACACGTTCTTGAAGAGTGTGCAAGCTGGCGTGGCGAGCGTTATGTGCTCTTACAGTACGTGTCTCTCTCTTTTATATATCTCTCCTGTCGGTTTATCAACGTTTCCGTGTCCTTCTAGACTTGATCAACAACACGTATGCTTGCGAGAATGATAAGGCTCAGAATGATATCCTAAAGAAGGAGTATGGATTCCAAGGATGTACGTTGTTCCTACCATGTCACCAGAGGCCTGCTGACGTTGTTGCGTTCCACAGATATCCTGTCTGATTGGCAAGCTACCATGTCTACTATCTCTGCGGACCGTGGTCTAGACGTACGTATCTCTCTTCATCTCATATTGTGCTATCCTGTCCTTAGTCTGACGACCTTCCTGTTCGTAGATGACCATGCCTGGCGATATCAGATTCAACTCGGGCACGACCTACTTTGGGAAGAACCTCACCGATGCTGTGGAAAGAGGCGAGATATCCGAAGAAAGAGTCGACGACATGGGTATGCCGTTCTTCGAACTTGATCCCTCTATGGCACTAACCTAATCTACGATGTCTAGCTACTCGCATCCTCGCAGGCTTCTACTTCTCCCACCAGAATGACGACTTCCCGGCCACCAACTTCGACGCCTTCAAGCGCGACAACGAGTCTCTCAACGCGCATATCGACGTCCAAGGGCTCTCTGATACGCGGTCTGAGAAGAACGTCCACGCGCGTATCGTACGCGACGTTGGTGCGGCCTCTGCCGTTCTCTTGAAGAACAACAGGCAAGGGATGAGATACGGCGGTGGAGCGCGAGGGCTGCCTCTGACTTCAGACGGTGAAGCGAAGCTGCGCAATGTAGGCGTTGTAGGAAGTGATGCCGGATATGGGTCTATTGGGCCGAACGAGTTTCCGGATCAGGCTGGCGTGGATGGGATTGTGGGTATCGGTTGGGGCTCTGGGTACGTTTCTTTTCTTCTACTGTAACAAGGCTAAAGTGCTCATCGTCATCGTAGAACATCAGATTACACGTACCAGATCTCGCCCCTCGAAGCCATTCAAGCTCGCACCCGCGAAGACCGCACCACAGTCAACTGGATGCTCAACGACTACGCATACACCCGTGTTCGTGCCGCTGCTCGGAAACAGGGCGCTGCCCTCGTCTTCATACAGAGCTCCTCCGGCGAAGAATACCTCACCTACGACGGCAACGTCGGCGACAGGAAGAACCTCACTGCATGGCACGATGGCGATTCCCTCGTTCGTGCTGTCGCAGCGGAGAACAATAACACCATTGTCGTCGTGCACAGCTCGGGGCAGATCATCGTCGAGCCGTGGATCGAGCATCCGAATGTGACTGCTGTTGTTTGGGGCGGGCTTGGGGGGCAGGAGGCGGGAAACGCGATTGTTGATGTGTTGTGGGGGGATGTGAACCCCAGTGGGAGGTTGCCGTATACTATTGCCAAGCAGAGGGCGGATTATAGTGCGGATCTGGTGTTTGGGGTGAGGGGAGAGATTCTGCAGATCCCGTACACTGAGCAGCTGCTTATTGACTATAGGTGGTTTGATGCTGTGAGTGTCATTACTTTCTTGCGGTGTCGGAATGTGACGCTGACGTGTATGAGCAGAGAGGCATTGAGCCCCGCTTCGAGTTTGGCTTTGGGTTGAGCTATACCACTTTCAAGTATACCAACTTGAAGATCAGCCAAGTGCGCTCCAGTCCTGCTCGCGATACCGACCTCGAGAAGGCATGGGCTGCGGGGGTTGCCAGTCCTCAAAACGTCGGCGGTAGCGCCTCTCTGTGGTCAGTCTCTCAGTTCCATCTCATTTACGCGTTCTGTCGCTGACTCTCCTGCCTCCAGGCTCCACCGTCCAGCCATCTCCGTCCAATTCAAGCTCAGAAACACCGGCTCCGTCACAGGGATCGAGATACCCCAGATCTACGTGCACTTCCCTCCCTCCGCTGGCGAACCTCCTTCTGTCCTGAGGGGGTTCACCGACGTCGAGATCAAGCCTGGACAGAGCAAAACTGTTAGGCTGTCGCTTTCGAGATATGATTTGTCGTTTTGGGATGTTGTGGGCCAGGGATGGAAGAGGGGGGAGGGGGAGTATAGGTTGAGCGTTGGGGCGAGTAGTAGGGATTTCAGGTTGGGGGGTGATGTGCCGCTGTGGAAGCTCTGATGTGATTTGGGGTATGATTTCTTGGCGTGGCATGGAGGAGGAGAAGAAGGAGTTTCATGCGCTTTCATTTCTGCTTGTGATAGCGTCTTCAAGAGTGTGTTGGTACACTTTTACCCTTACTCAATGATTAAAAGGCAGTTCTTACAGCAACTATGGAGCGATGTCTGCATGACCAAGGCCTACAATGATGTATCCACAGCTCGTCTTGCAGGGAGTTCCCCGATGCCAGCTTGTCTTCAAAGTTGTCGTTTGTGAGCGTGGCCATCACGCTGACATGTGGGTTTCTGGTTCCAAACTCACACCACAAAGGTCAAAGGTCTATCAGTCAAACACTCTCACGTAAAGGCCGATAATCTGAACTCATCGCGTTGTTGGGCCAAAGCACCAAGCTCGTTACAGTGTACCCGACGTCACACATGTCGTGTGAATTCGACTCGCCTTTTCGCATTCAAGTCACTGCTGTACTAGGTCTCGGGGCCAGTGGCTCGCTTTCCCACTGGAGCGTATTCTCTGTTCCGACTGTTCGCTGAGATATCCCGCCATGCTTAACAATTCTGGGCCACTCAGCTTTTTTTGCTGTACGCTGATCTGCTGTGGCTCTCGCCGGGCACCCAGTAACTCTTGTATCATCTGAATCGACGTGGAATCAGTACTCCGATGGAACCTCTGTCATTCTCTTCGGCCACCCAAGGCCTGCCCGCCGAGCGCGATGACCTCGCATGGTGTGCGAAACGCGTCTCCACGCGCAATCCACGCGCACCCGCGACCAGGAGTCCACGAGAGCCAAAGGCTTGGGTTCGGTCAGGGTCAAACCGTCGGGAACGGGCGTCAGAACTTGAGCAGAAGGCGCATCGGCGGAATCTAGCAACGCGCCATATGCCATCCTCGGACAGTTGTCGGGGGAGGAATCATTCTCTTTTACGCGAGTTCGAACTTCTAGAAACCCGTCTTCACCTGCGCACGCCTGGTTTAATCAGTAAGGTGGAAGTTCTGTTGTGCAGAGGCGATGTGTCGGCAGCGACTAGGTCTACGTCTCCATATCCTCTCCTGGACCGTCTCGGTGAACCTCGAGCGAGTGGTCATAAATCCGAGTCGTTGGCTCAACGGCTGGTGCTACTCTAGGTAAACGCTTGACATATATCAGTACCTGAACTTGGCTGGTGCTACGGTGGTAAATTGGGGGTGACAAACGTCGGACGCTGACAACGGCAAGACGGTTGTTTGTGTGCGTCAGACGCACGACCCAGCAACTACTGCTCCCTCGGACTTTCCCGTTCTTCCACGACAGCACTTGTAGAACATCGGTTGGTGATGCTGATTCGGGAGAATGGCTATTTTCTGCGAAGATCTTCAACTCTATCTGGAGTGTACCTCGATGGTGCCTCAATAATCCCCAGAGAGCAGAAAATCGAACCTCCGAGTCGGCTGTTGGTGTGGATCGTGATGGGGAAACTACTGTCGGGCGTGAAACTTTTGCTGTGGCCAGAATGGCCCGTGTGTGGCATCGGTACGCACAAGTAGCACATGCTGGACAGGGATGCCGAGTGCGCCCCAGGCTATGAGTGAATACCAAGGGTAATCATGCAAGGTCGCCGGCGCCGTCAGAAGGATCGAATCCATCGATAGCGCGGGCATCTCAGCGGCTTCACACAAGAGCAGATGATAATTTTTATTGGGGGTAGCGGTGACGCGAGTCCGTTAGTGATCAGAGTGGTCGAGAGAGGTGCAAAACAGCCTGTGCTACGCTCATAATACACGTCATCCTCCTACCCAGTCGTCAATAGGAGGCGGGCAGAGCAGTACCTTACCTCTCTGACCAGGCGCACTCTCTTCTATTCCGCTCCACTCGCTGACCCTGTTTCCTCTCTTTCAATTGTACCCCTCGACGTTAGACGCCCGATATCAGATGGTCGTTTTCCAGTTCAATTCAATTGAAAAGTCTAAGCCTCGTGCTATGAACTGCCTCAATCGGTAAGCTTGAACCCTTGCAGTGGGTCACAAACTCTATTTCACGCTAAGTCGGGCGCCGAACACTCAACATATCATATGTATTTGCACTGTCAAAGCGACGATGCATGCCTCCGGGCTCACCTTGGCCCCACCTGCCAGACTGAAGGCGAAGCAGGTGACTATGTGGGCCACCGCCCGCGGCCGCAGTACAAGAGAAGCCATTTCCTTCGAAGACGAGCGCGGTCATGGGAGTGATTCAGGTTTTCAATGTGAAGCCAATGTACATTTAACGTCTATATACGGGTAACAAGAAAATGATACAGGGAGAACTACAGAACTGTACAATACGCGAGAGATGGGAAGGAACGTTATAGCAGCGTGCAGTCAATGAACGCAGAAGTTACACATATAAGGATAGAGTCGAGTACACGAACACACAAGCACAAGGGTCGAAGGGAATAAGGATATCGTGACAAAGGTTGAAAAGCCGTGAATGAGCGGAAGAGACAGAACGAACGGTCAGAAAAGTGGACACTGAAGTATACAGATCGTGATATTCGTTATCAGAAGGAAGAGTCCCGGGATTCAAAGATAGAGGAAAAAAATATGCATGGAAAAGTTGAAGGAGTGAAGAGATAGGCGAGCTAATACTGGATACACTCCGCCGCGAAATCAGCGAACCCAGGCGGCTGGTGTTCTTCCGATGCATTCCAGAGGCCGACCTGAGCTGAGTAGGCCTGAGCAGGGTTGCTTGCCGGATCAGAAAGCTGGGAATATGGCTGGTGCTGCAGCTGAGGCGAGCAGTACCCCCATTGCTCGTTGCCGTAAGAGGAGTATTGGGTATGATGAACGGGCTGGATAGACATGTCCTCGACGTAGAGGGATGCCTCATGACTCCAGTCAGGCACTGGATAATACGGAGCTGTGATCGATGTTGTCTCCGACCTCCACTGAGGAACGGTGCCCTGATATTCATTCGAGGACATGTCGAGGTGATGAGGCTGTCGGGGGGTTGGCATGTGTAGGCGGTTGGGAAGAGCGGCAATGACAGGATGAGGGGAGAGGGTTAGATGATCAGGGTGAGGGGATGAGCTGGAGGAGGATAGCTCCGGCGTCTGGGAAGATTAAGTATAGATTAGCAAAGGTGATCAAAAATAAAGGTGAAGAGCGACGCACAGAGCTGAAATGGCTGATTGCACGATGCCCCTCTGCCAAGGAAGATGACGACGAGGGGTGGCTAGGATACCGAAGCTCTCCATCGTGGATATCAAGAGTGTCTAGAGAACACCCTCTGCCAGGTGGCACGCGTAACTCCGGAATCTGCTGGAGGCTGGAGTATGAATGCAACGAGGACACGGCGCGAGCCACAGATCGAGCAGGGGCGGTGGTGATATTCGCCTGAGGGGCGGAAGCACGGCGAGGGATTGGGCAGCGCGAAGGGTACTTATTCTTGCGCTTCTTCTGGGTGCTTCGTTTCGCAGGGTGGAATTGATAATTAGGATACTGCTCGGCGTGCTCCGCCCTGACGACCTCTGCCATCTTCTGATACTTCTGCTTCTCCTGGGCCGACATCGTCCTCCACTTCTCGGCAGCCCGCTTTGATAACGTCTTGTCCAGTGGGGTGTCGCCATCGCTGTTCGCTCGACAATGAAGTTTCGAAAACTCCGAGCGGAACAGGATAAAGCAGTTGGCAGGACGAGGAACCCAAGACCCGTCGACGTCGTCGCCTGAGTTCAATGACTGAGTAGAAAGCGGGTGATCCTGAGCGAAGGTATGATAGGCTCCACTATCGCTGGGGTAGAGCTCCTGACTCGAAGGGCCATAGCTAGGCTGAAAGCGAAAGGCGTGCATGTGCTGTCCGAGGGCCGCCTGAGAGGTATCGATGGACAAAGTAGGAGGGGTGGTCCAGCCTTGGAGGCGTGTACGGTGGGCAGGCATACTGAGAGAGGACGGTGGCAACGAAAGAATATTCTTGCCCCAAAAAGAGCTCATCTTTTTATGCATGTACGGATTGGGCCAGGCTCCGGTGGTGAGTGGCAGATGCGCATCGATGCTTAGGATCTAGAGATCTGGTGGTCGATCAAGATCGGGCCAACTTGGCGGCTTCTTCACTTGTGGCCCCGAAGACAAAAGGCAACTAAAGTGGGTATCTCGTACTATTCTACTGTATGGCCTTGCTTCGGAACAACGCCGATTGAATATCTCCTTTCTCGGATTTTTCCTCTATCCAATCGACTTACGCTGCTTGCGAGGCAGACATGCCCCGAATTTCAAAGAGTTGATGTGGATGGTTCATCGTGTCACAAGGTCTTGCCTCCCCTCCAAAATCATCCTCTGTGTCGAAGTGTATGTGACACAGCTCTCCAGTAAGCGTGACTGTGAACTGCGTATCTCCATAGGTGGAGGGGAGCGGGCGGTGGAAACTACTGACAGTGCCCTCAAAACTCAGAACACTTGAGAGATTTCAACATACGAGCAAACGAGTCATCGCAGCGAACCCACCGCGGCAAACGAACGCCCATCATAGTCTTGCCGCAGAAATTAGCCCGCGTCTCCCCTGGACCCACACCTCCAAATCTCCGAGGCGAAGCTATGAGGGGTGGAGAAGGAACATTCGATTTGACGAAAAATGTTACGCGGGAAATCGTGCGCCATTCCCCCACCTAAGATCATGTGCGTAGTACTGATGGAAGGTTCGGGGCGTGGTACCTGGTGCACCTTCACACCACAAAGAAAGAACGAGCACGGGGAACGTCAGAGGACACCGAACCTCCTACACCGAGTCCACCCTCTGCTACCCAGAGGCGGCCGAATCACCCGCCACATGTTGCACCTGTTCGACGGGGCATTAACGTCGGCGAGGCGCAAAACTCGTCATACGTAGCGGTGCCTTTACTGAGATACTGCCGGAGTTTTACATCTTAGATAGGAAGCGCAACGCAGGCGAATAGGTGTGTATTTGAGTAACGTCGAACTCGGAGCCCACTTCACCCACAGGCTCCTAAAACAGCTGTCGTTTAGCTCTGGGCATTTTTGACTGTCAGTCAGATACTCGCTCTGAGGTTAGAAGCATCCGAGTCTTCTAGGCCAAAGTTAGATGTCCGCGTCCACGCTGCCCGTCGCCAAGACGTGCAGGGCTCTAGGCTGGAGGCAGAGGCCCATCCACCAGTCCGCGATGCGAGGAACTAAAGACCGCCGAGTACAGAGCAAAAGCAGTCCTAGAAGGAGGCGTCATCCTACCGGCCATGAGCCGTTCACGCAGCTAAGCAGATACTGACCACCGCAGACGAAAAAGGCCCTGTGCTAAATCACGGATGGCAGCAATTGCCTGAAATGCCTCCGAGTAGGTTAGAATCGTTGCGATCGCGGCTTGCCTGGGCCATTGCAGAGCCTGCCGACGTATGTGATGGTACTTCCATGGCGGAGGAGAAACGTTGATAAATTCAACGGAACCGGTTGCACGAGGTCCTGGTGGAGGAGTGCCTGTAATGGTGTAAACTGTCCGAGCTCAATCCTGGTAGACGTCGGACGGAGCGAGCATCGAATTGCAAAATTCAGGGACGACCACAGCAACCAGACAAGTGGATACTACTACCAGCTGACGAACCTCTAGGCTTGACGGAGTTCACATATTAGGATGCGTGAGTAGTGGTGCGTCAAATTGTCGCGAGAGGGTGCCGGTCTATCGTCTGACGCACGATCAAGTACAATATAGCTTGGACAGTGTGTCGCTATGAATGGCATGAGTCATGATAGTACATTCAAGTTTAAGCTTTCGTGGTCCAGCTGGATAACTGGCAGTCCTCATGAGTGATACAGTCGACTCAGCCTGTTCCGAGCCGGCAGGCTTGAAATTCGTCCACTCAGGTGCCTGCATTTCTCTGTTTCCGGAGAAGCAGACTTTTTGGAGAGATAGGGTCGACGGACAGGATGACTCGAGCCTTGGCCTCCGAGTCTTTGGTTTAGTGTGTAACCTGAGAGTAGCTGGTAAGCTCGAGCAGAGTAGTGCGGTAAAGAGCAGAGGCGCGGACGCTCCTTGCGCTTCATTCTCTCGCAGTTTCGGTTTCAGTGCTGTCTCGCCGACGAAGGTAGCGTCAGTGTTCCGACGAAGAAAGACTTGTCGAATAAGTCTCGGAGAGATGGATCAGAGATAAAGGCGAGGCTAGTCTTGTGATCTGACATGACATCTTCGTCCAGCTCCCACACCTTCTAAATTCCTACCCGACTACCCGTCCTCTTCCAATCTTCATCCCCTTGATCGTCGTACGATCTCAGCTTCATCACCGCGAGAGAGAGAGCTGCTATTCGTTCTTCTCCTACCAAACGACCCACCTTTAACATGTCGCCTCTCCCAGTAAGCCCGAGATCGATGCCCAAGATCAACGGATCCTCCGCAGGTTCGTCAAGCTCATGCACAGTCGAGCGACATTTCCTAACGTCTTATTGATAGGATTCATTGCTCTTGTCGTCTGCTTGAGCCTAGTCATCGTTGGATCGTGTGTCGCTGTGTACATTCTCCTGCGCGACCACGAGCAGTCGGATGGAGAAAGAAGTGCTCGAAATGCCGCTCGGAAGCTTCGAGACCAACCACCATCCCCAACTTACGTGTATCATACATCATACCCATCCACCAGCGCCGCCGAATCATCCATTTCCAAGTTCCGTCGACTCTTGCCCTTCGGCTTAGGGGGGAAACTTCATCATGGGGGAAGGCGGTGGACAAGGGCAGGTTCCAGCGATGATTGGGGCTGCGAACCGGCAGGTTCTCCGTCTGGTGGGATGACGGAACTATCGCCTCCCAGGAGACCCGGAATACCCCGCACCAACACCAGAGACAGTGAAACCCCGACGCTAGACATTCCGCACGCCCCCAAGCCCTCGTTTGCGTCCCCCAAGGAGATTGCTCCTTCCTTGAGCACCACCTCCTCGTACATGACAACCGTCACTTCCTTCCGCAGCAGGCCAACCTCGCGCTGCTCGTCACCTATCTCACCGGAGTCCAAACACATGTCTGACATCACTCTGGCAATGCTGGAGGATCCTGTTATGTTCACGACTCACTCCGGCCCTATGACCCTTTTCGCCAGCGGTACCAAGTTCTCTGAAGGGCTTTGAAAGAGTTCATTTCTCACGCTGAGTATGCTTTCCTCTGGCTTTTCTCGCCCTTTGTCGTTGTTGGACCTTTAAGCCGTTCTCGCTTTCACTCTACCTCGATGTGGATTGTAAATTTTTTCATTTGTACTATTGTTTAACCCAAGTCACCGCCTGTAAATGTTTGCTTAGTCCCTACATGTATGATACATTACGCTGTGTAATTGCTTTCGAACCCGTCTATTTGTACTTTTCTCCGTTTATGCCTAGCACATTCGTTACATGACCGCACGCTAATTCTCACACGAGTATCACTCTAGCCAAGGGAAGGGGGTCCTCCGTTATCTCACGTTCCCGCGTGCGCCCCTGACGTAGCCGCTGCGCGCAGTACCACGTCGGTCACTGACCTGGGCGGAACAGTGGCGCGTTAGCGCCAACGATCTGCGCTCTTCAAGAGGAGGCGCCTCAGCCAAAGTGACGAGACAGGCGACACTAGACCTCAACTGCTTAGCACGCAAAGTCTATCTCTCAAGCAATTGAGTTTGCGAACAACGTGTATCGACATGCAGCGGCCCCACAGCAAGTCTCAGAGCGTATACATCTGAGCACATCGTAATCGAAGGAAGTCCGGTCAGCGCCATAGAGGTCATAACGTCTCGCTAGCCCCAGTGTCGCAAACCCTTTGTCGCGGATCGGCGTTGATGACACTGCGACCCAGAGACTTGGTCAAGACAATGAAATGCCCGCAAAACATGTCAGAAACGTAAGCGGCAGAAGCACCGGGAGCGCTGTCGGCGTCGCGTCCACAGGGGTTAATATTAGGTGACGATGTACTGCACACTGCAAAACGCGCACTCGTCCCACAGGAGCCAGACGGATACGTAACTGTAGTAGGCTATGATGGCACGGACTCGACGTCCTGCCACTGCTATTCACCTCCCGAGTTGTGCGTTCGCAGTTTGCAATAAGCAATAAACAGCCTACTCTGTGGAGTACATAGACAGATTATGTCCGTCCGCACGTATAGACCTGCTACTACTCCGAGAGCGGAGGAGGGTTCGCACCGCGGTCCCGTAGAGCAGCTTCGGCACGGCCGTAATCTGAGAATCCAGAGCTTCTAGAAGTCGATGATGGCGCTGATTGCGGTTCCGGTCCAGAAGAAGACTGTCGGCCTCGTGTCTTAGACCGACAGAATACTAACACTTCATGCTCAGTTGCGCGAACCTCGCGTGGAATAACGTGTCCTGGATGGTGCTAGATCGAGCCTTGGTGCGATTTGGCTCAAGTCTTTGCCGTACACAGCAGGATCCGGGTGATTCAAATTGTCAAGCTTCTCGAGCCGGAGTTATCGGTGCTTGAGCACCTGTGAAAGATAGTACTGAATACTTGTAAGCTGATGATACTCTCGGGTTATCAGAGAGCCAGGAGTGTAGTAGCTGCGTGTCAGATTAGAACCAGCATGCGCGGCGGAACGGAGTCGACAACTGGACTCGCAGTCCAGCAGGGAGAGCGTAAGCCTGCCAAAAACGATCTGACATGGAATAGATTGATGTCTATGCTCGAAAGCCGTTCGCCATTTCTCGAACCAGATCCAGGCAATAAATAACAGTCTCATGTTCTGCTAGTATCGATTGTGTGGCTGGACGTACGGACGTACATGAGACCCGCTGTCAAGTGAGGTGCTCATATTTAGCCAGAACCAGAGCCCACAGCCTACAATTGTAGGATGAGAACGTCAACAAGCCGCCTAGATCACCTATAATGCAGAAGCGGAACAGAACTGAGCTATGTTAGTGGTCTGGAAGGATATACGTCGTGATGGAATTCATTCCTTCACAGAGATAGGCGGACGGATCTAAAGCGTTGAATGCCAGAGTGGACGCTGGCCAGCTGCGTCCCGCGTCTTTGACGTACTAAGCAGATACAAGGTGGAATAGATGTCGTCGATTGAGGAGAGCTGCGGCTTGCGAGAACATATTTGGCGCGATCGAGAGTGGGCAAGACGGTGATAGACGGCTGTTCGTGACTTTTGACGCGGAGATATGATAGAGCGATGTCAGGGAGGGTTGATTATGCGCGTTCTCTTGTGCCCAGGTTCAGGGCGGAAAGAGACCAGTCAGATTCGAGTAGAACTGCCTTGTAAACATCGCCGTGGGAGTTGCTTGACGATACGCGTCGGCCACAGGCTCCTCTCATTGGGCGTATATTCTCCGTCGACCCTTTCCTTCCAGAAAGTCCGGGTGCTATGTGCTCCTGGATATCAGAGGTCCGTGACGATAGGCTAGGGCTGTGGGAAACAATCAAAGCCTTTAAACCCTAAATCCCGAAGAAGTGTCGCCATGGAAGTATGTAGGAGCTGCATCGTCGCACAGAGAGCCGACATCTCCAAGTCCTGGTATCAATTGTATCGAAGCAATTATGGGGGAGCGCCATCGTTGTCGCCCTGAAAATCACGGCAGGTAAGTAATTATTCAACATATCGGTACTGAGAGAACTGAATGGTAGACGCCGAGGCTATCCAGGACAGCAGAAGAATGCGTGCGATTGACAATCATGGCCGTAGCATGCTCATGGAGAGAGAGAACGGGTGCCGATATTAGCTTCCTGAACCTTAGTAGAAAGCATGGCACGAGAATTCTTGAGCTTGCTCCCCCGGGTGTGCACGCGAAGCTGCCTTCGCCAATGGATAATCTTGACGCCATCAACGGTTTCCTTGATTGATCCAGAGAGGATACGGTGAGCGGAAAAACGAGGATTGAGTAGGGCTGAGTAGAGCCTAAGGAGATAATTAACTTCGCTCGCTCTACAGGCGCCAGTGTTTGTGCCAGTGACTGAATGGAAAACAGGGACTAACCAGAGTCGTCAGAACATATACGAGGCTGCCCTGCTCATCTTTGTTCGTGCCCCGTCGGGCAGCCGTAATACGGCGACGCCTCGGCGATAGAAGTCACCTTGATAAATGGTCGTGAAAAGCGAGCAGAAGAAGCTGTGGGAAACCTGTACGTACATGTGGATACACAGCAGAGATGGTAAGATAGCCGATGACCATATGCTGATGGACCGCTTCGCTGGTGGTGATTTTTCCCTCGGAGGTGTGGGTTGCTGTCTGTTGCTGTCACCACCACATCTCCGGATGGTCTCGCCGGATGTATGCACTTTGAGTTCTCGATTGGGCCAGAATGGAAAGGATTGCGATATATAACAACTCGATCCACAAGTATCTGGATTTCTAACCTCCCACAAAGATCTGCAAGATAACTGCTTAGTACAATGCCTGCTCTCCCACTCGAATTACTTTACCTTATCATCGACGCGCACCTTGCAACCGACAGACCCAGTCTGCTTGCGCTATCCCTAGTCTCAAAGGCGCTCGTCCCCGCAGCAAGGCATCATCTTTTCTATACACTCTCACTCACTCCGTCCAACTGCTCCTCCGCCTTCATCAAGCATCCCATCGCAGATTACCTCTCGAGAGTGTTTCTCAGCGCCTGCCGCAGCACTGTCCTACCCGTCGTCAGGGTCATAGACGTGGAGAACGGGGAGTGGGACCGGCGGTGGATGAACGAGACGATTCCCCGGCTCAACGTGCTCGGCGAAGATGGTGGATCAGGTCAAGGTCGATCAGCATCACCTACATCAGCATGTGCTGCTGCACCTTGTTCCTTGCAATCGTCCAGGGAATGTTCTGCGCCTCTATCCACTGCAACTGCCGAGCAGCACGGTGACGTCGACGTCGACAATGCTTCCAATCCACGTTTTCGACCCACTCATTCCCGAACCAACACGCCTTCCATTCCAACTGTGCCCGGTTCCAGGGATGCGAACCTGTACCTCCCGCTCGTGCACACTCTTTCGCTCTCAGCCGCCCAGGATATCATCGGGCAAGACACACTGTTATCGCTGTCCAGGATTCTCCCGAACGTCACGACTTTGAGGCTCAAGGATGTGGAGATAGAGGACGACACAGAAGGCGCTGTGTCCACGATTCTGGGCGCTTTCCCACGCTTGGAGACGTTGCGGATCGATGGGGCATGGTGCGGTGGAGCTAGCGCTGGTTTCGAGGACGTGATGAGTACTGCCGCTATACCTCTTTCTGCATTTGAGCAGGACCAGGCGGCCGCACAGGAGGAAGCGGTGGGCGTCGCTGTTGCCGCCAACGCATCAGCTCGTGTACTCTCCGCGCTGAAGACGCTGGACCTGGTCTGCACGACGCCTGACATCCTAGCTGCGTTCACGAAGCTACGGGTGCGGGTGCAGAGACTGCAGATGCACTACCTCACGGAGAGCGAAGCACCCGTCCTCTCCAACTACCTTCGCTTCCTCGGTGCAGACCTCGTGCACCTTACTCTTGGTTATCTCGGTGCGTCTCTCTGTGCTCTGTTCTATACGCAAAGTTGACTGACTTGGTGCTTAGGATTCACACCGAAAACCAAGCTTACTCTCAACGCCAACCCATCTCTCGAATCCCTCACCGTCGTCTTCCCCTATCATAACACCATGCTCTTCTCCTCTGCCCCTGGCGTATCATCCCGAACTTCATCCGTCTCCAGCACTTCCAGTTGCTACACCCGTTCACGATCTCGCTCATCCATCTCTCCCCTCACCGGAGCCAACCTTTTCTTCTCCAACCTTGGCCTGTCTTCCCAGGTTCTCAGAGAGCTGTCATTCGCCTGGCGTGGTACGACCACCATCGACATGGTATACGACTGGATCGATGGGATGGGAGCGATGTTCGAGCAACCAAAGGGCTACTTTGGCGCCTCTCCTGCCCAAGATGGCTTAGCGTCGTTAAAGAGCGTCGAGAGGATGTCGTTCTACCTTGGTGGGGCTGATGATGTGTCTGCTGATGGGGTGGACGAGACGGAGGCGATTGAGACGGTGGTGAGGGAGGAGTTTCAGGATGTTGCGCTGTTGGATGAGAGGGCTGGAGCAGGCGAAGGGTTGAGTGTCTTTGTGTGCAAGGAAAGATTGAGGATGTAAATTCTGGTCGCCCTTCCGTGGTGGGCTGCAGCACTGTCCGATGCTGTTATTTCTCTCTTCATTAATATTCATGGACTTGTCGTTCTCGTTGTGATTCTGCTGTGTAGGAGATAGATGAGTAGTCTACTTGGCAATTGTACATTTGTCCTTAGAAGTTGTAGCGAGTGCCGTTCGTCGACGACTGGGAACTTGAAGTAAAAGAAGATCAAGAGCTCAGGTCTAGTGCCAAGAACATCGGACATTGACAACGTCGATATTGCTGCAAGCAGTTTAAAAACTGCCATTTTCTATATTGTGTTTAATTTATCAATGCCCGCCTAGCTCAATCGGATAGAGCGTCAGACTCTTATGATATGCGGGTATCTGAAGGCTGGGGGTTCGACCCCCCCGGTGGGCTATAATGCTTCGTCGGGGTTATTTTTTTCCTCGCTGCCTTCCCTCAGGACGTCAGTTCCTACCCACCTGTGCCAGCACTGTACTGCAATCTGTGAGGTTAGTTAGTACTTGTGGTCCTTTGCAGTGCACTCCTCCATATATCCCTGACACTGAATCCAACGCGATGTCAAGCTCTCTCCAGAGAAAGCTGGGCAGCACATGATCGCGAGCACTCTTGCACGCACCACCATGGTCTCTCTGCAAACTTGAGCGTCCTACAGCAACCTGCAGCGACAACAACAACCACTGTTGATTAAATACACTTCTCAAAATTACTTCAATAGACTCGCTCGTTGCGCCGCGCTATCAGGCGAATCTTAGATACCGTCGATGGCGATCCGTGTCTCATCCATCCATCATCCGACGGCCTTGAGGCTGCCACGAGGTTGGCTTGTTGCTCAAGAAACGGGCCCGTCAGGACAAAGATCACCATTGTCCTCCACCACTTCTTTCACACTCGTACCTTTCCCTGCAGGTCTGCGCTGTCTCCTTGGATCAGCTGCATAGACTTCTCTCGCTTTATACATGGCCAGCAAAACTGCAGCACCCCACGGCGACTCTGCTACCCTAATCAGTACTTCATCTCAGGGCGACTCCGTGCTCTTCATCGAACAATCATACTCCGAGCTTACCGGCTCAGCCGTGATCGACCCAAGTTCGCGATGGGAACTCGTCGACACGGTGCAACGTCAGCCGCAGTCACAACCGCAGATCCGAACCCCACCAAGCTCGTCGCAGCTATTCGCCCCAGATGAACCTATCACACAACACACGACACCTCCAAGCGAAGAACCGACAATTTTTGCACCAGAGACAGAGCTGGTCTCAACTAGAATTTGGCATCCAGACCCCAATGTTGCCCTGTCACCTCCTACTGTACCAGTGTCGCTTCGCCAGGTGTGGGACTACAGCATTGACGAGCTGTACGGAGACTCAGCCAGTGGTTCAACGGCATCCAGTACGTATCCCTATTCCATACACGTAAACGGGCTGAAGTTTCCGTCACTAATTGTGCGTTATCCTAGCATCCGCAGTTAAAGTCGAAGATGATCGACTCGCACCTGGGCGACTGCCTATGAGTCTGGAGTTGGTTCAGCAAACCCGTCTCTCAGGTGCGTCTTTCACCAAGATGGGCTCGGATCAGCGGTGTTAACCATCCATTTGCAGCTGCAGACCCAGACGTGCTGGACCCTCTTCCCCTTGAGCTGCCCCAAGACATCTTTGCCGCGACGTCGCAACCTCCGCCTTCAGAAGCCCTCTCCTCGCAATCACTAGACTCGAACTCTAGGGAAGTCGACTCATCACTATATACCTCGGAGCCAATGCAAGTCGCGTCGATCATCACAGTACTACGGGGTGCGATGTATCGCGTTGCATCGCAGCTTCTTCCCAGGGATTGGAGGACGGCGAAGTTCTCGGCAGCGCGGATCGGGGCAATGGTTGGGCCTTTGGGTGCAGTGACCTTTGCGGTTGCTGGCAGGGAAGGCGTGGGTTTCTCAAGGTTTCTCTAAAAAGTAAGGGGATGGGCTTTCTCCAGTAGTCTTCGTCTCGCTACACCCAAAAGGTTTTGTAGGATACGGATTGGTTGTATGTATGTAATGTAGGCACATGTTTCGCTGCTTGCAGCGTTTGCTATGGATTCATTTTATCGCGTATATCTAGGCACTCTTCATTTCGCGTAGGCATTTGCTCATGGGAGTCGTTGTCGTGTTCGAGCTGGACCTGACCTCTTCATGAGTACAGCATCGGGCCGACCACGAATCCGGATCTCTCAATGACAACTAGCGCTCACCAGTGCTTAGCTCCTGCCATCATCTTGTTTCACCCCACAACACCTGTATTAAGCGTACTCTGAAGCGTCCTCAGAATCATACATGAAGACCATCGGGATCCTAGGCGGCATGTCCGCATCCTCTACCATACTCTACTATCAGATCCTCTGCGAGCTCATCCGGCAATGTTTCGGCGGTCTCCATTCCCCACAACTGCTCATCCGCTCCCTGGACTTCGCTCCCATCGCCGCGCTACAAGCCGCAGGCGACTGGGATGCTGCGACGGCGATACTCAACGCTGCAGCCCTGGACCTTGAGCGCGGTGGAGCCGACATTTTGTTACTGGCGACGAACACGATGCATAAAGTCGCAGAGGAGATGATGAAGGGGGTGAGCGTGCCGTTGCTGCATCTGGCGGACGCAACTGCTAGCAGGATACGGGCGCATGGACTCGTCGGAGGCGCTGAAGATGCTGCTGGTCGAGGCATTTTGCGGAGACCCGGTCTGATAGCGACGCGCTTCACAATGGAGCAGAGCTTTTACCTGGATCGGCTGCGAGCGGCGGGGTTGGAGCCTGTCGCACCAGACGAGAAGGACAGGGAGGACATACACCGGATCATCTACGACGAACTGTGCAAGGGTGTGATCAGGAAGGAGAGCGAGGAGATGTATGTGGATATTGCAGAACGGTTGGTGGTGCAGGGAGGTGCAGATTGTTTGATCTTGGGGTGTACGGAGGTGGGCATGCTGTTGGGACAGCGGAATGTGAGTGTGCCGGTGTTTGATACCACGAGGATTCATTGCGAGGAGGCAGTGAGAATGGCGATGGACGTGTAGGAGTCCGAGGAGAAGGTGGACTCGAGAATGGGCGGATCCGGGAATTGTCGCAAGTTTTGGAATCTTTGCTCTACATTTAACGATGTACATTATGTAACTTACTTCCATCGGGTATTACAGCATATGGCAACACAAAATGTTTTCGTGAATTTCTCAGACTCGCCTCAGAAGCTGGCTGAGGAGGACACCCAGAAGCAAGGCCCACTGCAGGCCGATCTCAGCTGCAGAGACATGCCGGCGTCATGTGGTCGCCTTGTTGCTTCTTACCGACGTTGTACCGACGTTCGCTTTTGTCACCTCGAGGCGCCTTACAGTAGTTCTGGTTGACGGCATACCATCGCATACGATTTACTATCCCTTTACCCAGAGGCTCAATCTACAGAAGATGCCTTCGATAGTGCCACTTCAGGTTGACGAATCTGCCTCGCGATCGAACGTCCCATCCCTCCGAAGTGAAGAATCTGAGGGAGCAGATGTAGCACTCGATATGGCCGGCTCTGCTCTGGCCAAACTTTTCCCATCTCTCGGAACTAGACGCCATGGACTCATAGCGCCGATCTCAGCGCTACCAGAAGAGCTGCTTGCGCGCATTCTCACAGAAGCAGTCGGCGTGGACCCTGGGTCTACGACATGGGTTTTCATTACCGGCGAAAGTTGGACGAGACAGGTCGAGATCAGCACCGTCTGCAAAGCATGGAGAACCGTGGCCCTTGATCGTCCTGCTTATTGGGCTGGAGTTCGACTGCATCTTGGGTTCGCAGGGCTGATGAAGATGTTGCCCAGATGGAAAGCCTTCCCACGTCGCCTCACTATGACCCTGAACGATCCAGACGAATTTACTCTGTTGCCACCAAATTCCCTCGAGCTTCTCCCGACAATCTTTGCACCTGGTCGCATTGGAGATTTCCTGGTACTCGGCAAGCACAGTCACTATCTCATCGCGCTGTGGCCTAGTTTGCCGGAAAATTTGAGCTCAACTTTACACACGTTGCGCATTATTTGCGAATGGCGCCATCCCCATACATCGGTAACGGCAGCGCCAGTCTCATCTACCACCTTTTCCGCTCTGATTCCATGCTTCGGCATCTCACTTTGCAGAGCTGCACGGTGGACTGGGAGCCCTTTAAGGAGTCTGGCATGTTGGCCGACATCGTTTTCAGGAATCTTCGCAGGCTCAAATTCTCCAATCTAGAACCTCCGCCTCCTGCTACCGTCCTCAATCGAATCCTCTCTTCATCTCATTATCTACAACGTCTGCACATTGCAGCATCATTCCCCATCGATTTCAACCCTACTTTCCAACTCCCAAATCCTTCCGCGCTGGTCGATCTACACATCCAAAGACCCCTCCAAACCCTGCCCAAGACCTGTCTTTGGATGGTGTCCAATCACACGTTAATCAGCCTGCGCAGTCTACGTTTCTGCGTGACGGGGTTCAAGCAGTATGTCGGCGATCCTCCCCCCGCTGAAACCCTGTTGCCGATGGTGGAGGATGTTATCAGCCGTGTCTTGACAATCGTCAATAGCTGGCGGACACTGCGCAGAAAGACGCTATTTATGGTGGAAAGAAGTCACTCCATTCTCGTTGAAGTCTCGACTTTGGACGGGGCAGCCGGAGACGGCGGCCACTACTTTCTATTTGATATCGAAATCACTCCCCCGACCCTGCTTGCAAGATACGTTCCAGTCTTGAACCTGTGCAACATGCCGGAGGTTGGTACTCTCTATCTTGACTTCGAACCAACAAGTCTTCGAGAATCATCCCAGCGAGGTGTGGAATACGCTCCTCGAGAGGCACTCCAAATTTGAAACGTTGGAACTTACCGAGCTCCACGACCTGGACATCCAGATAGTCAAACAGCTCATCGACCTTCTTTCCCCCATTTCCCCGAACGGCAAAAGTCTTTTACCGGCGCTGCGAAGGCTACGTCTTTCAGACGGATTTGCGATTCAGCGATTACTCTCTACTGGACACTCTGGAGACCATGCTGATGACTCGATGGAAGGGCGGGTGTGCTGTTGCTTTTGTGGAGATCAGCGCGTGTGGATATAGCGAGGAGAGGGTGTCGGCGCTTTCCACAAGATGTAACTGAGTTTGTCGAGATACGTGGATCGGATAATTACTGAGATAATCGGAGCTCGAGTGAGCTGTTCAACCCCAATGTATCTCTACTAGTAGTACTTGCAACAATATGTCTCCTTCCATTTGCTCTTGCCCAAGCCTGATGCTTGCTGGACCAGTAAATACAAGTTTCACCGTGCTGAACTCACCGACCTTGGTAGAGCATCGAAGCATTTGAGAATGTGTGGCAGACGGGTCGACGAGGAGACATATGCAAGCCACACCCACGTATGCTCACACTCGGGATCCAACCACACAAATTCGACGAGCTCTCGGCAAGGTACGGATATGCAGCGCATACGAGTCTTATAGCATGTGCTCACTTCACCTACTGGAGAAGCAAAAATAGATCAGCGACGGGGACACCGAAATACTATATATGCAGAGATTCAATGGACTCTAGCCCGACGGCTCACTCTGGATCTATTGACCTTGACGCTCACGCACTAAGAACACGTACTTTCTATGGTCGATTCGAGTCTTGGCCCTCCACGTAGATCAGGCACAGCGAAAGATTTAGACCGTTCAGGACCACGTCAGCAATAGGTCATAATCAAAACTATTCACACCGTTGAGGTCTAGACGGGATACGTTCACGTCGACGCCACATTAGAGTTCAACGTCGACGTCGACGAGAAAGATCCGTCTTGGTGCGATCATTCTCACATAATTAACGAATGAATAAGTCCATAAACATGCTACTCTCAGGATACGACGTACACGTCCGCGAAATATGCTGGCAATCTATGCCCGTTCTAGTTTTTGATGATGATGGAAGGAGTCGCTTACCATGTGGAACTTTCTGAGGAATTACTCACTTGTTGCCAGTTCGACGACTTCCAAGCTTTATTTGTGACAGCATAGTAGTTATCATAGTTTAGGCTGTCGAGGCGCCATTGTACCCGAGAGTCACTGACCTCGAAAGCGCGCGGATAGGATGGCGATGGGTTCAACTTCAAGCCTGAGATGGGCTCATTGACTCGGAGCAGGTACCAGGTCAGTGTTCCACACGAAAGCACGAAGGTAGACATCAGCTCGCACGTTGCCTTACTCTGCATTGGTGGCGCAGTAAGTCTACTGCGCGCGTGAGTAAAGACACGTTGCGTGAGTAGCGATCCCACGCTGCGTGTAGTATTAGCATTTGACGCACCAAGAACGGAGGAGGTGACGCGAGATATTGACTAACAGCGCATAGATAGTCTGGGTCGGCTCCAGCTGGTAGCCACAGATCGTGAGCTCGTCGGAGAAAGACTGGCGAAAATGGTGCATTGAACCAGAGTCCTGCAGTGTATACCAATCTAAACCCCAAATGAACTCGGCCGAGCCTGAGCCATGGAGCCTAGCTCGATATCCAGAGCACGAGCCCAGACAGAGAACCAGCTTGACATAACTTCTCGAGTACCTTGTTCCAGCAGAGCAAGCGCAATCAGCGAAACACAAGTCAGTCGAACGTTCATGCAATCATTTGTATGCAGCAGGCACCGGCGGCATGAATGACGTCGACAGCAAGCGCGCCTGCGATGTCGTCCTCGACTCGACACCATGCGTGCCTGATGCGCGGTAGCGGATGCAGGGCTAGATGACGCGCTGGCGCCGATAGTTGCAATGATACCGGTGCATGACAGAGCGATACAGGTGCATGATACAGCCATCTCGAGGGCGATACAGCACTGAGAAGCATGGGATTCGGAAGACGCGACACCATCGACGACTTGCCGTGTTTTTTGAAATAAGCACGGCTGGAAATCCTCGGCGAATCGGCGGAGAGCACGCTGGGAGATTAGCCTGTCGTGCCGCGAGAGTGGTCACGGAGGACGCGCTGATGGCCTTGTGGAGGGTCCCGGTCAATGCAGGGTTCTTTCTGGCGTCAGATGTCCCGCGGATGTTGCATGGGTGAAGACCGGATGGGGACTAGGGCGATGGTGCATACGTGGCAGGTATCCACGTCCATGGGATTCAGTTCAGGCAATTTACGCTGTGAGGCGTACAGTGTGTGCAGTGCACTGGTTTTGAGTAGATTCGACAGCTGGGGTGCGGATTTCCCTGGTCAAGCGTACGATGCAGCCAAGCGAAGTGGTGCAGCGAGTGGGGTGTACCGTTTGTCAGATGCACCACCAGGATGATCATGGCGGTGGTTCACACACGTATGGGACGCGGCTGTCCAGATGGTCACAAAGTCTATTGCATTGAGAACACCCGGGTTCGTCTGATTGGCGTGAAGGGGTGGTATGCAAACATATTTACAAATGAGAGATATAAGACGGCACACGGGCGTGAACTTGTGTCGAGTTTTCGCTCCTCCCTTTCGCCGACGCTACGCATACCGAGCACGCACTCGAGCCCGCAGTCGCCCACGACTAGGAAGCATTACCTGCACGTTGATAACCCGACACTACACCGCACCCACCACAACTCCTTCTCTTCCTTGCAGCCCGAGCAGCAAGAAGCTTCCCGCTTACGCACGGACGAAGAAGTTGGTTACCCACGATATCCGCTAGTGCTATCACGAAACCTGTCCCAGGAGATTACTCGCGTTACCGCCACGTCGCTTCCCGGTCATCAGTCAGTGATCCCAGCAGCACCTGCACCGCCGACGAGAGGCTATTCCAACGTGAGTGTCATCTACTTGTCCCTAGTTTCGTATAGCGATATCGGTTGGCCTGGACGTGCCGGAATGTGTTCACTGGGATGCATGGGATGGAGGAATGAATGGGTTGGAAGTCGGACGGAAGGAAGTAATTTCCCAGGCGGCGAGATTTGGCCATCTTCGGAGTTATAGCCGATTTGATCTGTTGCTATGCGATCACACTGGACATTGGGCCGTGGTTGTCGCCCCAATTTTTTTTCTGCTGAAGGTGGTGGATGGTTTTGTGCTTTACGGTCTTATCGAAAGGGGGTTGGTGGGAGGGATGGATTGGAGAAAGAGCTCGGCGGCTTGCAATCGGATGGAGATGCTTGGTCAATGAATGAATGCTTACGGTGAATTGGCCTTTGGAGATCGTCACCACAAAAGGGGGACACGGCGCAGCGAACAATGACATGTGGCTGTGGAGAAGGGTGTGGTTGTAGTTGATAAAAGCCAATGATGGCTCCAATTAGTTCTCCGTTTCTTCCTTCTCGCCCTCACATCATCCCCCTCTCTTCTCTCTTTTCTTCTCCTTCTCACGGCTCTCGACTCTCTCTCTCCTCGACTCTCATTATCAGTCGTCTTTCATTCTTTGCTGACCCCATCCACCAGTCGTTTTAACCACACCCAAGTCAACCCTACCTCCTCTCACGAATCACCCCCCCTCCCTATCTTTAAAGATGCAGCTCACTATCAACACTCTCTTCTTCGCCCTCACATGTCTCCTCACTCTCGCCGATTCCCGCCCAGTTTCTCAGAAGCACGCCCGTCTCGCCAGGGCCAACCACAAGCTCGAGCGTAGGTGCAAAACTCGCTCTCCTCCTATCCCCGAGGGAACCGCGGGATCCCAGCACGAGCCCGAATCTGTCCCGTCGGCTTCTGTCACCATCCCCGCCACCACCGACGGCTCCCCTGAGCCTACCAAGTCCCCCAAGCCCGAGGAGACCGGCGCCTCCAACGACGGTCCCAAGGGTGGCAACAACTCCTCTGACGGTCCTAAGGGTGGCAACGATGATGGCCCCAAGGGTGGCAACGATGATGGCGGTGACAAGGGTGGCAACGATGATGGTCCCAAGGGCGGCAACGACGGTCCCAAGGATGAGGAGCCCTCCACCGGTGGCAACGCCGGCGGTATCCTCGGCGCCTTGTTCCCCGTCTCTGAAGGTTCATCTGCTTGGTCCACCAGCAAGCTCTTCAGCGGTGACTCCAAGTCCATCTCCGACTCTACCTTCCGTCCCAAGAACATGATCAAGGCCCTCGCCCCCGACTACGTCTCTGCTCCCGATGGCAAGAAGGCCATGAAGGCTCACTTCCCAAAGGGCTCGTACACCTTCGGTCACAGCCCCCAGGGTGGTCTCTCGTTCTACGCCCCAGGTCCTTCTGAGGTCGATCTCTCGGACGCCAAGGAGGCCACCTTCGGTTACTCGGTTTACTTCCCCAAGGGATTCAAGTTCAACAAGGGCGGCAAGCTCCCCGGTCTCTGTACGTGTTTTCGTCTTTCTATTTGCCTTGGACCAAACTTGAACTTCTTTTACCTTCCAGACGGAGGAAACTCTGACGAGGAAGCCGTCTCTTGCTCTGGCGGCCGTCGTTCCACCAAGTGCTTCTCCGCCCGTCTCATGTGGCGCGAGGACGGACAGGGCGAGTTCTACACCTACCTGCCCCCTTACACCGAGTCCCGCTTCAAGGCCAACAAGAAGCAGTGCGACTACCCCAACTCCGACTGCAACCCCGAGTACGGCGCTTCCATCGGCCGTGGCCAGTTCACCTTCCCCACCGGACAGTGGACCACCCTCTCCGAGCGCGTCAGGCTCAACGACGCCGGCGAGGCTAACGGCGAGCTCGAGCTCTACGTGAACGGCAAGAGCGAGATCAAGCTCACCGGGCTGATCCTCCGCGATGGCGGTGCTGGCAGGATGAGGGGTATTCAGATGCAGACCTTCTTTGGAGGTGAGCCGCTTTTCTTTCTTTTGACGTCGTTCAAGCCGCTGACCATTTATCTCTTCTTCGTAGGATCTGGCAAGGAGTGGGCATCACCCGTCGACCAGGACATCTTCTTCTCCGACTTCTCCGTCGCGATCACCAAGAAGCTTTAAGTTCCTGTTTCGTCGTTGCCCGTTCTCTTTGTTGTCTGTATCACCCCTTCATCTGTATCAATCCACCCATCATCACCATCAGCATCCTTGACTTGCAAAACCGACCCCTCAGCATCACGAATCTGGAGAAATGTATCGATTAGCCATCCCCCGCCGACTAGACATTCATCCACACTCGCTCGCTATCGCAGCAAAACACGTTCGCTCTCCCCACACCACCACACCACCCGAATATCCATCATCGGCGTCGGCACGATACGAACGACCGGCACTCCCACCGATGATGATCCCACCATCTACTAACACCGTCTCCTTACCCTTCCCGACGACCCGCGGCCGGCTCTTGATGACCACCGACCGCCTCGTCCCCTCCTCACAGGGGTTGATCCCCGCTCGGCTCTCCACTCCCTCTTTTTTCTTCATCTCATCTCATGGATAGCTAGAGTCCTCGCATCATCTCGTTCCATTCCCTTGACAATACCCCTTTCATCAAAGATTCAGTTCCCTTTCCTGAGCTTGTTGTCGTCGCAACCATAGAATTCATCGGTTATTTATCCATCTATCTATCCGTCGACAAGAAGAAGGGACTGCGCCGTTCCGATACCTGGCTAGTTTTTGTATCGCTGGATAACGGTGTCTGTCTGCTGCCTCCTCATAGTACTTAGCTGTATTGTGTTTGTGGGTAGTACAGAGGTCTTTGTGGTGTGGGAGGAATACGGTGCGGGGTGTGAGGCTGGTCCTTTGATCTCGAGTACGTACACGTTGCTTTTGGTTCATCGTTATGCTTTTTTTTGGGAATATCAGGATGTTTTCTGTTTGGATATTGTTGTGGGTTGCGAGGATCGTGCGCTTTGCTCTGCGTCTGAGGCGATAGGCAGGAATGACGTTGACTTCGGCTGAGGAAATGCTAATGGCTGGAGGTGAGGCGGGCGTGAGAAAATGACGGCACTGAGCGGCCCGCAGTTGCCGGTGGCTCTCAGGCCGTCGAAGGCAGTGAGTGAACGATCTTGCTCTCGACCGTGACGGTCGGGAGATGAAATCCATGCCCTTCGTCTGCAACAACAGAACGCAGTCTCTTTTCTCATATCTGAAGCTGAAACTCCCCGTCAAGTTACACAAACTTCCCAGAGTCGACATACACAAACTTCCGTCGAATTTTCCTGCCTGCTATCTTCCTCGCTGAGATACCAATTTCGCGCCTTCAGTTCCGTCAATGACCGTAAGGGCTGTTGGATAAGCGAGCCGTTCGCCGAATTGTAAGACTCTACAGTGTTTGATTATACACCCGTACGTTTTTGTATGCGCTCTGCTCTTGAATATTAGCCTCAACCCACCACCTAGCTCGACAGATGAGGCACTGGCACCCATGACGTCTGTTTCGTCGACTTGGTGGAAGGAAGACCAAGAGCAGAGGATCAGACGTTCACTTCGTCGAATCGGCCTTTGGAGGGAAGATCGAGACCAAAGGAATACGTTTCAGAGGCGACACCACTTCATATCTGGACCTCTCCGAGTCGTGCTTGTCGTCTGCTCGCTTGCGCTGCGTGCGAGAAGGTGGCGTAGACTATATCAAGGATGTCTGGGTACGGTTGGTGCTTTATCCTTCTTCCCTTCACATTGTCACTTCGTTCACCATAAAACAGATATTCTGGTCGTCAACTCATCCATTGAGCTTGCCTAGGCCCTTCTCCAGAAGCAGAACGAGTTCAAGTGTGCCGAGGGCTCGTGGGAGTTGACCAGTAGGTTTCCTGGCAGGCGTGTTGACGTAACGAGCTCAAACCCGGACGACTTCCACATATCTCGACGAGAGCCTATCCCGCTCCGCTCTCTCAGCAACACCTATCAAGGCCCGCAGTTTACTCTTTACTACTCCCCACCATGGCCACGTCAGCTCCACTCCAACCACCTTCCCTCGACCGGCGCACCATCAGCGCACCCTCAGGTTCTCAGAGCCTGAATGTTGCCGCGGCGCTCATCTTCGAAAGACCAAGAAAGGAGTCAAAGCGGCCCAACATAGTTCTCCCTGCATCCACTGGCTCCAGCGCTGCGCCCGCGCAAATGGAGAAGTCTCACTCCGACTCCAGTTCCAGCGGATATTAAGATGCTTCACCCATGTTGCTCAGCCCCATGTCCCCCACGGCTTTCTCTGCCGTTGTACCAACATCTTCCAAGTCGTCCGTGGTCCCTCGTGCACTCGTTGTGGCGTTCATATCGAGCGCAGGATTCAGCTTCGCAGCCAATGGGGCAACAATGAGTGCGTATACTGAGCATCTCATTACGTGGCCTCGTTCTTATACTGTGCGTTTCCAGACCCAACGGGGACATTGGGTCTCGAAAGCGATTCGACAACAGCGCCGTCATCCGAGTCACAGAATCACGATCAAGAGTCGTCCTTCCTGCGATAGGAGCAGCGGCTCCGATGGTCAAGATCCTCTTCCCCAAGCAGTGGAAGCGGTCGAGGCGCTCTGCGAAGCGAGTGGGTGCGGCGTTGGGTTTTCTCAGTTTACTTTCCATGGTTGCGTCTCACGATTGAGATTGATTATTGTGGCCTGTCATTAATACTATTGAGCGCAGAGCTAGGTTGAGGTTGGTGTTTTATTGTGCGTGGTTCGTTGACTCGGATGAGTCTGTTCTAAAGTGTTCCGAGGTCGGTTCGTAGTATGTATTGCCTTGAGTAAGTCAATTAGCAGTCGCGAGGTTCTAGAGTATACTTATGGATGATAATTTATTGTTCTCTCTCGAAGTTACTGGGAAACGTCCTGTATACACCGGTACCTACTAGCTACTTCAGGTCCGAGAAGCACCGCAAGGTTGACGCAGAGATTACCCAAGCTCGCATGTCTCGACGAAGGAAGTGATATCTAACGGAATCTGTTCACTTTGGGTCGATAACTTCTCCATGTTATGCTGAAAGCCGTCAAACATACAAGTAGAGTACATAGAGAGCGATCGAAAACCCGCTACTCCATCAGAAATACTTGTGGTTCAACAGTGTACTCCATTTTTTACAGTCCACAATATCCTCAGTAGTTATCCGATCCACCTATCTCGACAAAATGAGTTACACCTGGTGAAAGAAACTCCCTCAACGCCGACACCCTCTCCTCGCTATATCCACACGCGTTGATCTCCACCATAGCAATAGGAAAGCCGCTTTTCCAAGGAGATACCAGCATACCCTCTAGGCAGTTCATAATCGAGTGATTCCTACTTTGGAAATCTGTGTGGAAGATGCACAGCTTGCGCAGCTCCGGTGAGAGGATTTTGCCGTCACGGGAAGCCGGAGAAAGAAGTTACATGAAACGTCTCAGCTTGTAACCGTCCAAACCATGCAGATCAGTGAGCTCCAATAGTCCAAGTCTCGGGAGCCTCTCGAAGAGCAAGTTTCACACCTCGCATGGGTACTCTGCGAAACGCTCTGGATCAATATCCAGGTAAAGGCTGCGTAGCTCCGAAATGTTGCATAATTCCACAACTGGAAAGTGTTTGGGAGTGAAGATGGGTGGTACGAAGTTGACCGAAAGCACAAAATCTGATTCGCCAGGCGCCGGCGTTTTGTGAAGAGTCCGAGCTTCGATGACCATGGAGAGCGTTGTCTCTGGGATCATCAATGTCTTTTCCTGCAATGCTGGCCACGCGTTTATGAACGTGAAGAAACATCTGGAAATCTCTTGACTAGCGGCAAGAGGGTCTCATCTGAAGGGGTAATATTCATATCGCCCAAGCCTCTGGTGGAAAAACGAAGGTTTCGCAGGTTGACGAACGCGGAGGTCGACATCATCCACAACAATATTCTGGACACGGTCTCGATAGAACCCTGTATTTGTAGATCCACCAGCACCGAAGGATTTGGCAACCGAAAAGTAGGATAGACATTGGCAGGGAAGGATCTTTCGATTCGTAGGCTCTCCAGGTGATGGCATGAGGAGAGAATCCGGTCCAGAACGGGAGCGGGGGGAGGAGGTTCTAAACCGAGGAACGTGAGTCTGCGAAGACTCACGCACGCATCGTCAAGATGGCTATCAGGCACTTCAAAAGGCGTCCAGTCAACTGCGCACCCATTCAAAGTGAGATGCTGCTGCGCGCAAATGGTTCCAAAGAGGTGCTGTGATGGTATCGGTTCTGCTACTTTCGGCACAGGACGATCGTGTCGGTCGCAGGTAATGCACAATATGCGCAGATTGATAAACGGGTCCGTCGACACCATCCACCCGTACATCTTGGAGAGGGCTTCGAAAAAACCCTGGGTGGATAAGTCTACCAGCGCCGCGGGATCAGGGAGTCGAAAGGTAGGGTGAAAATCTGGAGGAAATGATGTCTTGATTCATACGCCCGATAGATAGCGAGAAGATGAGAGGATGCCATTAAGGACGATGTTAGGGGGAGGAGGTTTCAGGTCGGTGAGCTCGATTGTCCGGAGATTTCGAAAGGCAACATCGACCTGGTTGCTAGACGCCTCGAAGAGCTTCCAATCCACGTTACAGTGCTTCAGTCTGACATGCCAAAGAACGCAAGAGGCGCCAACAACCACAGAGACTGGGATTGGTAGTGCCAGCTGTCGTCCGTCAAAACGCACACGCAGCGTGTGCGTGTTCGAGTTCCATTGCTCCGGCAGGGCGGACCAAAGCGCGACAAGATGGCGTGCGTCTCTCCCTAGAACCAGAAGGTCTCCAACTCGATGGGCTGTAAAAAGATCTGGGAGATGCTCAGGTAGGGTCTGTGATGGCAATTGCGGCGATTCGTCTGCACCGTGGAAGTATACGGCGACACGGCGTGGGTGGCCCTTTCATCTGGGCAGCATCTTCATCAGCCCCACGCAGCTGACGTGAAGTCGTACCCCTGACCAGTACGCGGGAGAGTTTAAGGCGACGTTTCTCCACGTTTTGCAAATTGTTGTGACTGGACTCGTCTCTTCCAACTTTCTTCCGTAGTGCGGGCCTCCGTCGTGGTTCCAAAGTTTTCTTTTACTGCTTCTGTGAGAATGCGCGCAAGAAGCTCTTCTGGTAACACTGAGACAGGTATGACAAGGTTGTTCCAGTGGGTCTTAAGAGATAGGGAAAGTTTGGGAAGGTAAGAGCTAGCTGAATCGAGTGCTGCTTGTGCTTCTTCAGGATCTTTGCCCCGCCAAGAGGCGATGTTCAATCGCACGGCCGATTCGTCCACTTGAATGAGGACTGTCGGCGACATCGTCTGAAGATCCAGCGTCTAGGATAAGCAACGGAAATCATGGCAATGTAACGCCGTCGACAAGGTACTGAGGTGGTGACCGTCGGTGGATACCCGGGAGACGGCACATGACGGCGACAGCTTCGTCTCTCCGAGGTCAATTGTGTGGACGTCAATCTTCATATCTTCATGTGCTTGAAGCTGCTAGAGGATCTGGGAGCTGAGAATTCGAATACCAATGCTCATTGCTCGGCCACTTGCCTACATGCGTGAGGTCGCTTGTCATTGAGTCAGCACGTTTTCCAATGTAGGGATGTCATTGGAACTGCAGCTTGAAGGTCTCGGGCTTCGTAACTTCTAAGTTTCTCCCAGAGTCCCAAAAGAAAAAGGTTGCTTCGCCTTCTGTCGTCAGGGCAAAACAGTGATCTGATATTTCAGAGTTGGATGGGGTTAGTGGACATTGTGGGAATTGAACCCACGGCCTCTCGCAAGCAAACCAAATGCGAAGCGAGCGCTCTACCCCTGAGCTAAACGCCCTTGACGCAGTTGTGAGTTGACCCATATAATGTAAGTTGACCCATAGTGATCAGGATTTTCAAGAGGAATCTTCACATTACTCACAATGCCATAAACTCAGGCGCACGCTCCCTCTCGAGGCAAGCGAGCTCTCTACCCCTGAGCTAAATTCCATTCCAGTAGATGTGGACCTGGCAGTACTTGATGTCAAGTTCTCCACATCGCAGAAACATGCACTGCAGGGAGCTCTCCTCTCACGAGCTCGTACCTACTGTATGCGCAGTGGATTTCATCGTTGAACGTCGATCGGTGATCGGATCGGAGCTCCCCGAGATCCGCTCCTTGCCTCCATCCACAAAACTGTACCGTAAGTATATAATCTCATTCAACGCTTCCAAAGTTCCCATTTCGAGGTACCAAGTATGATATACATGATCAGCTGTCGTTGAATCTCTGCGACATGTCGATAGTTGCTTTCCAGTCCCATTTCTGAGTGCCAAAAATCTACTGCTAGGTGCCGGACTCTCTCACTTTTGCCTTTAAACCATTTGGCTAGCAATCCAGGTTGCTGAACGTGCATGTCGACAACGGCAAACGCCCTATGCATGACACCGGAGAGTACATAAAGGCTGACTAGCACTGACTACTTCCGTGCAGGTCTCTTTCCGCTTTTTTCAACGCACCCATGGACCCAGACGCCAAGTTCGACGGTGATGATGCTGGGGGACAACCACTCTTGCTGACGCCAAGCAATTTGCTGCAACAGGTTTGCGCTTACTGTCAGTGTGAAGCATCTATACCCTCCCAGCAGCTGCGTGATAATCCCTGGTCCTAGCCAGTTCCACTCGTGTTTTTTGTCCATCTCAGTGCTCTCAGTACTCCCCCAGTGGTATACTGCGTTTCAGAAGGGTTCTTGTCCTAAACGTCTGACACCCGGTTTAATGGAACCGGTTCCCAAACCACTGGGTTCCACACCGCTGCACGTTATATATGTCTCCGAGGCATCTCGAGGGTTTTGACTCTCTTTTCCCACCAATCCTTCACCTTTGCCGGATCCGATGTCAACATTTTCCCAATGTGCAGGAAGCAATGACACCAGCACTCCCGACATGGGCTTGCGGATCGCTTCAATCTTCATCGCCTTTATAGCATCGTTTTTCGGTGCAGGATTCCCTGTGTTTGCACGATCCAGCTCATGGATCAAAATGCCGGGCTACGTTTACGAGTGAGTTCACACACATGCATGTCGTTTCCTGGGAGCAGTCGCTGATCCTGTATTTCTTATAAGCTTCGCGAAGTACTTTGGGTCAGGTGTTATCGTACGTTCCCCGCATCCATGATCCCATCCAGTGCATAGTGTCGTTCTCATTCTCAGGTCTATAGATATCAACAGCACTTGTCCATCTCCTTGCTGACGGGGTGGAAGGACTATCGTCCGAATGTCTGTCTGATGCCTGGTCAGGATACGTATGTTATTTGCTACGCTTTCTCCCTTTCCGAGGCTATATGTCTGACCAGTCATCTGTTGACCGATAGCCTTGGGCGATTACTATTTGCATGGCCAGCGTCTTTATGATTTTCGTCATGGAGTTGGTTGCGATGAGGTGGGGTATGTCCAAGCTAAAGAAGCTGGGTATCTATCCCGGTACGCTCTTATCCCCTTCCACTGCTTGGCTAGCTACAATCCAGCTAACTTCTCCGCATTGTGCTAGATCTCGTTCACAGCCACGGCCTACGTGCACATCCCACGCATGGACCGTTCTCAGATCTTGCGGCTGTCAGCGACAAGCCCGACGACGCAGCGGGCGAGAGCAATGCTCGAGATCCAGAGTCACAGACGACTCCGCCAGCAGCCCATCATGATCAGCGAGTGCAGCAGCTCATTGGCGTGGCCGTCCTTGAATTCGGTCTGATCTTTCATAGGTATGTAAGATCTCCATCATCTAATTCTTTCACAGACATCCCTTCCAACTTAGCAACTCATTGCCTTGAACCGAATCATTCCAGTGTGTTCGTCGGACTGACACTAGCTGTCACTGACAACTTTACGGTCCTTCTCGTCGTCATCATTTTCCATCGTACGTTCTTTCTTGCCCATGTTATCGTACCCAGTTCTAACGACAGCCCCGCAGAAATATTTGAAGGCCTCGGCCTAGGCGCGCGTCTCTCCACCCTACAGCTCTCAGACAACTACAAAACCATCCCGCTCACCGGTGCCGTGCTGTACGCCTTATCCATCGCCATTGGCATAGCTGCGGGTCTAGGCGTCAGGGAGACGTACAATCCGGAAAGCGCCACGGCGTCGATTGTATCGGGGGTGGTCAACTCGTTCAGTGCGGGTGTTTTGCTTTATACCGGGCTTGTGGAGGTCAGTCAGTCAGCTTCGATCATGTAACATACTTCACTACCGTGCCGTTTGCCCATGTGTTTTGACTGGTTGCTGACGAAACCAATCGTTCCAGCTCCTCGCGCAAGAGTTTCTGTTCGACCAGGAGATGTCGAGAGCATCGAATGGGAAGCTGGCGTATGCGCTGGTATGTGTGCTGCTGGGCGCCGCTCTGATGTCTCTGGTCGGCAATTGGGCATGACGGACGTTGCTGTGATTAAGTGGGTCTTGACTCTGAGTCTCTTTTGCACTCCGAGCATACTAGATGTTGACATGTGTTTGTCATCAGCCCCCCCCCTGCAACTTTGCCTGAGAACGACGTCTAATCCAGCCAACGGCACGATATCGCTCCTCTCGCTCCATCTAGCAACCTCCTGTTTTTCGTCGAGGATGGGCGCGAACTCGTTTGAACTGAGGTCGTCGAAGGAACGAATGAACGAAGCCGTGAGGCTCGCGGCGGTTTGAGTGGAGGATACGAACATTGGTCCGAGCATTTGAGGAGATGTTTGGAGATGAATGATCTGTGAGGCAGGCTGAGAAGCACCCATCAGCCTTCTTGCTTCCTACCTCCATCGCTCCGAGGCAGCCTCTCACCTCGTCATTCTGGCGCTGTTCTTTAGATGGCCCCGCACGTTCCTTTCTAGGGACCTTCGCCATATATATCCTATCTTACCCTGTACCTCAGTACCCGCCATGCCTTTTAAGTTGGACTCCAAGTCTACTCTAAAGGTGCTACTCAAGTCAGCAAGACAGTGTCAAGTTGCACTCAAGACTGCTTTCAATTTTTTACTAGTTGCTCAAAATAGGCGTGTATGAAGACGGTAAGGAGAATATCATTGACCATTGTGTAGCGTACGTTACAAGCCAATATATATACATGTAAATACTCCTTGCTGTCCTGCAACGCCCGATACGCTCGAAAACCTAGCGAAGATTGGTGTGGGAGGCTGACGAAGAGCTTGACGGCCACGATTGAGGGCTACCAATGATAAGTGAGAAGTTGGCGGTTGAGAACGCCAATGGAGGGCGAGAACTAGTGGCGCGAGAGAGGGACGGTAGCTTGAAAGGCTCGATGAGGCGAGTTGACAGACTTGAGGAGGCGAGGATCTGGGTGAATGAGAACTGAGGGAGTGCAAGGACAAGACGGGAGGGAGTGCGAGGACAAGAGGGAAGAGGGTTGGCAAGGTCGAAAATGCGAGCAGCTGGCAGACGCAGAGAGTGAAGGCTGTTGTTGTCCGATGCTGGCTTTGCCTCAACTGCCGACGATTCGCCGACGCCCTTTGACGTCAGCACTTCCGTGTTCGCTCTGTGCTCGCTCAACGTTGCTGCTGCTTATACTATATACAAATTCATCAGGCAAAGCTATGGGGGTGCTAAACGCTCAAGCAGTCCAGTATATTTACCCATTTTCTTACAATTTCGCCGGTCGAGGAGAAGTTACCTGCCGTATCACACCTCAAGTTATACGATCAATGGCAGAGCTTGACTCGTGTTGCGCAAGCTACGGAAAATCTCAGGATTAGCATGTAAAGAGTCCGTTTCCAAAGGCTATTCTCTTGACGTGGTACTTGCACGACGTCTTAGCGAACTTCCCTCCATCAACATCTCTTGGAAGTTGACTTGTGTGACTTCCACCGGAGCGCCCACCTTGAGAGACGTCTTACAGTCTTGAGCCACCTTGGGAACGATCTTACGAAATGGGTCTACCCCCGTTGTAGCTCACGGAATACTCACAGAAACGTGCAATATACATGTCCGTGAACGGATCCCAGTAGCTCAGCAGTATCTCGGTATCTGTCATCTGTGACGAATTGAGCCTGAACACTGATTTTTCACTTGAAGATATACCATTACTGACTTGAGAGTCATTCTACAATACGAGTATCACCGCAGTACGCTTGCGCTAGCAGAGGAAACAGAAGGAAGCACACTACGGTACAGAGTAACGTCGACGAGGGGTGCATAATAGTACTCGTCCATATCATCATCGATATCAATGTTCACAATACGTGGTTCCTCCATCGCGGTGACATCAGCTAGATGCGCCGGAATGCGCTCCCTTAGAGTCGATAGGTTATCGAGCTCGTCGCGGTCGTCAATACTGCGTTCAGGCGCCAGCTGGAACTCCACGTTTGGGATAGGGCAACCACCGTTCCATCGAGACACCAACACGACCCCAAGCTGAGCGATGATCAGATCATCCCGAGGAAGTTCTGCGGCGACCATGCGTACTGTCTGTAGCTTCGGTAGCATAATCTTGCCGTCGAGGTGGTTGGAGGAAAGGAGATCGAGAAAATCCTGGAGCTTTTGAACGTCAAGTTGGCTGACGTCTGGCATTTGTAACGTTCCGGAATCGGGGTGTCTCTCGAAGAGGGCGGCCCAAACCTCTGTAGAATAGTCTGCGAAACTTGCTGGCGGGATGTGCAGGTGAATGGAGCCTACTCCCGGAAGACTGCATAGTTCAACGAGCGGAAAAGCTGAGGGGATAAACATCGGCGGATCCAACGTGATACGAAGAAAGCTCGTGGGCATGGACCACCGCCAAGCGGTGTCGAGTGGTTGAAGTTCCGCAAAGATATAAGACTCTCTCTCTCCGATAGATAGCGTCTCTCCCTGGAGCTTTCCGGTGCTGCCAATGAGCGTCAATGACTGAACACCTCCTTGACTGAAGACGATCGGATCTGCGAAAGATGAGGTGGGTTCTGATTGTCCAAGCGCATGGTAAGGAGGCGTAAACCCTGGAGGTTGCTAAGGGTGCATGTCGACATCATCCAAAGGAATGTTTTGGTGAGGTTGTCAAAAGAGCTTTGGATGAAGAGATCCTCGAACGCCGCTGGATTTGGCAATCGGAAGCTCGGACTGAAGTCCACAGGAAACGTGTTGTTGATTCGAGGCTTTTTTAAGTGTGGTGATGAAGACAGAATCCTGTTGAGAAAAGTCGCGGGGGGAGGGGGTTTGAGGCTGGAGAGGTAAAGTGAACGAAGATTTTCAAAGCCAATGTCGACCTGGCTTCCAGACTCCACCAATGTAGTCCAGTCCACCTCGAAGGACACCAATGGGAGGTGTCGAAGTGTTCCTCTGATCAAGCCGAAGAGCGTGTGAGCCGGGATAAGTGCTGGCTCCCGATCGCGGTGATAGCGCCGATAGACCCACAGCGATTGAAGGTTTGAATTCCATCTGTCTGGCAGAAGTGAAAATAAGTCGGCGAAATGCTGCGAGTATATGCCCGATACACGAAGATCTCTGGTGGCGTTAGGTGCGAAAAGGGCTTGAGACGCTCATCGTCGCCGCGCAAGAGTGATGGCCAAAACAACTCCTCGAACGGATCACTGTGTGCACTCACGTCGAGGGCGACACGGCGTGGGAGTGCTTTCCATCTGGGCAGCATGTGTAGCAACCCTCTGCATCGAGGATGAAGCACTGTTCCGGCCCAATAGGAAGGGCAGTCGAGAGCAACGCTCCTCCACGTTTTGCAGACAGCGGTAATCCCCACTTGTTTTTTCCTATTGAGGGACTTCAGTTGAGGTCGACACGGCCCGGGGACGACTGCATCTTTTGAGATGAGGGCAAGCGGCCCGTTGGGTAGCCTTGAGATAGGGCACGACGACTCTGTTCCACTCCCGTTTGAGTGATAGGGATAGCTCGGCAAGGTAGCGGATAACGAAATCGAGTTCTGCTCTGGCTTCATCGGACCTTTCGTTTCGGAGAGACGCGATCTTTCTTCTCACGGCGAATTCGTCCACCTGGATGCCAGTGATTGGAGTCTGAAGCATAGCGAAGAGCTGTGTGGGATGCGAAAGGTTGGCAGAAAAGGAGGACGTGGCAAAGGGAAGCAAGTGGGGGTTGAAGATTGGGCGATGTGGCGCGAAGAATCAAGTACTTGAGCCTGAGCACATGAAAGACACCTAGGGACGACAGTGTCCCTATTCGAGCCTGTTCTACTAACGCATCTAGCGTAATGTAGTCACCGCAGATCGCAGCCATCTTCGTTAGATCTATCCTCATGTCCCAAACTCGCATGCTCTGGACAGTCGACATCGTTCAATCTATCCATATGTCCATCGTCCCGTACTACCAAACCCGCTCAACGCACCACCAAAAACACGACCTACACCCGTCCTCCATTCAGGCCAAATACCACCTCTTACAGCAACAACGGCAAACTCATGACCCCCAACCCAACCAGCACCACAACCCACATCGCCGCACTCTCCCTCAACCCCCCAACAACCCCCACATCATCACCCACCCTCCCCATCCCCACAACCCTCACCAACACCTCCTCCAACCTTCTCGCCATCTCCTCCATCCCAAACACCTCCCTCACCCTTGTCTTCGCTCTAAGCGCCAATGCCGTACGCGCGGTCTCCGGCTCTTTCGCCTGTATATGCTCGAAGGAGGAGTTAGACGAGGACGGGGTAGATGAGGAGGGCTGGGAGGAGGGTGATGGGATGGGAAGTGAGGGGCGGGAAGGTTGAGGTGGGAATGAGTCGGATAGGTTGACGATCTCTACTAGTGCCTCTGTCCACTTCTCCGCATCTGGTTCGACCAGCCATCCTGTTCTTCCGTCGTCGTCACCAGTGAGTATCGTCTCCCTCGGACCACCGGAATCGCACGCCAGGACGGGAAGGCCAGCGATCATGCCCTCGAGGGGACCGATGCCGAAGTGCTCGTTCGCGGGCGTGTAGAGAAGCGCGAGTGTAGATGAGGCGTGGAGGAGATGCGCACGTTGCGGGGCGGAGAAGTTAAGGAGGATCAGGACGTCGGTGGTGTGCGGATTTGGTGTCTGCGAGGTTATCGGTGGTGGGGGAGCAGAGACGGACGGGGAAGTTGGTGGTGTGGAGGAAGATAACGATGATGATGCGTGGGGAGAGGAGAAAAATGATGGTTGGAGGTGGGAGGTGATAGGGCTTGAGGGAGGCGAAGGCGAGTCTCTGTCGACTGCGCGGGGGTTTGTATGCGTAGATGTGGAGGAGGAGAATGGTGGGAGCTCGATGTTGGACGCGGAGGGCTTGCAGATGGTGAATGTTAGTTGCAGGGACTTGATGGTATCGATAAGGGAGACGAGCGTCATGAGGTTGTTCTCGAGTCGAGGGTCGTAACCACCTAGCGAAGAATTGGTGAGTAAGCATGACTGAGAAAAGAGACACATTGGCAAGAAAAAAATAATTGGATGGAGGGCAAAGCAGAGAAAGACAAGAACAGAGGAGGAATCCCAAAAACGAAGAGGATGAAGGAGCGGGAGATGAAAAAGGAAAGAGGTCCGCAGCCCCGCATTGGAACAGAAAAAAGACGAAATTGTGCCTACGAATCAAGCCAGAGCTAAATGAATATCATACGCGTCCTTGCGATTCCCAGAAACTCGACCAGAACGAGTGAAACAAATGGCTGAAAAGGGCGAAACTTCTCCCAGTGTGCGCAGACGAAGGAAATCATGGCGGTGTAACGTCAAATGTTCACAGACAACGGCAAGCAAAGCCTTTCAAGAAGCACGAAACAGAGGCAGGGCCACGCCACAACCAAGAGAGACGCAGATATGCGCGTGAGGCACGAATAAACCCAGGAAGAATCCCAAAAATGAGGAAGAGTGAAAAACTCCCAAAAAGGAAAGTGGGCAGGGATTGCGCTGGAAGAGAGAAAGAAGGGAAGCGAGGGGGGGAGAGAAGAGTAAACACAAGGAGAGAAAAACGTGGACCGATCTCGAACGCCCTCCGATCTCGAACGCCTTCCGAGCTGAGAGAGGAAAAGACAGAACGTCGTAACGAATGGCAGGCCCAAACCGCGCTGATGTGTGTCTCCGCTCCGAAGCCAGGCGGTGAATGAACGAAAGCTCAATCAACAGTTCAAAGAGCCCCCACCCCCCCCCCCCCCCCCCCCCCCTCTTCCAACAAAAAGGACAAGTTACCTCCCGCCAAACTTGCCAAACCGAACCAGGGGCCCAAGAAAGCAAACGTGAACAGGTACACAAAACGATGGCCTTCAAGTCACGAAACAACCGCGCAATGAAAGAAGCCGCAATGGAAAGGAAACCACCAAGTCGAAGGACAAAACAACGCAAATCGAAGAACACAACAACGCAAATCGAAGTTTGAGAAAGGAATGGAAACCCACCTGCGATAACCAACCTCATATCCCTCAAATTCCTCCGATGTTGAACCCTCAGTTTCAGCTTGGCGAAGGACTGGACCGCGAGCGCTACGTTCTTCTTCTTCTCGAAGCGGTTGAGTGAGAGGAGGGTGGGGCGGTCGCTGGGAGAGAAACGTGAGCTGGAGACGGAGAGAAAGAAAAGGAGAAACACGAGGTGGGAGGAGGGAAAGACGCGGTAGGAAGGACACGATGGGAGGAGGGAGAAACGCCAGAGAGGGAAGGAGCGCAACACTTACGATCTAACTTGGCGGATATCATCATCCACCACATCCGGCTCTCCGTAAGCCTCGATGTTGATCCCCGGATAAACGACCTCTATCGACTTCGTGATACTAGGCAAATACGTTCTGCACACATTCGCCGTGAACTGCGAATTAGCGAGGATCGCATCCGCCTGACCTGCGTCGTAAACACGTAAAGTTAGGCATTTGAAAGGCTAGAAGATGGGGTGGACGTATACGCACGAGTCGTAACCTCCTCCAACCAATCCATCGGCCTCCTATACATCCTCTTCACCCAATTCATCTCTTCCTCCCCCCTCCTCACCTCCCCCTCCCCTTCTTGGATCAACTCTCCCCCCGCCAACAACTTATCCGGAAAATGACAATAAAACACCACCCTCGTATGTCCCAATCCCCTCAACAGCGGCACACACCCACTCAACTGATCCACGAAAAACACATCGTACGTATCCGCCGTCGGCGCCAACAACAAGTACAGCGTAAGATAGAGTTGGCGAAGATGCGCGAGGATGATGTGGAGGGTACCGAATATTGAGCGGGGGAGGAAGGGGGCGGGGATGGGTCGGATGGTTAGGGTGCCGTTCCGGGTTTCTTCAAAGCAGTGGGTGGGGTCGTGGTGGGAGGTGTAGATATGGACTGTGTGGCCGCGCTTTTGGAGGCCGAGGGCAGCGTCGACAATGAGGCGTTCTGCGCCGCCTGTAGGTTTGAAGTCATTAGGATGAGGAGGACGGAGAGGAGGAGGAGGATGGACGCACCGATTCCTAGGTCGGGATGGATAAAGGCTATTTTCAGCCGGTAGTCGTTCTCGACGTCGACGACGGTCTCGGCTTCGCTGTCTGACATATCTCTAGTGATGTGATTTTACAAGTCCGTCGTCGTGGTTGACAGTGTGCTCGGCAGTGAGTTGGTCGAGGTTGACAGTGAGCACGATGATGTCGTGGTCGTGGCCGTCGGTGATCAAGAAACATGCACAGTCTCGGTCAACGTCACCTGGCGATCGGATCGGAGCTCCCCGAGGTTCCGCGGCTTGTCATCCGCCTCCATCTCCTACGACGCTTTGCAAAGTTCCCATTTCGAGTAATCGGTTATTAACCGATAAGACATGTCAATTATGGTTGCTTCTACTTCCAGTCAACCAACCTTAGCTTCTCTCTATGACAACCTAACAACACTACCGCCTCGACGATGAACGAAGGTCTTCTAGCCAACGAGTTCTCCGTAACCGCGACGACTTCCTTGAATGCGGGGACGTCCTTGCTGCTGTTCTCTCCACCACCGACTGCTGTGGCAGTCGATGTCGACTTAACGTCGTCGACGTTACTCTTCTTTCCGTCGCTGGACGACGCAACGACGACGACTACTACACACACGGAGTTCGCGACCCTAACGTTCATTATCACGGAAATTTCCACAGCCCTCGAAACGCAGATCATCACCTCTACAGAGATCGCGACCTTCACCGAGACCACCATCTTCACCGAGACCGTCACTCCTACCCCACCACCGCCAGACCCAACACTAATAGAGGTCGAACCCCAAACAGCGTGGACAATGCCCACACAGATCGACGACGTATGGGACGCGTTCAAGATTCGCAAGTTTTCCTCGGGGAAGGATAATTTAGTTCTGGTCACGGAGATTCCGGAGGAGGCTTATGCGCTCGAGGAGCGTAGAGAGAAGGGAATTGGGTCGAGTGAAGACGCGCCTTCTGAAGATGCATTTTCCGCGTCTGAGAGCGTGGACGACCATCTACGGCGCCGAGAGCTCGAGACGCACGGCGGGAGCCTCACAGCACAATCCATGCCACAACCACATCTCGACCTCGACGACGACAACTCCGATCCGGCCCAACGCCCAATTCCTCTCTCAAACATACGTTCAACTCCCTTCTCCGTCGTTCACGCAGAAGATATCCACCGTAGAGCAGTAGAGATGTGGGCAGGTCGTATACGACCTCACGGGGCGAGCCTTACAGCTCGATACATCCCACATCCTACACCGCTAGCAGACGCTCAAGTCCATCTCGAGGCACGGGACGACACAACTTCCGACACATCTGCTCCGACATCGTCCCTACTATTCTTCCCACCCAGTGCACCTAGTACTCCCTCTACCTCAAATTCAGCATCAGACCCATCTCCCTCCCAAGACCCATCTCCCTCCCAAGACCCGTCTCCCTCCCAAGATCCGTCTCCCTCCCAAGATCCGTCTCCCTCCCAAGATCCGTCTCCCTCCCAAGATCCGTCTCCCTCCCAAGATCCGTATCCCTCCCAAGACCCGTCTCCCCCTCCACCTCCCACACCCCCAACACTCCTCCGCATAACCTACCCCGCCCTCTCCATCAACCCCGGTAACCCCTCCTTCCCCACCGGCGGCTCCCAGTTCTACTCCACCCCTCTCGCCCTTCACCAAGCGCGGAATGTGAGTCTGAGTTATAGTGTCTTTTTCCCGAGGGGGTTTGAGTGGGTACGAGGTACGGCTTAATATTCCTTCCTCAGAAGGGGTGTTGATGAGATGCAGGTGGGAAATTGCCAGGGTTGTACGGGGGCCGAGAGGGATGCAGTGGGGGAGACGAAGCGCTGGATTGTTTCAGTACGAGGATGATGTGGAGGGCGGAGGGAGAGGGAGAGTTGTATCTCGTACGTCCACGTTTCTTCCCTGTCATTCCCATTCCCTTCCTTTCCCCGTCCCCCCTTCTTCAATCGCACTAACCCAAAAATCCCACAGTACGCCCCCCGCTCCGCCCAACCCCCCTCCCTGTGCTCCCCCCCAGAACGCTACAACACTTCCTGTTCCTCCACCTACGGCCTTTCCATCGGCCGGGGAAATTTCAAGTGGGAGGAGGGGAGGTGGACGGAGGTGAGGCAGGTTGTTTCGCTGAATAGGGTGTTTCCGTTTGATAATAGTGTGTTTCCGTTTGATGCTGCTATGGATGTTGGTGGGAATGAAGCGCACGGAGGGGGTGGAGCGGAAGGGGCTGGGGTTGGGGGGGGGAGGAAGAAAAAGCGGGATGATGAGGGGGGTGGGGAGGGGTATGCGAAGGATGGGAGTGTGCGTGTGTGGGTGGATGGGGTCGAGGTTATAAGGGTCGATGGGGGAGTTGTGCTTCGGGAGCGGATGGGGAAGCCGAAGGGCGGGGATGATGAGGATGGTGGGGACGAGGATGGTGATGACGATGAGGATGAGAGCGGGGACGGGGACGATGGGGATGGAGACAGCGGAGACGAGTCCGAAGTCAAAGCCGTACACTGGAACGCCTCCAACGGGCCCGCTATGCAGCTTACATTCGACGGGTTTAACTTCGCTCTCCAAAACCCCTTCTCTCAGGATCAAACTACCTCAGCATCCTTACCACCTTTCGGAAATGCATCCTCGCCCATCTCGTCTTCCCGACATTCGACACCCCTGCGTTTCGGCCCCCAAGGTCAACTATCCATCGCCAACTCACCACCACCAGTCGCGCATCAAGGTCAAGCACAGGCTCTCTTCCGCCATCCCTCCAAATCCGAACGTCAATCCCATCGACGTCCAAAGAAGTTTCGAAAACAAGACTCTCGCCCAGAACCGACACCGCACATCGAGACGGAGATGGACTGGCCTGAAGAACCGCTTCCACCGCGTCCGAAGGAGGGCGCGTTGTATCGACAAAAAGACACCGACGGCGCGGCGGTATCCGTCGACTCTGGTGATACACCTGCGCTACGTGTGAGCAGCGATGATGATAATGGGGAGTCGGAGCAGATTGGGTATGTGGGGTTGTTCTTCAGGTGCGTTTTTTTCGATGCGTGAGACGGTGATGCGGGTGCGGGGCTGATTGGGGTTTGTTTGGGGTCAGTACGTTCTTTGGGGGGCATGATGAGGAGTATGCGACGCCGCGGGAGCAGCATGTTTGGTTCAAGGATTTTAGGATCCGGATTGAGGACGGGCTCGAGGATAAGGGCGAGAGGGATGTAGGAGACGGCTGAAGAATAGCCTAGAGGTTGAGGTGGGGTGGGGTAGATGATCTTGGGGACGCTGGCGTGCTCAATAATGTCTAGTAGGATGGGAATAGAATATTCGGTGTGCTCATCATCGGTTTCGTCATGTTCTATGTATGTGTGCAGTCGACATTGGCTTCCTCGCGTGTTGGAGCCGGGATGGGCTGGGGAACAATGTGGATGTCAATAACACCGTATTCAATAACCAGGAGGGGGTACAAGAAGAAGCGAAGACTAGAAAAACTAACAGGCGAGGAACTAGCCCATGGTATGAAATCCACATGTCTAGATTCATCGCCCCGCCCGGTGCACTCGAAGCCTCCCGGCCGCAGATGCGTTCATACTCGTCCCCTTCTCCGGTAATTGCAAACCCTGATGCATCCACCTCCACCCGAGTCGGCCTCTCTGGCTGCCAAAGCGTCAAAATTGGTTCAACGACAAAGGCATCACGGAGTTGCTCAAATGCCGCCTGCTGATGGGATCCCAGGAGAGCAGGGTGTCCTTCCTGGTCAGGTCGTTGGGAGGTCGTGCAATCTTTGCAAACTCCTTGATGAAACGTCGATAGAAGTTGGCGAAACCCAGGAATGCCCGGACGTCCCTGACATTTCTTGGCGCTGGCCAGTCCCGTACCGCGGCTACCTTCACCGGATCCATCCAAACCGCTCCTCCTCCAATCACCAACCCCAAATAATCTGCTCCTTCTTGAACTGAAATTTTTCCGGGCGTAGATATATAGGTCGTTGTCCTGGAGGCGTTTCAGGGCCTCCCTGGTGACGGCTCGGTGCTCCTCCAAGTTTGTGCTGAAAATGAGGATGTTGTCTAGGTACACTGCAACCTTTCCCTCTGCCACCAGATCTGAGAAGATTGCGTTCATCAGGCCCTGGAATGTCGCCGGCGAGTTGGTCAACCCAAAGAACATCACGTTCGGTTTGGATAGACCCTGACTTGTCGCAAATGCCGCCTTCCACTTGTCTCCCGCTTTCAACCGCACGTTGATGTGTCCCCAGCAGACGTCTAGTGATGTGAAGTAGCACGCTCCCTGCAATCGGCTGACAATGGCTGCGACTAGAGGTAGTGGGTAGGAGTTATTTACTGTATACTTGTTGAGCTTTCTATTGGAGGTACAAGTGTGTGTGTAGCGCAGAGTATGATAGTACCAGCAGCGTACAGGTAGATAGCCTGTCAGACTCACACTGATAATAACCTTGAGGGACAGAGCTTAGGAGCAATACTAAGTGATGAAGGGCAAGATGGAGCAAAAGGAATTATCATAAGAGCAAGCAAAGCGAGCCTTATATACTAGATACATAAGGGAGTCATATAACCGTGTCTAGGAGGTGCTAAGTCCGCATCTGGGAGTCATGAGACACTGGTATGCTAAGATACAGCAATGGTATGATGAGAGCAATGAGAATCACCTGTAAAGTACCTGTGATGGAGGAGATCTAATCTACTACTCTACAAGCAGGTAGGTATGCTTTCAACACTTTCTGTAGTCCTGCACAAATTGGAGTTTCCCATCCTTGTTCTTGATGAAAAAGACAGGTGAGTGTGATAAAGTGCCCAGGTCCACCACTTTTCTGCCTATGTCTCGTTCTGGTTTCGTTCATCTTTATTTCCTTTTATTCATCTCGTCTCTCAAATCCCTTCATCGTTCGCCGTTCTCGATACACAGTTTCCTTTGTCTCGGTCTCTCGCATCCATCCCCTACCCGGTTCGCATCATTCCCTTTTTGCGAGACGCGCGCGCGACGCGCCTGCGTCTCTTTTGATCCAATCACTATTTCCACGTTTGGATGCTCAAATGTTAGTTCTCCCGCTGGTACCTGAGCACATTTACGCGAGGCGATATCTCGCCATTGATTGCCTAGTACTGTACAGTAGATCATCTGTTAGCTGTACACTGCTGGGTACATAGTAGGGACACGCGCGCGTGCACACCTTTCCCATCTTGACCTCTTGGTCCTTGGGACAGGTATGCAGCGCTGCGCTTAGTTATCTTTCATGTACTCAATCTAACTTGGTCCTTGGGACAGTTTGCGTGCAGTTGGATCTAGTCTTGCGCCCAATCTCCAGATCGTTCATATCTACCTCCCAGATCTGTAGAGCCTTAGCTCCAGATTGCCCTAGCGCCCCCTCCCCAGTTGTTGTCCACCACAGTGAGGCCATGGGTGATTTTGATGGAGTGATGTATTCCTTGCGCAGATTGTTGTCCAGGAAGTGGTTCAGTTCCTCTTGTTCCACTAGCAACATTGAATAGACCTTGGTGTGTATGGTTTCTGGTGCCCCTGGT